>OY720441.1:75181353-75247089 GCA_963082915.1 Dolichopus griseipennis | reverse complement strand
ATACATATATGAAAATAATAAATATAATGTACTTAGAAAATATGGTGCACACAATTACATGAATTTACATTTATTTATTTATTTATTTATTTACTTTTTTTTCTATTTATAAGTTTTATTTTAATTAAAAAGATATTTTATATATACTATATATATATATATATATATATAGTATATATATGAATATAAAATATATAAACAATATTTATAACTTAAAAAAATAAATATATATAAAAAATTTGTCCATATAAAAAAATATCATATAAAATATTAATAATATATAAACATTATATAAATATTATATACAAGTTTACTAGTGATATTGAAAAGGATCTTAATGTTTTTTTCTTTTGTGTTTTAATAATTTTTTTTTTTTTAAATAAAATTTTTCATTATTTACCTATATATTTATATTATATATTAAAAAAATTTTTTTTAAATAAGTTTTATTTAATAAATAATATAAAAAATTTATGTATTATATATTTTTGGATTATAACTGAAAAATTTTTGCAATTTGATTTTTAAAAATCAACCTAAATGTTAAAAAAATGAGGATTTTACATTTACATGTTAAGTTATAATGTAATATGTTACATGTTATGTTATTTAATTTAATTTAATTGTTTTTGATTTTTATTTTAAACACTTTTTTTTTATTTTTTTTTTTATTTTTCATTATTAAAAAAACAAATAAAACATAATTAAAAAATGAAAACAATTACAATAAAATTCTGATCAGAATTCAACCGAATCGACATCATCAACCCTACACTGTGACTAAATTAGCAAATACCTATTCCATGGTCATTATCTACTCGAAATACAAAATACAAAACAAAAAAAAAAAAGCACTAAATTAAAATAAAAGTAAAAATAAAAAACAAAAGTATAAAATAATAAATAAATATACTTTTGTTTTTGGTATAAACGTTTACAATTTTACAAACATCACCCATTATTACCGTGTTCTCTCGAATTAAAATAAAAAAAAATCAATTTAACACTCTGTATATAGAGTATAGGGTAAGTGTTGCCAAAATTATTCTTATGAAATAGGTACATTTTAAATTTTATTTTAAATTGTGTAATCTGGTATAGTAATGAATTTAGGAAAATATTGTAGTAAAGTTTTTGAATTGAGTTTTTTTCAAATGTTTATATGTACATATTTAAAGGATATTTTTTTTTCAAATACTTCTATTATTAGTAGGGATATATTTAGAATTCAATATTTGAAATATAGATTTTTCCAGTGGAAAATTGAAAGAATAATACAATTTAGATTGATAAATGGTTATAAATAAATGTATAAATTTATTTTAATTTGTTATTTACCATCGTTTAAAGAAAAGAATTTATATGCGTATAATAAACTTCAATATTAAAGATATATAATAAAAGTTATTAAATTTTTGTAATTAAAATATTTTTTAGGTTATAAAATTTTGCATATATCTAAGTAACTTTATGTAATAACATTTTGTATTGTGTATAATAAACCCGGGAAGAGATTAAACCCCTTATTACATTTCCTTAATAGAACATATCTATCTTTTCATATTCACTTTTATATTCTTAAAGTACAGTCACATTTTACTTAGTAACTGATCTACTGATTAACAAATTAAAAAATTAAAAGTACTCTTGTAATTAATAATAAAACATTAACCAGATCATTTTGATATAATTAGTTAATTAGAAGTTCGATTTGCTCAATTTAATATCATTTGAAAATAATTTACCCATACTTATTGTTTTAATCACTTTTAATTTATAGTGAGTACGCCTCTTAAAATTTTGAGTACTTTTCCAAGAAATTGAAATTATATTTAAATATGTTATCAAATATTGTTTTGGTAAAAAAAAAAAAACTTATCAAAAAAATGATTAAAAATTTAGCAGTATAGCTAACGTCCTTTAATACTCCTGAGCTCATTAATATATTAGTACATTGATTAGATAAACTTGTGGATTTTATATATTTTTTTTTTTATTCCTTTTCCACTCCTTTAAGGAGTATAGGGCATTCACCAAGTTTATTTAAACTAGGCTTCAGTTTCTTTAATCATAATATTCACTAAGCCGTTGATTACTCGGCTCTAGTTATTGTATAAGGTTATGAAATATAATTGCACAAATGTTAACTTTGTGCGCCATCTATAATCTTACACAAGAATTATTTATATATTTTTATTAATATCTTATTTTATATTACGATATAAACTATTACGATATAATTATACAATTTTACGATATTTTTTTTATTAGATGATCTGACCGGAGTTTGAACCCGAGACCTTCCACATGAAGGGCGGCGTCTTTACCACTACGCCATTGGTCAGGTTGTGGATTTTATATAATTAATATAATTTATGGAACATTTTATGAAAAACTTCTGTGAGTTACAAACATTAATCAAAAAAAAACCAAAAAAAAATTCCAATTAAAAGCAAAAGTCAAATAGGGCAAGTTTTTGATAATTTAAGGACAAGTTTTAAAAACACTAGTCTATTAAGTTTATTTTCTAAAAGGTTTTTTGAATTTATAACTAATGGGAAAAATCGTAATTTTAATAAAATTTAGGAATAAAGTTTTTTAATTTAAAAGCTTCATATTTTTTTTTAGAATTTCGCAATACATTTTAATTTTCATTTTTAATTCAACTATTTGTTTTTTTTTAATATGACAACACTTTTCTTAATATACCATATTATCTCAGTTCTCAATTTTTTTATTTTTTTTTTATTTTATATTTTTCCATTTTTTTTTTTATATCTCTTTCTCTTTTTATATTTTATTTCCTATACTTGTATACCTATCATCTATCTATATAGAATATAGAATAGAACAAAATCCAAAAAAAAAAGTTCTTTAAATGATAGATACTCATACTTAACTTTAAATATATTGAGTATCTTTTTAAAATAATAATAAAAAAAAAAACAACAAAAATCTGTATTCTCTATATTTTTGTTATTCGATGGATTTACAAATTGCGATTTACGAAATCTGTGATACACAAAAGAAAAACAACAATAACAAAAATATTATTAAAAGAGAAAAGTACTATAATGTATCTTCACACATGCACAAATAAATTTTATAATTAATATATACATATATATGGTGTATATAGAATAGAAATATAATGGATACATACAAATGCATGTGTACATTAAAAGCGCTTGTGTGTTCGTTATTTAAGTTTTTTTTTCAAAAAAAATAAAAGCTTTTCTTTCTATTTTGTTGTTATTTGCCGTTATATTATTTTTTTTTTTTGCTTTTTTGTTTGTTTGTATTTGTAATAATTTGCTTTTGTTGTTGTTGTTGTTTATTTTAAAAAAGGTGATTATAAAAATGTTCTTTTAATTCTCTGTTCCTAAATATTTTTACAGTACCAAGTAAAAGTTTAGAAATTTACAAAGTTAAAAAAACAACAAAAACAAATTAAAAGAAAGGCAAAAATAAAATACAGCGCAAAATGGAAATGATTTCTTTCTCCTTTCTTTTTTTTTGTTTTTTAATAATGTTATAAATTTTCTTAGTGTGTGTGTGTGCATAATATTGTTTTATTTTTGTTGCATATGGTATAGGCAGAATTTTTTCATTTGTTTTTTTGTTTTTTTTTTGTATTTTGTATTTTATGATAAATTGTATTTTGTGGGTGATGTGACACTGTACCAATTAGAAATTGTCCTTCTTTTTACTGTTTTATATAAATAATATGTAATTAAATTATAAAATACAGAAATAGAAAATAAATTAAATTTTAAAAATATGGATTATATATATATAGGTATATATATATGAGTATTTATTTAAGGAATTAAACGGTAAATTGTGTAATGAGATTTTCATAAAAAAAACGGATTTATTCAGATAAAGATTTATTCAATAAAAAAAAAAACAATTTCCATTTTTCAATGGAACTTTTGTTTTTATAAACAAGTTATTGAATTTACTGTAAAGTATACCGTTATTCTGTAAACTGTAATGCAATAAAATCAAAAAAAAAAATTTCAAGGACTTTTTTTATAAATAAAAAAAATAGAGAGAGGAAAACAAGGAAAATAGATGAAGAAACTTCAGATTCATTTCAGAATATTTATATATGTATATACACATATTATGTGCAGAAGTTTTTAATTGAAATTTTGTACTTGTTATTTAAGAGGGGATAATTCAAAATTTTTGATTACAGTTCAATTAAAATTAAAAATAAAGTGTTTTAAGTAAATAGTATATGAAAGTTAAGAAGTTTATACTAAATTTGTTATTTTTCCCTCATTTTCAATTTCCTCCTGTTAGAAAAATTAATTGAAAAAATATAATTTTAATTACCAAAATGTATTTTTTAATATTAATAAGCTATAATAGTGTATTGTATTTAAGACTATTTCTTTTTCCTTAAAAGGTATTGGGTTCGGACCCCATTCCTGTCTTATTCAAAAGCTGGTGTTTATTATAATAGTTTATATCGAACTAATATATAACCATTTGTATGGCCCATTACTCAGCACTCTTTTCACAAAATAGGATATAAATAGTGTTTAAAGAGTTTTATAAACATGGACCTGTTCCGAAAAAATAGTTAAATATGTTTTCTGTCAAATAGTAAAATATAAAATCTATATAAATTTATAATCTATATAATAGATATATAATCTATATAAAAACATTAATAAAAATGTAATTTGTATAAAAGCAATATCAATAGCGAAGGTTATTCGTTGATCTTTTAAATTGATTGGTTTTTTGAAATTTTTGGCGGTTGTAAGTACATGTAGTTTTTGAGTTACCTAGATTAAATATAAAAATTATAAACAAATTGCTTTCTCATATCCAACCTCTTCTATTCATTTATTTATTAAAGGAACAGACAAATGTAAATATTTCCTGAAATTTTAATAGTCTTTTGCCTATTTGGCATTTGGATTTATTACATTAAATATTTTCTATTATATTGTCTATTAATTTATAATTTAGTACAATATTATTTATATGGTTTATGTTATATATTTTTGTATTTTAAGTTATATTTGGTCACCATGGAGATTTGTAAAAAAAAATTTTACATGACTTGTACGGGAATTGATTACTACTTTTAATTTAAGAACTTTACTCTAAATTAACATCGGTTTAATACTATAAATTAGTTATTGGGTTGGCTGGCTAATGAACCTTAACAGCCTGGAGATTTTATTAAATCTTATTATTTACAAGGCTTTGAATTTGAAAAAAAAAGTTAAGAGGCTGGTAATTGAAGACGTTACCCTATAATAAGTTTTGTAATCTTGCATAATGGTTACAGTTCAGTAAAAAGTGTTTGAAAAGCAATTCGACCAATATTAATTCCAATAATAATTTAATTAATATTTAATTATATACAGCTACTATATTATTATAGGGGTTCAATTACCATTGGCTAACAGTTAATCAAGTTTATTTATGAAATTTTTTATAAGTAAATGTTATTAAGTTTATCGTACTATATAATTAAATTTGACAGCTTAGTAAAAAAAAACAAACTACAATAATAATGAATAATTAATAAATAAACACGAACTGTAATAAAAATTTTCGATTGTTAATGAATTTAAAATATTAGGGATTAATTGTGAATAGAGAAAGCTATGTTTTTCTTTAGAATTTAATTATTAAAAATAGTAATAGTTTACAAATACAATACTTCTTTTAAAACTGCAATAAATTCTATTAAAATTCCCCGAATTAGTTTTAATACTTTAATTAAGTACTTCTAAACATTTCGAAAATAATAAATTTATAAAATTTATTTGATGTAAATGAATAAGATGACTCATTTAAAAAATAATTAAAATACAAAATATTAATATGTATAACAATATATATACTTAAATGGAAATGTACATCTATTTTAAGCCATATTTAAAAGTATATTTATTTTTTTTTTTTTTTTGTAACGTTATTAAGAATTCACCCCTTTGACATTCAAAACACTACAACAAAAAAAAAAATTATAAAATAAAACAAAAAACAAACAAAAACCACTGATTATATAAAACGTAAACTGATAAGCTTTCTAGATTTAATTTTCTTTCTGTTTTAGTTTTTTTTTTTTTTTTATTTTTTTGTTTTAATTTTAAATTGAGAATATTTTTTACTTATTGTGATTTTTAATGGATTATACTAATTTTTTTATTTCGTTTATAATACCTATTATAAAAAAATCATTTAGTACATTTTATAAATTATCTGATTCTGGATATGTATTAACTTTCGCAAATATTAACTGCTGAACACAGTGAGCGCACCCGACAACTTTGAAATTTTACTTTAAAAGTTAAACATATATGGAGCACAATACAAATCCACACAATGAAAGTAACAACATAGTTTCAAAGCAGCTTTCGACGCAAAAGTTAATAAACTTTTAATTTCCGCGCTACTTTGACAGCTTATTGTTTATGTTTTTTAAGCCATTCATATTTTTTTACTATTTGGTTTAAAATTTAAGAATATAAGAATTATAAAAATTAAAAAACTAAATTAATTTATTATATAAAAAATAAAATTAAAAAATTTAAAATAAAATAAAATTTTGATTTTACTTTCAGTAATTAGATTACAGTGATAAATTATGTTTATTTACTTAATTTGTTTACATTAAATGTCACTTTAACGCTGGCAGCATTTTGTATTGCGCTTGAAAAATATGATAGCTATACGTTTTTTGACATTTTCCAATTTCAATACTGCTCATGGTTGGGATCATTGTGGCTACTGAAATATTATCAACGTTACAATATTATTTTATTTGATTACTTTAAGCGCCTGGTCCGTTTTGTTTTTGTTGCCATTTTTTGAGTTTTAATCAAGGGTTTTGGAACTTACAATTTCTGCAAGTTACTTAACTGCTTGATAGTTTAGATCGTTGAGTTCATATAGTTAACAAGAGTTTATCTTGTTACCCTATTTATCGCTGGATATTAACAGGTAAAGTATATAATGGTTTCTTTTTCATTTTGTACTGTACAGTTGCGGCATGATGGATTGAATAGGATAGTTGGTTTGGCCTTATGTTCGCGAATTGGCAAATGGCGCATGAACCTACCTACACTGCTATTTAAGTATGTAATTAATTATTATTCCAGGGTTTTAAATTTATATTCTAGAAGAAAAATGAAAGTATCTACGACTGAAAGAAATGAATAATTGATATACAGCTTACGATATAATGGCATTCAAGAGGTACAGCAATATTTGAGTTACGGTTTTTTTTAACGTCTTTTAACCCTTTTCTAAGAAGCTTTGTCTTGAATCGCTTACGATTTGTGGCTTCTTTTTTTTTAATTGTAACATGTAGGTGTTCATATGTAATTCTGAAGATAATTTAAGTTTTTCAGGTGTGGGAGGGACTAGTTGTCATTTTTGGTCAATATATCGGCATTGATCTAATTATATTTAAACTTAATTTTATAAGTTTCTACAATTATATTTATACAATAATGCCTTAGGTAACTAACTTTTAATATTTAAATATCAAGTTACTAACATTGTAAAGTAATAAGATATTCATTAGATAAATGGATAGACGAATATATTTTTAAATTTAGAGAAAATAATATCGTTGTTTCGCTAAAATAATTTTTTAACTTTAGAGGAAAGTTTGAGTTAGGTAAGTTTCCACAAAATTTCTATAACTTATACTTTATTCTTATTTACATATTAGATTAATATTATATTTATATAATCATATAAATTTAAATTTTTGTACCTTTTTAGATCGCTGATTTTTTTGACATTTGATCATTTCCGCTGATCAATTAAATCGTCATCAGAATATTTATAATTTTTGAACGAGTTCTTACAGCTTATCATGCAAAATAAAATCGAAAGAGGCATTAATCGAAAGCAAATGTCTTGATTAATACTGTAAATATCTTGGTAATATTTGGAATTGAACAGGTGGATAGGTTAATCAAATATTGATGATTTGGTACAGTGATGAATCCAAATGAATACAAAATGACAATTTAACCCAACTTCCAGGACATATGAGCTCTAACATCCACTAGTGAATAGACATCACAGAGAGAGAGAGAGACAGAATTTTTTTAATGAAAAATTTATTGACTTAAGCCGAAAACAGATTAAATATAATTAAAAATCTAATCAATTATTATCAGATGTAATTGTCACGAATTTCTTATTAAATTTTTTTTTTTTAAGATTATAACCATCTTGTATACGTAATAAAAATTTGTGCATCAAATGAATAAAAGTTTTTATATTAAATAACAAACACCTTGCAATTATATTAAAAAAATTAATTAGATGTCGTTATATATATATATATGTATATATATGTAAAACATGTTTATAAAGCACGTGGCATCTGATTTCTAATTGACTTACTAATTAAAAAAAAAAAACAAGTAACTAACTACGTTGTCAATTGTTTTTTTCTTTTTGTTCTGTTTTTAACAAATGGGAATCATGCAAATCTGAAAACAAAACAAATGCGAATTGAGCCCAGCCTACCTATGAACATGACAAACAATTAATTTTTTTATTTTGTTTTTTTTTTTTGTGTGTTTGTGTTTTAATATTTTTTTTTTTATTTGCTTCTCTAAAGTTTATATTGTAAGCTATTTTTTATCTCTTTCTACTTAAGTTGTTTTTTTTTTGTTTAAAAAACGTTTTTTGTTAGTTTTAACTAAATTTATATATATTTATATACATATATATATAATATATATATAATGTTTGTCTGATAACAATAAAAAAAAAAATGTTTGCGTGTGCAAAAATTTAAACAAAAAAATTAAACAAAAGGCTTTTTAAACACATTATTAAAGACTGACAATCTATCGAACAAAAAAACAAAATGAAAACATTTGATGAATCTGGCAACTCTAAGATATTAATAAAAGCTTTAATTTATTAAATTGGGTTAAAGACTGCAGTTGTAAATTAGTATGAAAGAATTGTAATTTGATAAAAACTCCATAAATTTTTCGAAACCTGGCTATGCTGGCTATAGAAAATAACATTTTGAATGATTATTAAAGGAGAGTCTTATGTATTAAGAGGTTAACATCAGATTTTCCATTCAGTTTAAAAAAAATTTAAATGATATTATGTAAAGGAGACAATTAAAATGCTTATTCGAATTTCAAAAAGTCAAGCTAAAAATAAGTAAAAAGTTTTTAAAAAGCTGGGCTCTATTAGGGAGAAGTTTTATTGCATTAAGCATATAAAAAATAGGTACATAAAAATCAGGGTGAGCACGCTCTGAGCAGAGCATGAACAGAGTACGCTCAGAGCTTTCAGATTTAATAAAAAAACACGATTTGAAAAAACTGACATTTTTATTTTAGTTACATTTTAAATTGTCAAAAATTTAAATTAAATTAAAAATGGATAACTTAAAATAAACTAAACATTTTGTTTTTTTATTTTACAAGTAAAATCTTAAACAAATGTCAACATGTCTTTGTATTTTATTTTGCTCAGCCGTGCTCGATATATTTCCATTGAGCACGTAGATCACGCCATGAACGCGCTCTGATTTAAAAATAAACACCAATCACATCGCGCTCAGAGCGCTCAGAGCTAAAAACAATGACAGTTTTGACAGTTCGTACTCTGTTCAGATTTAAAAAAAAAAACGGATAAAAAAGATGACTTTTCGTATAATGTTGGTGTAACCTAAAAGTATGCAATAAATTATTAATATAATCCATGACAGTATTGTTTCAAATTGATAAAATGTTTAAATGAAGTAGTATTGGTGTAGTTAGAATCTCACTCCACTCACATTTAATTTTTGAATATTTCTTTACAAATCTCCTTGCTGACCAAATATATTGTACAAAATATTTATGTTAAATTGTAATGCGTAATATTCGAATAAATAAATAAATATATTCAATTAGTCATAAATCAAGTACTTTAGTCAAGTAGATATATGGATAATTCTTTCAAATTAGATTAAATATTTTTTAATATTAATATTACTTAAAGTTTTTATGTAATATTGGAAATCTAAATAAATAAATAATCTTAAAATATATATTATATACGATATACACTAGTTTTTGAACCTTGAAACCGAATGACTTTAGAAATATTTACAAATCCCATCACATTTGTAATTATTTTATTCATATTTATTCTTATTTATTTTTAAAATTCTTATAAATTAGAATGTATTATAAACTAAATATCTAATTTTAAATATTACCTAAGAATATTAAAAATTTAATTTAAAAATACTAAAAAAAAAAAAAACTAAATTGGCCTCAAACTTGAACTCACTGTTTTGCGATTTTATAAAATTTGCAAAAAAAAAACTAAAGAAAAGCTAAAAAAAACGATAAAATGGCAACAAACTATTTTATGACTACAGTAAACTTTTGAAATGGGTTGAAGGTTCTTTTGGTTATTTTTTTTATATATTTTTCTATTAAAATATTTTTACCTTGATAGTGGATAATAAACATTTCAAAATAAAAAGAAGAGGAGGGGAATTTTGTATATATAATATGTATGTAACAATACAATTGAATAAAAATGGGGAGAAAAGAGATTTGAATAAAAATGGGAAGTTTTAAGTAAAAAATTAAAAATTTTATTACACGTTTCTCATAATAAGTTTTAAATGTACATATAGTATAATTTAATTATAAGCTTATTCTAAGAAATTGCGTTTGTTGTGCAACAAAATAAAAAAAAAAAACAAAATTAAAATATTGCATATATTTGTATGTATATAAATATGTATATATATTATATATATATACTTTTATTTTATTTTTACAGTTTAATGATTGATTTATTACTGCTTACATTTTTATTTAAAAAAAAAAATATTATATCACGTGTTGTATTTAATTTATTTGATAATGTTTACATTGTCACTTGTGAAAGGGGGTTTTTGTTTTTTTTATTTTTAAATATAAATAAAATAATATATTTTTGTTGAATAGATTTTATTTTTCATTTTGTTAAGTGTTATTATTTATTCACTTTTTTTTTTAGTAAAAGAATGAATTATCGAAAAGATGGTTTGAATTAATATTTGCGTATATGTCATTGGAGATATACTACACAAATTTAATTTGATTTAAATTCATTTGCTATTTTAAACCTCATTAAATCCATATTACAATTTAAAAAAACAAATATATAATAAAATATTAAATTAAAAATTCATTTCAGGAGTTTCATTAATTCGAAGTTAAGTGGTACAACGATTATGATTGCGGTATATAAAACCTACCAAGTGTCCTTATTAAGAGTCTGTTCATCAGAGGATAAAAAACTCTAAGGATGCTACTTAAGATTAATGACGTACGTAGAGCAGGAGATTGATTGCAAAAGTAAAAAACTGTAAAAAAACATTGGTTTTATGACATGGAAGGTTGAATGATTTAGACATCAATGAGATGATTGGTATCTTCAAAATCAAAAACCAAAAATATACGAAAGCACATTAAAAAATAACTGTGCCAAATTAACGGCTGGGTGGCACATTAGTTGGAGTGTCTATCTTTCATTCGAAAGATTTTGTTTCAAATCTCGGTAAAAGTCAAAAAAACTTTTTCTTCCACATCTAATAATAAGAATATGATATGTCTCCCCCTCTTTAATTTTATAAATAGGCTTATTAACCTAACAAAATTTTTATACTTAATACCTTATGAACTTATAAATATATATTATACTCAATACCATCAAATCTATTTTCAAATTTAAGGACTGGCGAAATATTTTCTATGCGTACCTACCTATGCGTTGAATTTTGCCACAGATTTCAATTAATACGTAAATATATCTTGTACACCAAAACTGGATTAGATTCGATCATACAATATAAATATCTATAGTATGCATTGGATGTGTTGGTACTATACTGTCGATGATGTACCGACCAATATTTTTTAATATATTTTACCAAAAAATAGACAAAATATATAGAGTTAAAATATATATGATATATGCATTGAAAAAAAATATAACAAAAAAAATTCAAGAAGAAAAAACTTAAATAGTGAACTTTGAATATATCGGTACTGAATATATTATAAAAAAATAATTAATAATTAAAAAAATTTAAATAGCCTATATATTGATAAAAATAAATATATGGAATTATAATACATATTGTATATGCATTGAAAAAAAAATATAACAAAAAAAATTCAAGAAGAAAAAATATAAAATAGCTATGAATACGATATAATATTGAATTGTATGTATAATTAATATTCACACCATATCTATAGCAAGTTATATATTAGATATCAACATAAAATTCAGCAAAAAAAGAAAGAGGAGAAGAACATAGGCTCATATAAATTACAATAACAATAATCCGTCCAAAAAATTTCATTGATGCTTCAATCCTTCGATGCAAGACTATAGTTTGAACTATAACTGAAAAACTCCTTTAATTATTTTTAAAATATAATACACAATTAGAATTGTTGGTTTAATTGCTCAAAAGTGAGTAGTAAACTAAATATAAATATTATTTCAACAATTGATTTTAATTTAACTTACATTTTATTTTCAGTCATATACAAAGTATCTTTTATGGTTCTTCTATTACAAAATTTCTATCGCTTATAAAACTCACTCAAAAGTAAAACTAATTGGGTTAGTGTTACGTAAGCTTTGAATAATAAGGTAAAATTTTAAAACTTGAAGATTTAATTGACATAAATCTAATAATGCATAGCATTACTAAAAGTAGGTACCTGTGATTATTTAAAATTGCGAGTTGCAAAACACATTTTTTATATTTATAACTTATCAAATTTACGTTATTTATTTAACGGTTTTTAATAACATAGTCATATTTTTATATATTATGGCGGTGATTATTAAAAATATAAGGTATCTCTTATTTTAAAAACTAACCGTTTTCAAAAAATTTTGTAAAAATGTGCCTATATAGCTTTACTCTGTCCGTCCGTCCGTATGTTTACAAAAACTTTTACACCGTTTGAAATAGAGTAAAGAAATTTGAACCGCGGGTAGTTATTTCAAAAAAAATAATTTAGTAGAAGAATTTTTTTCTGTAGCCCCACCTGTTACGAGGCTACAGCCCCCCAAAGTTGGAAAATGTCCTGTATTTAAATTGTTATAATAAGAGTTGTGCTATATATATTTTCAATCTGAAAACGTCAAACTATATAGCTAGTTTTATAAGCTTTATAAATTTTTAAAAGGCAAATGTTTAGAGTTGCCATACGGTACTAAAATTTAACATTATACAAAACTCAATTTTTTGGAAAATTTTTGGTCCCACATATTCTTAAACGGTTAAAGATAAGTTCTTGAAATTTTGGGACAAGTTAGATTTAGAAGTTAGAAAATTAGTAGGAGTCGGTTAACAAAATTTTTTTGTCAAGCCCCCTGTTTAGGAGCTGTAAGGACTCGAAAATTGAAATTTCGCTTTTTTTAAGCACCTGTAACTTGAATACCTGTCCAATTTTTTTTTTTATTAATATACAAAACTGGTTTTCATCATATAATCTACTTATATTTTGATGTTAGATCTGCAACTTAATTCTTAAGACACTTCGTTTTTTAACGATCTTGACAGAACTGTAATTATTGTGAACATGCATCATTTGTTGACCATTAAAAGCTTTGAGTTGAAAAACTATAATATATTGAATATATTGTTCAGTAAAGCTTAATAACCAATTAAAGGCCTTCAAAAATTCTTCTAAAACAATCGTGGAACTTAATTCCCATTATTTCCTTTTGTTGTGGTATCAGTACTTTAAAAATCGGACAGTACTTTAATAATAAAACTTAGCTACCAGTTTTTTAAAAATAGTCGTTACTGATGCTTATTAACTTTTCTAAAAATTCTATCTAATAAAAATAATCGCGATATTGATTTCTTTCCATTCAATGGTTTCTATTTTTAATACAAAAATTTTTAGAAAATAATCACGATAAAATGTCAAAAAATTATCTTAGAATTCTATTTACAAAAATATCTTTTCATTCGAATAATGAATTACAAAAGATTATTTTAGATATTTTATATTGAAAATAATTTTAAGAAAATATACTTGGAAAATATAAACCTACATAATTGTATTTTTTTTAAGTTTTTTATTTTTTTAAACGGAACTTTTTTAAAAAAAAATCTTCACATTCATATGCTGCTGACATTTATATTTTATTTTCCTTTTTATTTATATGTATGTATTAAAAAACTAATACAAATAAATAAAATCTACTTTAAGGTAATGTCAAAAGTTTCTTTCAAGTTTCAAATATATTTATTACTACACCCACACCCATAGAATATTAAAAATATAAAATATGAATTCACACACACACACACACACACACAAACTTCCATTATTGAATTTAAGAACCGTTTAAAAAAATCAAAAATTTTATATTTCAAGTACATTTGTTTTATGAATGACGCATATTAGTTATAAAATAATAAAGGATATATCTTAAAAAAGGATACTGGATTGGTTTTTTGTTTATATCCTTTTTTTAAATTATTTTACAGGAAGAAAAAAAAATAACGGTAATACGAAGTACTCAGAAAAAAAAAAACAAAAACAATAACAAAACCCTAAAATTTGATTTAATTTGCATGAAAAAATATAACAGTACCAGTAATTTCAATGGCACTACATTTAAAATAATAAAAACAACAACAAAAGACAATAAAATGAAAAGCTTTCTATTATATTTTTCGAATATATGTATGTATTTGTGTGTACAGTGAAAGTGCTTTTAATACAACAAAAAAAAAAAAAACTAAAAACTAAAAACAAATAAAAGAAAATGAAAAAATCGACAAGAATGAACATGAACACTTTTCTCTAAAATAAAACAATGAAAATCGGAACAAATTTTTTTTAAAGGCATGAAAATTCATGTTTGTACCTTTGTACACACATACTCTTATATATATAAAATATTTAAAAAGTTTATATTGCATATTATACAGAAAGAAAAATTTCATTTTCTGCATTTAGTACCACAGTGTGTGTATGAATGTGTACACTGTTTATGTGTATATGTACTGTACAGTGTGTATATATATTTGAAAGAATTTTCTAGGAGTAAAAGTAGAAAATTTTATGACTTTTAAAATATGGTTGCTGTAATTTAAACAATTTTGTTTTTTAATTTAAAAATTTTTTTTTATTAAAACTGGTTTTTTTTTGTAATTACATTTTTCTTTTTTTTTTTTTTTAATTAAATTTTTATTTATTTTTTTTTTTAAATTAAATTTTTTGTACATTTAATTACTAAAACAATTACAACCAATTTTATAAAGTAATTAAAAAAATTCATAAATATATGGTTATTTAAGTTATACGCATATGTAATTCTAGTATATGTATGGAATACATATGTATGGGAAAATGACATTGAAAAAATTTTCCAGAATCTTTTTGTGTTATTTAGTGGTCATTTAAGTGGAATGAAATGATAATAATCCAAAAGAGATTGAATTTATTATAAGAGATTACTGACTTAAAGTTTTTTGAAATTAAGAAGAAACTAATGCTCAATGTATAATTAACGTAGTTACGACGCGGTTGTGACGCTCTCTGCGCGCAGTTTACAAAGGAGTGCGCAAAATGAAATGTGAAGCGGCAAAGTTTTTTGATTTAGTTTTATTTAGAAATTTCTTGGGCCTAGTGAATAAAAAATAGTAAATGCTTCTACTAGTGGATTATTAAATAAATACTTAAAGTTAAGTGAATAAAAAATAAGCAAAGACTCAATATTAAGCATTTACTTTTTCGGTAAAATAAATACTAATATTCTTAGTTTTTCCTAGTATTTACTTAAAATGATGTGAATAAAACTCAGTTAATATTTTCCATTTCTAGTAAGAACTTAAAAATTTTGAAGGTAGGTATATGGTTACCTTCAATGTATAAAGATGGCTGCTTTCATGCAAATACGTGAATATAAGTATTACCGGGGAAGAAGAAATCTTAGTCCTGACAAATCGAAATTTTGAACCATAGATTTTTCCAGTACAATTGCATTATTTTTAAGAAAGTTGACTAAAACTAGTCTGTCTGCAAATATTTTACTTTTCGAAAATTCGTCATCGCTAGACATGTTTGCGGAGCCAAATACAATGATCAATATATTCCTAAATGTATTAAACAAGTAATGAAAAAAAACCAAGGGTTTTTAAAAAAGCACATTTTCAAATTTATATTGTATTACATACTGAGTTTAACTTTGTAAATATTTACTAGGAAATAGTTACTGCTTACTTATAAAATTTACTGCTAACAGTAAAGTTTTTATTTTAAAGTTACTATAGCCCTTCAATGGGGAAGGTTGCCAAGTTTCTCAAGGATCTAACTTCATCTACCTCCCCTCCCCTCCGTCCCCTCCATGGTTTTAGGATCAAGGAATTAAATTGTGAATTCCACAAAAATTTGGAATTTTATTTAGAATTATACAATCTAAGCAAAAATGGTTAAGACTGAGAGACACTTTCTTCAATTTAAGGAACCACTTTTAAATTTAAGAAAAACCTTTAACATATGTTAAAATATAATGTTGGGCCTTTAAATTTTGTATATTAATAAAAAAAAAATTGGACAGGTATTCAAGTTACAGGTGCTTAAAAATAGCAAAATTTAAATTTTCGAGCCCTTATAGCTCCTAAACAGGGAGCTTGACAAAAAAATTTTGTTAACCGACTCCTACTAATATTTGAGGATCTCACTTCTCCCAAAATTTCAGGACCCTATCTTAAACCGTTTAGGAGATATATGGGACCAAAAATTTTGCAAAAATTGAGTTTTATATAATGGTAAATTTTAGTACCGTATGGCAACCCTATACATTTAAGCGACATATTTTTGAAAAGCCTATAAAAGCACCTCTTTTTAACCTTTTTTCAGTTGAAAATAAACCTAACAGAACTCTTGTTATATCAATTTCAATATAGGGCTTTTTTGGAATTTGCAGGGGCTGTAGCTTCGTTACCCTTCAAAATTAAGAAAAACCTTTGACACATGTTGAAATATGATTAAAGAGCTTTAAATTTTGTATATCACAAAAAAAAAATTTGGACAGGTATTCAAGTTACAGGTGTTTAAAAATAGCAAAATTTCAATTTTCGAGCCTTTATAGCTCCGAAACATGGGCCTGGACAAAAAAATTTTGTTAACCAATTCCTACTAATTTTTGAGTATCTAATTTCTCCCAAAATTTCAAGACCCTAGCTTGAACCGTTCGGAAGATATGTGTGGCCAAAATTTTTGCAAAAATTGAGTTTTGTGTAATGTTAAATTTTAGTACCGTATGGCAACCCTAAACATTTGCCTTTTAAAATTTTATAAAGTTTATAAAACCAGCTATCGTTTGCCGTTTCCAGATTGAAAATATATCCAACACAACTCTTGTTATAACTATTTAAATATAGGGCTTTTTCCAACTTTGGAGGGCTGTAGCCCCGTAACAGGTGGGGCTACAGAAAAAAATTCTTCTACGAAATTATTTTTTTTGCAATACCTATCCGTGTTTAAAATTTTTTTACTCTATTTCAAACGGTGTAAAAGTTTTTGTAAACATACGGACGGACGGACGGACGGACAGACGGACGGACAGAGTGAAGCTATATAGGCACATTTTTACAAAATTTTTTGAAAATGTGCTAAAAAATGCAAATTCATATGAGTCATACATGCTCACATTACATGCAAAATCATGTTTTTTAAGTAAACACTTATTATTTTTAAAATATAAAGTAAATACTTGGACGTACTTACTTAGAATTTTCCAGCAATTACTTAGAGTAAAAGTAAACGATTATTCACTTCAAATGAAGTATTTGCTTTTACTAGAAAGGTAATACTTTTTCAAATAGTAAATACTTTTTAGTATTTACTACTTTTTATTCACTTGGCCCAATATGTCTTTTTGAATAACAATAGTAAATTTTGTATTTGAATTAAGTTCCTAAAATTAATATTTCACTAGAAAAGCAATACCTATGATTATTTCTTATTTTCGTTTCAAAACTGATAATACACTTTTAATAGCTGCGTATTACGAGCCAAGTACGTCTATTTAAAATTGTTCGGTATATTTAACTTATGTTTGACAGGTAGCTGTACGTTGTACGCATCTCCATAGCGTTAATTGTAGATACGAAATAAATCAGAAGTGGAGTAAAACTTTTTAATTGCAAGTCAAATCAAAAAAATCTAAAGTAAAAAATATACGTACATATATTATAAAACAGTTTAACCATTAAGTAAATATCATTATATAAATCATTCGTTACGAATTCTGATGACATCAAAACTGGGTTAAGAATTTTTAAAAGTAAAATCGGTGATTTTAATTTTGTAAGGTTTAAAAATGAAACCTACCTGAAATCCGTACAAAGAAACCTTCAAAATTGATGCGCTTTGCAAAAGTGCTTCTTATACACTTTATGAGTTGTTGTTGAACTTAATGACATGGTCGAATTACAATAAAAAACGTGGCAATAATTCGCAGATGTAATCCAAGTAAAGTCTGGTTATTTTATATGGGAGCCCTCCGTATAAAATAATTCATTTATTTTATTAATTCATCTGCAAAATTGTTCTTTAATTTTTGCAAAAAAAGCATTCATACCAAATTTTATTAAAATTGGTTGAGATTTTGATGAATTATTAGAATTTTAAATTCCCGAAACTCCCAGAATCTCTAAACTCCATGATATTAGAATCAGTTTATGAAAGCTAATCTTCATGAGTTGTCACCAATAGTCTATGTAGCAAATTTGTCCTTATTTCTACAGTTGGAACTAGAGATTTCTCGAAAAGTCTGGTGGTTTGTATGGGAGGATCCTGTGGTCCACCTACGAACTCAACCTACTTTTGCCGAAAAAAGCGTTCGTACTAAATTTCACCAATATCGAGATTTTAATTGACGCGAGTTATCAGGTTAATATACACGCACACACAGATACACAAAATAAAATTTTCGGATTTACGCGTTATCGACAAAATGGAACAACTTTTGTTAGGACGGAACGAATTTTATTTTTTTTCACTGAGGAACTTATTACCTTAGAGAATCTACAAGACACTTCAAAAATTATTTAATTGAATCTTGTACAGACTTTAACTTCACAGATACAGTATTCATTTAAACCTTTTTTTTAAATTAATTTCTAAGTAGCGAGGAAAAAATTCAATCTAGTACCTTATGAGGTACATTATATAATTTTTATCTATATATATACATATCCTTTAACCCCACATTTATTTTATTATAATTGGCATTTTATAGATAATTTTAAATACCAAAATTAAAAATTTCATTTATTTTATGATCTTAATGTGATGATATTTATGAATATTTTCTAGAAACCAAAAAAAGGATATTGAATTTATTATGAACATTTTGTATATAACTTTGTACATAATATGTATATAATGTACAAATTCACTATAAATTGCACACAAACACACAATTCAAATAACTATATAAGAACACTTTGTAAATAAATGCAGGAAAAAGTATTAAGTAAAATTGGTATTATTATAATAAATATTAAACATTATTATGTTTTTTTTTTTTTATTTTATTTTTGCGTTATGTGCATCCTGCATCTCTTATGACATTCAAAAAATTTTTTTTTATTTTAGTTTTTTTTTTTAATACTAAAGTGATGAAAAAAAAACGCTTTTCAAAAGAATTTATGCAATAAATGTGCACACAAGATACAAGGACATTATTATTTCTTATAACGTTTAGTAAAATAATTTCGAATATATACGAGTATGTATATATGTAATATTGCATTTTGTACGCATGTATGAATATTATGTATGTACATATATGTGTTATAAAATTGTTTTTGTTTTTTTTTTCTGTGCATTTCAAAATGCATTTTAAAGATTATTATCAAGGTCAAATAATATTAAACATGTGTTGAGTGCATCCTTTTTTTTTATTGCAATTTTATTATTTGTGTTAGTACTGGTTTTTTTTTCTTTTTTTTCTTTTTTTGCCATTGAAAATTTTTTTTTTTTTATTTTTATGATTCTTTTAACCTTTAATGAAAATTTGATTAGAATTTAGTTGCTATGAGAAAATTTATCATTATTTGAATTTATAAAGTAATGAATATTGTACTGTAAGACAGATTGCAATTGTACTATATCTATACTCATCACTTATCATTTAATCAAGTACTAAATTTTACTTGACAAGTAAGTTCACTTATCAAAATTATTGTGAACTCTGTCTAATTATTAATAAAATGATTTTAGTTCAACAATATCTCCAATAATAAATATTATTTGAATTTTTGATAAGTGATTTGTCAGATCTAAATTTAAATTTTTATATTAAGTTTTGTTTCTTTTGAAATTAGGATCTTATTGCACTAACCACTAATCACAAATCAAACTATTTATATTTTTTAGATAAGTGAGTGTTTGGACTAATCAAATTCAATCAAACCACTAAGAAATAATCAAATTATATTTTTTTTGATAAGTGGGTGTTTTTACTAATTAAACTTCATTGGTTTATTTATTTATTTGTAGTACCAGACAAAAGTAAATAGTGCCTGATAATATTAATCCTTTGCCTATTTGACATTTGAACTTCTTATTAAATTATGATTTTTTTTTTTTTTTATTCCTTTTCCACTCCTTTAAGGAGTATAGGGCATTCACCAATTTTTTATTTTAAACTAGGCTTCAGTTCTTTAATCATAATATTTACTAAGCCGTTGATTACTCGGCTGTAGCTATTGTATAAGGTTATGAAATATGAATGCACAAATGTTAACTTTGTGCGCCATCTATAATTTTACACAAGAATTATTTATATATTTTTATTACATCTTATTTTATATTACGATATAAACTATTACGATATAACTAAACAATTTTACGATATTTTTTTATTGGATATGATCTGACCGGGGTTTGAACCCGAGACTTTTCACATGAAAGGCGCCGTCTTTACCAATACACAATATTGGTCAGATAAATTATTTTAATATACCCTATATTTTTTATTAGATATGATGCGACGACCAGGATTTCAACCCGAGACTTTTCGATTGAAAAGCCGCCACTTTACCCACCACTTTACTCTGAGCTATCGGTCAGATGTTCATGGTTTCTTGTCAAATATGGTTTTGTTGCAATACAAATTTATCATAAGTTGTTGGTGCAATAGGGTCCAGTATCATATTGCCCAAACCACTTATCAATAATAATATAATATTTTTGATAAATTTGCATTTTTTAGTTATCAAAATTTAATTCAGTTGGTATCAATTATTAAATTGAACTGTGGTGCAACAAACACTTTTCAAAAAAATATATTTTTAATTATTTGGTAATTTGGTAATAAGCAACAAAATGTCTAGTTTTCTAGAAAATCTATTTTAAAGGAGTACGAAATGCTATATTTGAAGACGAAACATTAGAAATGGACATATTCAAAGTTCCAAAATATTTGACATTCAGAAATATAGGAAGACCTAATACTATACGATATATTTTATAAATAATATCAGGAAGTACTTAGTACATGTATCATGAAATCCTATTCACTATCTACCTAAATTATCTTACATTATATTTAATTCGAATTCTTTTGGGCAGCATGTTTGATAAGTTTTTAGCATCGATTTGGAGGATTGTTTAATTATTTTTTTTATTTCTATAAATTCATTTAAAAAAAAAATTAAGTAGTTTTTAAAATTTTGTTAAGTATCCTGGGATTGAATCTAGAATATAATGAATCAAATTTTTACAAAATAATGAACTAAAAATAATAGAAAGAAATTATTAAAACAACTTTTATATTTTAAAATAACTTTAAATAATTTTTGATTTTTGAATGAATATCTAAGATTTGGTGAACTATTACTTGAAAATTAAAGTTTTATTTATAAACTTTTATTTATATATATATTTGTATACATATGTATTTTTATATAGCTTTTAATGCACCGAAGCATATAAAAATAAATTTGTTTAAATCGTCATTAAAAAAAAATTTAAATTAATTTTAAAGCGTTTTTTCAATGATTTATTTTAAGTGCCATTTTTATTTAATATTTTATTAGTTATTTAGATTTATAATCGATTATTAAAAAAAAAAAAAAAACAAAAAAATGGTCACCAAAGCGGCATTAATTTAATTATTTTTTTTTTTGTTTCTTGTTTTTGTATTTTTGTGTTTAAATTTTATTACCGTGAGTCATTTTAAAAGTTTACAGATGTTATTATTTAAAAAAAAATTTAAAATATTGTTAGAGAAAATGCAATAATTTGAATAACCGCAATATAAAGATATCTAGACTAAACGAGGAAGAGTGTAGTATAGTAGACTGTGTCAACTCTGGGATACCTGTATGACCGTTATATAAACATTATATCATTATTATTATAAACATTAATTACTTTTGGCAAAATTTCAAACATACCAGCTTTATTAGACGTAGTGTAATGTTCATATAAAAGAAGGAGTTGTATGGCAGCTACTCGAACCCTCTGCAGTAGACCAACCAAATTTTGCAGTAACTTTGGTCATTACACTAAACTATTTTTGGCAAAATTTCAGATACCCAGCTTTAATAGGTATAGAGTAATACTTATATAAAAAAGAAGTTGTATGGCAGCTACCCGAACCCATGGACCAAAATGGCTGGATTTAAATAGAGATCACGGCTATTGCACAAAAACGAATTTGCGATAATTTCAAGATCCTAGCTCCTTTAGTTTTTGAGATATTGTGCGGACGGACGGACAGACGGACGGATGGACAGGCGGACGGACAGACGGACTGACGGACATACATAGCTAAATCGATTTATTTTTCGATTCTGATCCGATCCATACACTTGAGTCTATATTTACCCCCCCTCCTTCTCTGCGTCACAAACGTAATGGCAAATTTGTTATACCCTTTAACTATATAGTCATACGGGTATAAAAAAGGCGCTTTAAATGTATATCTATCTATGTAAAGAGTGATGACAGTTGACACAAAATCATTTGAAACAAAAAATTAATGTAAACATAAATTTATTGAGCTTTCAGATAAACTTAAACAAGTGATGAAAACAAAGCCAAGGGTTATTTCATCAATTCATTATCTATATATAAAAAAACGAAAGTTTGTGCTCCTAAACTGCTCAGCTGATTTTCGTGAAAATTTTTTATGTAGAGAATTTTGGGTACGGAAAGAAATCGTGGGCTGAAAATTTAACTATCTCTAACGGATCCCCAAGTTGGGCTATGGTGCAAGTATTTATACTTTTTTGTTCTAAAATGAAAACGGTTTGACCGATTGACTTCAAATTTTGTATACGTGATGCTCCTTGAGATTTGAGTTGACACTATTAACAGTTTTGGAATTGGTTAACCCATGTCGGTCCTACGATTGGTGGAAAAAAATTTTTGGAAGTAAATTAAGTCCAATTTTGGGAAGTAGTTAGTACTTCTTTGAATTACAGAAAGTGTTAAAAATTTCTACAATAATCCTAAAAAAATCGTTTTAAAAAAATTGCTTTAATACATTTTAAATTTAACATTTATACTATGTGCAGTTTTTGTGTTAAATTTTTGCAGTAACATCAACTTAAATTAAACTTCTATTGATAGGCGCAGCAAAGCGCACCGGGTATTAGCTAGTTTATTATAAGAAATAGTGAAATCAATAATTAGAATATAATCCCTATGTATTCATGAAAACTAGTTAACAAATGTTGAAATATAATGTTGGAGCTTCAATTTTAACATTTAATTTTGGAAATATTATACACTTGTGACTAAATTACTGATTTATAAAAATGTGAAATATTTAATTTTTAAGTCCTAACAGCCTTAACCAACACAATATTGGAATGTTTTGAAATTTTTACTAATCAAACTAATGGTGATTCATGAGGATCTAAACCCCATCTACCCCCGATAAAAATTTTGAGGTTCTAGGATTTAAATTATAATTTTCAAACAAATTTAAAATTTTTTTTAGTATTTTTTTACCTGATCCAAGAATGGGTTAAATTAAGTGACACTTTCTTCAATTTTAATAACTTTCTTTAAATTTAAGAAAAACTTTTAACATATATTAAAGTATAATGTTGAAGCTTTGAATTTTGCGAATTAATAAATAAAAATTTGAACAGGCATTCAAGTTACACGTTTTTAAAAATATTAAAATTTTAATTTACGAGGCATTACAACTCCTAAATAGGGGTCATGACAAAAAAATGTGGTAAACCAACTCCTACTAATTTCTGAGGATCAAACTTCTTTCAAAATTTCAACTATCTAACTTGAGCCGTTCCTAAGATATGTCGAACCAAACTTTTTGAGAAAATTGAGTTTTGCATAACTGTAAATTTTAGAACCGTATGGCAACCCTATACATTTAGAGAACTCTAGTTATAAAAATTTAAATATAGGGCTTTTCCCGAATTTGGGGGTTCTAGCTCCGTAATGGGTGGGGCTACAGAAAAAAGTTCTCCTCTGAAATAATTTTTTTTGCAACAAGTAACCGTAGTTAAAATTTCATTTATCTTTTGCAAATGGTAGCTGTTGATCCAGATGTAGCCGGAAAAGAATTGTATTAAAGAAAATAAGTAATATAAAAAATTCTATGCTGATAAGTTAAGGCTATGACCCAAACGATTATTCACTAAAAATTTTTAGCTAAAAACCCGTAGAGTACTAAATTTTTTAGAGTTTAAAAACCATTTTTCAAAGATTTTTCGTTCCTAACTGATCATTTCGTGTAAATTATGTAATAACCTTACCGGTATGTTGTATATTATGAATAATAACTATTATAATAGCTTCAATTAAACTAAAATGGATTAAATTAGTATACAGCAATATGTTCATTTGTTCGGAAAAAGAAACGAAACAAAAAACGTATAATAACATATAATTAATTTATTTATTCTGATCATGTATTTTAAATCATTTTAGTAGTTATATAAAATTATGAGTTAATTAAAGGCATTTTATTATAAATGAATGACATAATAAAATTAAAGTGAACAGATTGAAATGGAAAATAATAGAATTATTCTGATTTCTGAATTACCTCATTCTGTCATTTTTATAAAGAAAAAAAAAAGCAATAACAAACTGTAATTCACGAATTTTTTAAAACATTTTTAAAATTAATTTTGCAAATTGGAATTTGTTTCGGAAAAACGCATTTGTCAAATAGATTAGATATCAAAATTTTACTTTGTGAAAAATTCGTTTGGAAAATTATGGAAGAACATAACTAGGTACATGTTATTTAAAATTTGGAGGACATTTAATTATAAATATTCTAGAAAAAGCGTACTCTGATTTTGTTAAGCAACAACACAAGATTACAATAATAAATCATTTTAAATATAGTGGATACTGCAGCCCATATACTTTGCTAAAAGAACTATTGATGCCTAGATTTTGATTTCATCTCCACCTCCTTAAAATGCTCCTAACTCAAAATCTTGAGCATTTGTGTTTTCTACAGTTGCAGCTCAAACGAAATCATTAAAAATTTTGACAATAATATTAAAATCTAAATTGAAATTTTGTTAGTGAGATGTTATTTTGTCGATAGGTGGAGTAGATGCTTGTCTTGTCATTCAAGTGGTACGCCACCATTTTTAACAATGTTCATCATGAAGTGTTCATCCTCTAATATTACTGGACTCTTCCGTAGACTTGTAGTAAACATTGCTTAGACAAACTCTTGAAGATTACGAGTTATTTTCTAGTAAATATTAAATAGTAAAATTAAAAAACACTCTGTTTGTGATATCCATTCTTTATCGATTTTCTTAATTTTTTCTACGAATATGAAAATAAGTTGAAATTGATTTCATATACTTTTGAGTTTATTTTGGATTATAATTTTAATTTGAAACTTTGTGTAAAAAAAACCTATAATATTAATTAATAGATAAATTCTAGGGTTGGCTACGAAATTTCCTGCTTCAAAATCTCGCTTAAAAAATTCTTTTAAAATTTCATATAAAACTAATGTAAGTTGGAATTTACTATAAAAATTGAATTGAAAATTGAATTTTTCGTATCAGGGATTGCCACCTTCGACCTCAGTTATTGAAGCTAAATTTTGCATCCTAATATGAATATAACGGGACCAAACCTCTGTTATATAGAAATTATTGAAACCTTGAATACAATAACTCTTAAAACCCTCATAAGTTTTATTCATGTAATATATTATCATCAAACCATTTAAACCAAGGAAGGCTGCCACCCCAGCAACCTAACAACAAAGTATTTAAATAATTTTTTGAAATTTTCGCGAGATTTTTAAAACTATCGCGAAAACACGTGATTTTGAGACTTGAGATTTTGACACTCGAGTGAGTAATAAATATAAATTCTTTTATTTGAAATATTTTATGAGATTTAAAATATTATTTTTAATCTTGATTACAGGTATCAAAACAATTCCTATTGATAAAAGTTAGTAATTGCTTTGATGGATTTTCTTTTATTGTAAGTGAAAGAGTATTACACAAAAAGAGTATAAGTCATAAATTTAAAATAATTGGACGTGTGTGTTTAATTTGAAAACAATTTCAATTTCCAAAGTATTTTAGACACTTTAAAAAGTGTAACATATTATTATTTTGAGGTTATCTACATGCATGAAAATTATTACTTATTTAAAAAAATTTATATAATTTATCTAATAATAATTAATAATTACAATGATAAAAATAATGATAATATAAATTAACAAAAGTGCTATAATTCATTTTTAAATATTAAGTTTAAGTGATTATTGGATCTATTAAGGAATACTGGAATACATAATTATGACCACAATATAAGCTTATACATCATAGTTAGTACAAATCTTTGAACTTAGTTAAGAAACTCAGGTTTCTAAAACCCCTGCCTTAAAAACACAAATTCAAAGAAAAATATATAATTTAATATATATGACGATTATTGAATTATTTTAAAATAAAAATTATGATTGCATTGTATTTTTTTTTTAACTGATCAAATGTCAATAATATAGTTTTTCTATGAAAAGAGTTGCCAATTGATTTCAATAAATTCTTTGAACATATCAGTAATTAATGTATTTATTGCAATAGATTGCATTAAAAATATATATATGTACATAAAACAATGCATTTATTTTAAATAAATTTTCAAAACTTTTATAGACACACATATTATATTAAAATGAAAAAATTTATATTAATTTATATAATGTAAATGTATAATATGTAATATACATTTTAACATTTTTTTTATTTGTATGCATAAAATTATTAAGTTATTACAATAACGTTTAAAAATAGGATTGCAATATATTGCGTCGTAATATTAAGGTAGGTCAGTTTTTAAAATGCATAAATTTATATACACATAAAATACATTTATAACTAGTATATAATATATAGTACATAGAATATAGCTATATAAAATCCAATTATAATTAATCAATATTATATATACACTTCAATTATATACGTAGTATATAAATAGTATTATATACATAGTATCTATATATATATAGATATATTATTAAAAAAAATTTTTAATAAGTGAAATTAGTTCCCAGTTTAACTAAAAATAAATTTAAAATATTAATTAGATTTTTAAAAAATATTATCAAAAAAAATTATTATAATTATTTAATATAAACGACTATATAAGAAAATTCTTCCGAAGTAGCTAAATAGACCTTTATTGATGCTATGATAAAGTGCTTGTAGACATTAATATAAATATAAAGTCTAATTCAAATCAAGTCTCTATTCTACAGTTAATCCTAGAAAATTTAGGATATTTAATAATCATCATATATATATAAATACCCTAAGTAGATCCTAGCAAAACTAAAGGGCTGCAGTTTTTTTAATTGAAAAAGTATAGAAGCACATCTAAAAAATCCATAAAATAGTACTTAAGATACTTTTTATATTTTAAAAAACTCCCAGTTTCTTTGTGTCCTATAAAAAATTAGCTTTTCTTTGTATTTCCCTTCCTTTTATTTAAATAGTCCTGAAAAAAGTAGACTCTCAATTTTTGGTGTTGTTGTTTAAATCTATTAATGTCCTTAAATATACAAATGCAAAGTATATAACATTGTATGAACAAAGAAACTTTCATTGTAAAATTATTTCAAAAATAATGCCAGAGTTTAAAAATAAAAAAAATTATTTAATTCGATTTATATCGTAAATTTGATAGTCTCTATATTAATTAGTATTACTTATATTTAATTTTTTTAAGAAAATATTATTATTATTATTATTGTAATATTTTACAAATTTCTTTACGAACCTATGAATACATATTATATATATATATATATATATACTTTTTTAAATACCTTCATATAATAACTATTTTATATATAGGTATAGTTAATTTTTTTTATTTTAAATATGAGCTACAATGTATGTATATAAATTATAAATATAATATGTATGTACAGTTATGCGCATTAAATCAACATATATAAAAAAAAATATATATATATGTATATGAATTTTGATTTCAAAATATTTATTTTAATAAAATATTTTAGAGTTATAATTTTAATAATTAAATTAATAATTTAAATATAAATTACTACATATTACTAGATTTATTAATAATACCTATTAATATCCTTCAGATTTCTGTTCTAATATATTCTCGAACATTTAAATTGTAGATATATCCTACCCTTATAAGTTTTATATAAAGAAATTAATATATGTATATATATCTATGTAGGTATGTATGTATTAAATAGGCCCATATTCATACATACATACAAACTAAATTAGATACAATCAAATATATTTAATTTTTTTTTTTTTTTAAATTGAAATTATAAAACAAAAGATTAAATTCAATTTAATTGAATATATACATATATATATATATATATATATTGATTAAGAGGAGTCCAAATTGACAAATGACTATAGGTACATATAAGTATATTATTTATTCAATAATTTGTTATTTATTACATATATATTAAATTTTAAATATTACTTACCTTTGTTCATTTAGTAGGTATGTATAGGTATTCAAAAAATTGACATAATCATTGTACTACCACTTCATATTGTGTTGTAACATCATCACCGTTATAATAATAATAATAATAACAAAAAAAAAACAACAAAAAAAATATTTTTTTATTAAGTTAATTTTCGTGTTGCCATTGTATCAATATTTTTTTGTTATTTTTCTATTTTTTTTTTTTATTGATGTTAGTTTCCTATTTTCATTGTTGTTGTTGTTGTTTTTATTTATTTTTTGTTATTGTTGCTGTTGTGTCATTTATTTTGTTGTTGTTGTTGTTGTAATTCTAAAATAAAACAAAAACAAAAAAACAAAATGGAATATTTAATATTTTTTATAACTTAAATATAATATGCCTAATTAAAATAAATAAATAAGTAAATATTTAAATTTTAAATTAATTATATTATATAGGTTTAATATTTTTCCAAATAGTCCGAATTGGTATTTTTTTTTTTTTAAATTTTGTTGTTATTGTTGTTTTTTTTTTATATTTCTTTGAGAATTCATTTTATTCTAGAAGTTTACTTTTTCCAAATGATTTGAAAAACTGCTGATTCCAAATTTTCTTTTTCAAATTTTGTTGTTGTTGTTGCTGTTGTAGTTGTTGGTTTTTGTATTTTAAGTACATTTTAATATATTTTGTTGAAATATTTTCATTTAAAATTATTTTAAAATTAAATACAAAATGTTTAAAATTTAAAAAATTCAAATTTATTTCTATTATTAATTTAATATTAATTTTAGTTAAAAGATTTTCCATTTTCAATTTTCAATTTTCTATTTTTTTTTTTTTTTTTTTTTGGAATTTATATTTTGTGATGAGATAAAACTGTTTTTCACGACTACGATTCTATAACACAAATATTATTTTGTACCTATGAATATAAAATTATAAGAAAAAAAAAAATAATAAAAAATACAAAAAAAAAAAAAAATTTGTGTATATTTTCTCTTTTATATTTTTGTTTTTGTTATTGTTGTTGTTGTTGTATCGTTTCTTTACATCTTCTGTTGTGTAGTTGCTGCTAATGTTTTTCCTTATACTTATACAAAAAAAAATTTCTACCCCAGAAAGAGCAGAACTTTTCTTTTTTTATTTTTCGGTTTTTTTTTTTTTTTTTTATTTTACACCACATTTTGAAAAATTTTTCTTGTGTTTATATATTTTCCATTTTTCCGAATTCTTAAATTTTTAATATAAAAAATATGTATGAAGAAAGTGAAAAATTTTCTTGTTTTTTTTGTATATTTTTTTTTTTTTTTTGTAACTTTAAAATCAACAAAACACTAACACATACACAAAAAATTAAAATGAAAATTATTAGATTAAAAAAAAAAACAAACTAAGTATATTTTAGTAGGTATCTATCTACAAGATATAAAGTAAAACTGAAAATTTAATATTTATATATATATATAAATATTTTTTTTTGTATTCTTAATGTCAACAAAAATAAAAAAAAATAAAAAAAAAGAAATAAAAATAACACTATAAAAAGCCAACGATTTTTCTTTTCTGCATTGCAGGCCAAGCGCATGCTAAGTTAAAGCGACCTTGACAGTGAACTTGAAAAAAAATAATTTATAAATGTTTTTTTTTTTTTTCTATAAAGGACTTATTTTTCTCTATATATGTATGTATGTATACATTGAATACATATATATATATTTATGTATATATGTTGTGTTTTGTTTTTTTTTCTATTTCTATCTCTTTTTTTCTCATTCTTATTCTGTGTTTGATTTTTATTCGTATATAATATTGCCTACTAAGTGGGATAAAATTTTTCATACATATATATATATATATGTATTTATTTAGAACTTATATTATATACATATTTGTTTGGATGTAAATATTTTTAATATATAGAGTATCTATTTATATATATTAAAAAATAAATATAGAAGAGTAAATATATTATTTGCCGACTTTGTTGGTCGTTCACTGTTCATTTTATTGTGTTATGCACATATATACAAACATACATACATATTATTTACTAATTAATGTAGATATTTATATATAAGTATATTTAAAATTAAAATATATGTATATAAAATTACATTTTTTTTGATTAAATTTCATTTTAAAAATTTTAAATTTTATTATTAAATTTTTAAAAATATTTACATACTACTACATAGTAGATATATATAAATATATATATATATTTATATGCATATATATACAAAGTTTAAAAATGTAATCCAAAAAAAATATTTAAAATTTTTTTAAATAATATTCACATAAGTATAAAATCTAAAGATAGAATATTATATTTATACCTATAAATTTAAATCTATAGAAATACCTATGTGCAGTTAAATGTTCCTTATATGTAGAAAATTTTCTTTATACACAAAACTTATGTGTTGTTGTTTCGACATATAGTTTGTATTTTTTGATGGTGTTGGTGACAGATACACCTTTGTAAATATTTACTTATATTTTTATTTTAAATTTTCTATTTTTTTTTATTTTTTTTTATTTTTATTTTTTTTTATTTTTTATTGATGAAAGTACAAGTAGATATATGAGGATGTATATAAGATAAATCAATATGCATTTATGTATGTATATAAATATATGTTTAGTACATATAAAATGAATATATAACATATGGATGCTAAATTTTTAATAAATGCAATTTTTGTCTCATCATAATAAACAAACAAATAAAAAAAATCGATTTTTAAAAGTATACATATATTTATGTATAGTATAGGTAAATTTATATATATATATAATTTTTTTCTTTTGTTTGGATTAGTAATATTTTTGCTTTTAGGTTCAATTTAAAAAAATTTTTTTTTTTTTTTTCAAATGCATTTAAAATAAAAAGTTGCAGTTTATAAGCGTAGGTTTAATTATGCTATAAAATAAATATTAAATATATGTATATTTACATATGTGTTTATATGTTCTTAATGAAAAGGTATATATAAAATTGTATATCTATTTATATTTTATTTATACCTATATGTGGTGTATTTAAGGTTTTAAATTATTTATACGACATTGTTTTCTATATGTATATGTATGGTATATAAATTCATCTCTTATTCATTAGTTTTTAGGGTGACCATTTGTATTAAAATTATTACGATTGAGATTAAAAATTTAGAGTTTATTTAAAATTTTCCATATGTATTTGTAATTATTGAAGGTATTTGAAAATTACTTTTATGATTTATTTATTTATTTTTAGTATCAGATAATAGTAAATATTGGCCTGATATTATAATAGTCCTTTGCCTATTTGGCATTTGAAGTTGTTATTAAACTATTACGATATGCACTCATAATTTTTTTTATTAGATAGGTATGATTCGACCAGGCTTTTCATACTTTCATATAAAAGTATATGAAAACAAATAAATTAAATGAAATTAAAAATAATTTTAAAATAGTGGAAGGGTTTTTTCAATAATTTTAAAATAACTAGGTACACTTTGAATTACATTGTTCGGAATAAAGTTGTTTTAATAATTCAAAATTATTAATAAAAAATTTTTGCTTATTTCTGGAAATAAAAAGGTGTTGCAGCATAACCTACTATAGTTTAAGTTAAATTCCTACGTAATTATATACTTATTCCTAAACATATAATTTAATATTTTTAATCAATAAATTAATTTTATTCATCTTAGGATTCATTGGTTTTATATGTTTTATTTTAAATTGTGTTACTGATACATCGTTTTAATTTTTTTTAGCTAAAAGTTTTCGAAGCTTTAAAACTAACGTTGAAGCTATTTTTTTTTTTTTTTTTTTTAAAAACCATTTATTCTTAAAATAATATACTGGACACTGGACTAAAAAATTATAAATAGAAGTTGTACAATACATTTAACTGACTCTAGTAAATTTTTAAAGGATTAATAGTTTTAATACATTGCTTTATTCTAATTTTGCAAGATATTTTTTTATAAACATACTAGATCATGCAGAACATTGCTACCGTTATCGATAAGTGCTGCTTTAAGTCAGTTAAATTTAAATGAGTAATTCAATTTTTACCAATTAAAGTATAAAATTTGTTAGCTAACAAATATTAACAGAAAAAATGTTTAAACGGTGACATGCCACAGCTCCCTTTAAATGTCTCATAATAATAATTCCCGGTGACATGTCTCACTTTGTAAAATGTCATAAGTCCCATAGGGAGTTATGACACTTTTTTTCAGAGGGACTTTTGACACACTTAAATATTTTATTAAGTGCCATAAGTCCCTTAAAGAGTATTATGCCGAAAAAAGTTGTTATATTGATGCATGCATATGCAATCTATTCCAGGAGTTTAACCAAACGGTCCAAAATTTTGGGGATAATATATTCCCTTTCTCCGAAATATAGGGATTTTGACGAAAATTGGGCGAGTTTAAATAATTAAAAGAAATATTAATTTTACCTTAATTTTATTAACTAAATTGATTTAATTTTATTAAACAAAAATAGATTAAATAACCAAAGTTTCGCACAAATGAAATTAATAAATATTTTGAAAAAAGGATCAACTTTGATTTTTTAACTAACTTAACTTACTTTCTAATATAGAATCTAGCACTCTGGACATGCATATAGACAGCACTCTGGAAAAAGGAACAACTTTGATTTTGAAACCGACCAGCGACCAGCCCAATGTAGAAATATATAATAAAAGTTTCGATTTATGAAATTATAAGGCATAGATCATAAATGGAGTTATGACACTTTTGAATGTTTTTTTAAGGGACTTATGTCACTTTGTGTTATTTATTAAGGGAGCTGTGACATGTCACCGTTTTTCCCTCCTAATTAGTTTTGTATTAGTTTTTTGAATTATTAGTTTACTTTTACCCTAATTCTAAAATGTTTCGAGGAGAAAACATAAAAGAAGATAGGTAGGTACAAGGAATTTCGTGTAGGATAAAATTTATTAGATATTAAAGTTTTTAATGAAATCTTCCATGAAAATAGAAACACAATGGTCACTTTTTTTTTGATTTTATAATGAAATTTATTTCTAGTGCAATTTTGTTTTATTGTGCAATATTTGCATAAGTATTTGTGTTTAAAAAATGTATTCATATTATTTTATAATATTTATAAATTACTTTTCTATTTAAATAATAACTTAACCTATATTATATGTAGGTACATATATATATATTATATATTTTGATATGGAAAGATAAAAATATGAACATAGATTTATAATAATAATAATTAAAAGTATATTATCGATGAACTTATCAATCATGTAAATAATAAAGTATTACATGTTAGATTAGATTTTATATAAAATATATAGAATTCAAGTTCAAATAATCTAGAATGTAAGTATGTACAGAGAAATTAACAATAAATTTTATGGCTAAGATTTGCAGTCTTAAACAAGGGTATTCTTATTTTTTGGTTGATTGGATTTAAGAAATCAAATTTTGATAGAATGCGAATTAAGTCTTGATTTTTATAGCCATATAAAATGGGATGTTCAATAGAAATTTTTCAATTCCTCAAATTTAGTTTTTAGGGAAATGATGTTTGGGACATATAAAGTGCTTATAGAATAAGCTTTTACGTCCATAAATGATAACTTATATAATAATTAGAATTAGGACATAAAGACTGCTCATAGAAGAAACTCTTATGTCCAAAATTCAAATTTTAAAAAGCATTCAAGCAGCGTACCTAAATCTGTATCGTTCCTAAAAATAGAATTAAATTATAAGAACAATTTTTAATTATTTAATTTTAATTCATAAAAATTTTAAAAGTATTTTCAAGTACACTTATATATATGTATAGTGTATATATATACAGAAAAAGCGTTATGTAATGAAAGTAAATTAATAAGAAATATTATTTCAGGTGTGACATTACTAAAAAAACAAGCATCATACGGAAATTGCACAAAAATATATATATGTATGTATATACATTTCTACAAACATATATACATTCAAGATTAAAAAGCGGTTTCATTATTTAGAAAAAAAAAAACAGGATTTTATTAAGTAAAAGAAAAAAAATTGTTATAGATACAAATATAAGTATTAAATTTAATTATATAATAAGACAAAAGCCCAAGTAATATCTAATAAAAATTTATAATTACATATATATGTACAAAATATCCTAATATGTATATTTAATTTATATACTGAAAAAAATAATGAAAAAAACATTTTGTTATGTAATGCTTTTTTATATAAAAAAATATTACTTATAAATTGATATAGAAAGTATTGAAAGTGGGATGCACAACGGGCCGCAAGGCCTACTTGTTAGAATAGGCTATCTCCTATAACAAACTACAACAACGACATATATGAACCAATATTTATCACTATATATTTATCGTTGTATTTATACATACAAAATTTTGTATAATCATGTATACATATATAAATATATATATGTAAAATATATACATTTTAAATTAATTTTAAATTAAGAAAAATATTTTCAGAAGGATTATATTTGACAAAAGATTTACTTATTTATAATTTTAAGCAGGGTAGAAAACCTATCGAAATGTGATGTGATAGGCTTAATATTAAATTCGAATGGGGAATAAAGCTAAATTTGTGCAATTCAACGATTATTTTATTCTTGTATCTCATTTATATATCAAAATGAATAGTATATATATATATAAATGTTTCCACCGAAATAAAATATTTGATGGGCTGCACAGCGTAAACTGGTTCTAACTCTCATTTTCTATCCAGTTGATAAATTATATATATTAAAATCCCTCCTATACATTTCCTTATCTTCACACAAATTTAAATAAAATAAATTTTTAAAATAAGGGAGCGTCCCCATGGGGCGTACAAATCCGCACTAAGTAATTTACTAAAATCCTGATTAAGAATTTAAATCTGAAATCAACACTTATATGACAAAAATTTATTTTCATATTTTCTATAATTCTTTGAGCTGATTCTTAATTTGATTAGGTTCTTGGAATTCGGATATTAACCCTAATATAAGTTCAATTAGAATGAGAAATAAAACTAAACTATTGAGTCTATCATAATTCTATTAAAATAAAACGCTAAGTACTACTGCTAATTCCCGTGCCCTAATGTCATGATCAAAAGTAACACTTAACGAGGAAGAGTGTAGTAGAGTAGACTGTTTCAACTCTGGGATACCCGTATGACCGTAACATATACATTATATCATCCGGTTAATTACTTTTAACAAAATTTCAAACATTCAGCTTTATTAGTTGTAGAGTAATGCTCATATAAAAGAAGGAGTTGTATGGCAGCTACTCGAACCCTTTGTAGTAGATCAACCAAATTTTGCAGTAACTTTGGCCATTACACTAAACTATTTTTTGCAAAATTTCAGACACCCAGCTTCATCAGGTGCAGTGTAAAGCTCATATAAAAGAAGGAGTTGTATGGCAACTACTCGAACCCTCTGCAGTAGACCAACCAAATTTTGCAGTAACTTTGGCCATTATACTAAACTATTTTTGGCAAAATTTCAGACACGCAGGTATAGAGTAATGCTCATATAAAATTAGAAGTTGTATGGCAGGTACTCGAACCCGTGGACCCAAATGGTTGGATTTAAATTCCGGTTTTTGCATAAAAACGAATTTGTGAAAATTTTATAATCCTAGCTCCTTTACTTTTTGAGTTATCGTGATGACGGACGGACGGACATACATAGCTAAATCGATTTATTTTTCGATTCTGATCCGATCCATACACTTGAGTCTATATCTACCCCCTCTCCTTCTCTGCGTCACAAACGTAATGGCAAATTTATTATACCCTTGGACTATATAGTCATACGGGTATAACAAACAAAATATAAGTAATCAAGGGGTTGGGAGGTTTGTACGGCGTCTACTGATTATATTAGTTTTAAGATTGTATTTAAGATTGTTGCAAATGCAATTAAACTCAATTTTAAAAAAGAATTACATTTTCTTATATGCAAATATGATGAAATCATTAAATCTATTTAATGAATGAATTTCATTAAAATTCAATATAAATATTTGGTTTTTACACTTGCAACTCTTGTAAAATGAGGTTTGTTTCTAGTAATTTTATAAAGTCGGTACTTTCAAATTTTCATGTCATAATTGGATCTACCTTCGAACATTGTTTTAATCACATACATTTTATTCGATTTGATTTAAATCTATTCCGTGAATATTTGGAAAAACTAAACTTAAAATAAAAATGCGTTGTTCCAAAGGAAACTTGGATTTTCTTTATGATCCTATAAATTTAGATTTTTTCTTGAACAATTTGGTGTGTTCCTGTGAGTATAATAATTTCTTTCGTCACATTTAAATTTTAACTGACTACGATAAATTTAAATAATGAAATTTTTTAATATTCCTTACAATTGTTTTTTTCTAAAACTTTTATTTTCTTCGTAAATTAATTGCAGAAGCATTTACATTTTCATCAATCTGACGTTTTCTCAACTGTGATTGTTCTATACTTACTACAAATGCTTCGACAGCTAAATTCTTTATGGAAGATCTTTGAATATAGTTTATAATTTAAACACAATTTCGAAAATTTCGAATACTTTCTTTTCTTCCGAAATATTGTAATGAAAATTGATTGTGAAATAACTGTTTATTTGAAAGGAAAAAATATTTCATTATAAAATACAAGATCAAAAATAATTATTTTCATAAAATTTTTGGGATTTTATTGATTTATTTATTTATGAACAGTCCCCTATCACATGTAATTTAATAAATAAGTGATTCAGCCTTTCCTTTTCAGGTGGGGCAATGATTTTATTTTTATATTATGATATAAATTATATTATTTTTTTTAGATATAGGGTTTAAACCTGAGATCCTTCGATTGAAATGACCACAACCTAACCACTACGCCACCAATCGGATGTTTTTGGAATTACAATTTTATTTAATATTTTTTACTTGTAAATTTGAAATTTTCCGTCGTAGATGTCAAAACCTATTTGATCAAAAGATTCAAAAAATAAATAATTAATTGATCAATTCTGAATATTTGGAGGAAAAAAATTTGTTTATTTTATTAGTTTTCAATGAGTTTTTATGTGTTAAATCAAACAATCCATCCGTCATCTGATTAACAATCTATCTGTGTTGAAGTATAAATTTTTACATTGGCTAGTAATGGATTATAATAAAGGGGTTTATAACCTTCTCTATATGCAAGTAAGGGGTTCCAGAGCTACGTGCCTCAGCCAAAATCACTTGAAGTCCCCAATCCAAATCTTTTCGATGTTTATATAAACAAAGAATCACTAAACACCTAAAAATATTTTCAATATGTAAATATAAGTTAATTGATCGATGTTCTTCAACCATTTTTTTGTGTTTCAATAACTATGTTATGCAGTCTAATAATTTACTCAGAGTGTTCTCACATGTAAAGTTGACAAACATATGTATGCAAGGGATGGCCCACATCCTAAAGGTAAAGGGCCCAAAATTTTTTTGAAGTATTATTTACTAATGCTTGAAAATAAAATATAATAATAATAATATGTATGCAAGGTATCGAACTTTCTATTCCGATTCAGCTCTCATAAACTCTTTCTATTACAAAAGTTCAACTTCCTTGGTTAACATAAATGTTACTCTATTCTGTTGGAATTTAGGTCAGTTTACAGAAAAGCAATTCACCGAAAAACAATTCACAGAAAAACAATTCACAGAAAAACAATACATAGAAGCTCAATTCACAGAAACGGATTTTACGGAAAAAATCATTTCTTAAAAGTTGCGCGACTTTCAAAAAATTATTTTTTCCGTAAAATTCATTTCTGTGAATTAAATCTTCCTTAAAATAAGAAACTATTTACAAAGAAAACAAAGATTGATATAGTTAAATAGGTAAAATATTTATTGAACTAAATAATTAAATTTTATTTATAATAAAAAGATGTATTGAAAATTTAGATGATGAAGCAGACTTGGCTAAAGATTCTAGTCAATTAGTAGTAGCTAATTGTTCAACTAAAGTAATGAACGCAGTTAAACTACATTTGCCTTCTATAGTGTCCATGAAAAGAAGTATTCGGAGGATCAGGCAAGGAACAGTAACAATTCCACAACATATTAATGAATTGTTTTTCTGTAAATTGCTTTTTATACATTTTCGATGAATTGTTTTTCTGTGAATTGCTTTTTATACATTTTCGATGAATTGTTTTTCTGTGAATTGCTTTTCCGTGAATTGTTTTTATGTGAATTGTTTTTCTGTAACCTGACCGGATACCATTCTGTTGATATTTTGTTAGTCATGTATATTAAAATATAGTTTATATTCATATACATATGTATATGTGAATTACTATATATATTTCGTAGTTCTTGTTTGAATGAATATACACCTCATATTAATGGGCTTGATCTGCTTCATAAGTATTCTCTTAAGCTTTAATTATGCAAGGTATTAAACCAAAAGAAATTTATAGAAACCTTTATGTAGTTATAAACTGAACGAATGGAGGAACAAATAAATATGAGAAACGAATGGAGAAAGCGAGGCGAATGGAAAATTTCCTGTAGTTAAAAATTTCTATGGGACTTACGACTACGGAAAAGCCCCAAAACTCCCCGAGAAATTATGTTTCATTTTTTAAAGGACTTTTGGCTTACTTAACGTAGTAATAACCTCCTAAGGACTTTTAACTTATTTTTTGAATAATAACATCCTGAGGGATTTTTGTCATTTTGTTGTAGGGAACAGTCCAATAAATTAATTACTTTATGAAATATTGTTTTTTAATAAATTCATTCAAATCTTATTTGACATTTATTCTATAGTATGTCGTTTAAGTTTAAATTTTTCAATTTTCAATTAAATTTTCAATTTTAAGACAAAATTTTTAAAAATATAAAAAAAGAAAAGAAAATTGAAATTTTTTTCCAATTATAAAATTTTTGAATGAATTTTGAATTTTCTAAATTTTCAACACGTGCCAATTTGTTCCAAATGTTTGAACATGAAATTATACATTAAATATAATATAAATTTATCAAAATTTAAAATTAAAAATCTTAACTATATATATATATAAGTAGAATCATATATGTGAATATGTATATAATTCTTTGTTTATTAGTTTAAAAATGTGAAAAAAAAAATAAAATTGAAATAAAATTTGAATGATTTCATTTTGAATAACTTTTATAAATATAAAATTTTGTGCATTCTAATATATTCAATATTTTTTTTTTTCAATAGCACTAACGGAATTTTTTCCATTAAATTACAGTTATGTATATTTTTTTTTTCAATATTTAAAATTTTTATTAATTGATAGAAGGAAAAATAAATAAAAATATAATATAAAAATATGCTGTATTCTCCACCACAGAACCAACCGCTCTTACAGGAAAATCATAATGTGAAATATCTTTTACAGTTTAAATTTTGCAATGCGTCTTCAACAATGCGTCATTATCAGAGCAAGTCTAATTATTTTTATTCATACAAATAATGTAAGAGTTAGATATTGAATTTGGAATTATTTAATTAAGGGAATACTAAAGTCGGATCAAAAAACTTTCAATGGCAAAATTGCAGCTCTTTTTTTGTGGAACAACTTTAATTTTATAAGTTTTGTTGTACTATTTGGTTTACGAAATATTCGCAAAAAACCTAAAAGTTACCCTAGAGAAGTGCACCTTGACGTTACCTGTTTTTCTCCAAAAGCTTATGAATCAAAGATATTAGCAATAAAATCTTAAATATTAAATATGAAAACATTTGTCAAGCTGTTTAGGCTTATGCACAAACAGACATATTTACATGTCAAAAATGCATTTAATGGGTTTCTCCACGCTGGAGTAATTCTTATATGAAAACTATACCTATCGCTTATTATATTTCATACTAGCGGTTGGTAAAAATATCTATAAATATTAAAAATATATTGACAAGCATATGACGTAAATTCACATATGCATACATATAAAAAAAAATTTTTTTAATGCATTTTCATGAAAAATATAAAATAAAATTGAAATAAAAAAAAAATGATAATTGGAAAATAGAAAATGATTCTCATGAATTATTTTTATGATCTCAAAACAAAGAGAATAAATTAGATTCGGTCAACTCTAGGATACCCACACTAACATATAATATCATCCAGATTAAATGATTCAAATCATTATTAAAATTTTTGACAGTTGCATGATAGATACTCAAAGCCTTTTTTTTTTACCAGACCAATCAAATTTTATTAGAGTTTTTGCCTAAATTTAACCCCATTTTTCTAAAATTTTTATAAAGCTAGGTTGATTCTAAGACAGATAGATTATTATATTTGCGACAAACTCTAGACCATCCCAATTTACCAGAAGATATTTTCATAAAGTTAAGCTTCTTTCACAAAAGTAAAAACCAGATAAAACACTTAAACATTTTTAGATTCTGAGTTATACATAGTAAAAGAAGTTTTATGGCAGGTCTTTGAACCTCTTACACAAGACAAACCAAATATTTTAAAGCCGAAGGCTATAGAACTCAACAACGTAACTAACATATTTCTAGACAACCATCAGTTGCCCTTTTGTGTTGAACAAAGAGTTATGATCAAATATGAAAATAACTTGCATTGCGGCTTCCTCTAACCGCTTTCCTTCCTCTAATTTGTACAAGACTGCTTTTGTATATTATTGTATTAGTATTTGATTTATCATGAAATTGCCTCAGTTTTTGATTCTGCTCCCATCCATACACTCTAGGATCCATAACTTTATGATTTATGTAATATCTCTTCTCTTTTGCAGTGTTACAAATGGAAAGCCAAATTAATTATACGTTTTCAAAAAAGAATAAAGAAAATATTTTAAATGTAATGTTTTAAACAATACATATATAGAATTGACATATTATTTAAAATGCGATTCAATAAAACTAAGCTGTTGCACGAATATGACAATATTCAATTCAGTTACTTATGAACGAACTGCTTTTAGTTATAAGATTCTGGGATTAAATTTGCATTTTGATGTTAAAGTGGATTTTTTGGAAGCAACTTTAAAGTTATTCTTTTTAATTTAATGATTGATTTCAATGACATATAGGGTGTTCGGGAAATGGGCTTCATAACTTAATAGGATGGTTCATAATTGAATAGGATGATTTGTGAAGCTTTTACAGCACGCGAGGGATGACTTCAATTCTTTTCCAAGACATTAGAATTTAAAATTGTATTCATATTTAAATATAGTCTTTCAATGCAATTTCCAAACTATTTCCGTTATTTATTAAATATGTTGATAAATTTATTTTAAAACTAGACAGTTGTTTAATACCTTTAGATGGTAAGTTTTAAACAAAAAGTACTTGACTACGGAGATACACGTGTGGCTCTTTATTAAAAAATAAATAAATCTGTAAAATGGATCTAATCTGAGTGCTTCTTCTCTAAGCTTGTTTTATTATTTTGTCCAAGATGAGATTAATACATCTGGCCTGCAAACCGGGTCGGTTCCGATTTTGAAGATTGTTAATACAGTCCTCTTATCTTAATAAATATCTGAGTTTTCGAAATTAATAAGATGAGTGCTTGACAAAATTTAAACAAAAGGTGAAATAAAAATTTTAAAATAATGTAATAATATTTTATTAAAAATAGAATATATAAATTTAATTTTAGTTTTATTATTAATGGTGATGACGAATTTTTTTTTTAATTTGGTTATAAATTATATGACTATAATTTCAGTAATTTATTATTTTGATTTCAAATTGAAACAACAATGTTGTTTTAATATTGAAAGGAAATTCGGTAATATAAAATTTTATTTAACGTCATAATTTGACGTTTGATGTGAAATATAATTTCACTCTAAATTAAACTCAAATTAATTTTATATAATTTTATTATCTAAATAATATTAAATTTTTTTGATACTGATTCTTAAGTATTTTTTAAATGAGTTTTCGTTAATCAGACTTGGATCTTGGGATCCAGTACTCAGATCGGATACTTGAAAAAAGGTACTGACCGATATTATAGTAGAACCTAAATTCAACAACATCTTTAACAAAATACCTCATGAATGGAGGTGCCATATTTTGGAACTTATCTATTTTGAATTTGATTATTTTTGAAAATTTGTAACTTTTCCTTCTTTCGTTTCTGTTACAGAATTGTGGACTAAAGTTATTTAAACCACGTCAGTTTAACTTCCAGGTCACAAGGTACGGGGGCGTTTTAGAAAAAAAAGATATGTACAAAATTTCAAAAACTTTTCAAGAATTTGAAAATTGACAAATATTAGTTGGTAAAAAAGTCCAAGTTCTTAGGGAAAGAGTATGCTTTGGAATTCTTCAATATATTGTTGAATTTTTAGCAATATGTACAATTATACATTATTTTTTAATAAAGTCCCACGTATTTAACTGATTTGTATATGAAGAAGGACAAATTAACTTTGTAATTTTTAACTGCTTAATATATAGGGCTAATGAACTTCCTTGTGGTAATATATAAAGGGGCATATAAATAGAGCATACATATTTTGATTTTAATATTAACTTCTTTAGTTAGAATCAATAAAGCATTAGGGGCTTTCAGCTGTTGGGTGTATGCAAAACTGCAACTAATTGACGCGTTAATAAGTTAATGTTCAATGTACATATTGATTTTAGTAGTGCCATTCCTTATTGCTGCTTGAATATTTGAACTTGCTTTAATATAAAACACTATTGACTTTTCATATACGATCTTCATTAAAATTAATAAAAAATATTTCCTTAGTTGTCATTTACATTTTTAAGAAATTATTAGATGCGAGCAACAAATCACTCATGCATTTAATGGAAAAAGCTGATAATAAAATCAATCTGTTCTTATTCTATTAAAGAGAAATCATATTTAATATATCATATTTACAAAACTTAAAAGATTTTGATAGACTTTTTTTTTAGAGTGCTAACTGTTCAACTGTCAGGCTAATAAGCCTTTCTATACCATAGATGCATGACCTCAAGGTGGAACAGGGGGTCATATTATATTCTTGTTATTGAAATTGGTTCTAATCAATTCCACATGCAATGTAAACTTAAGATAATACTACGCCTTATAACATGCAGAAATGTCTTAGATTTTCAATAGATACAATTCTATTTTGTTTATATTGTAATAATTTTGTATTTGAGTTATATGGTATTCCATATCTGTGAGTTATATTATTATATTAAATTATTTGTTAGAAACAATTAGCCTAACAGAGACTTTTTTTATGAAATTGGCCTTTTTGAATATCCGACTAGATTCTAAAATACTGTAGAAATGGTAGGTGTTATTCATTATGATAAATATAATGTGCCCAGGACCCTTCCTTCTGTTCGAAAATACATATAAACCGGCTTATGAGACTAACAGTTAATATATTTAGTTTATTTGAAAAAAATTTGAATAAAAAGTTTTAGAATAGAATAAAATAAACATTTTTAATGCAAAATCTACTCTAAAAGTTAATAATTTATTTTATTTCAATAAATATTTATTTAAAACCGAATCATAGTTACTTTTTCAAACAATCAGTTTTTACTTAAGTTTAAGATACAATATTTGCATAATTATTCAATTAACTAAAGTTAATCTAATGGATTAAATTCTAAGAAAAAGTTTTTTTAGCTTATAAAACATAGCAATAGATTATTTTATATATATTTGTACATATATTTAGATCTATTTATATATTTATATAATATTAGACTTAAATGAATCATACTGAAATGAATATGTAAACTTTGAATTTAAATAAATATTAAAATCTATTCATTATTATCATATAATCATTGTTTATGTAGAAATAATTTTGACACTCCCTCAAATTAAAACAAAATAAAATTTTTGTTAAAACAAAGTGTTGAAAATGATGTATTTTACATAATTTATGGTTAGAATTGTGTAAATAATTATTACATATATGAATATTTATCTTTCATTATTTCCATTGAGCCCTCTTCTCTTGTTAGTTGCAAAGATAATAGCTCTGGTTCTAGAAATCTATATGACAGCTACACTAACCTGTGCGAAGAGAAAGCTGAAGCTTTGCAAATGCATTGGCTTGATTACTTGACAACATTATGTAATTTCATGATTCAATTCAATGTAATTTCATGATTATTTACAAAGATTTAAACAAGCCCAATTCAAGGCGAGCCCAATTTTTATGGCGGCTACCCGGCTACCCATGTTCCAATTTAAATTAAAAATTATATTAAGCCGTCAAACTATTTTCGAAACACCCTCGGTGAATTGTAAGACTCTAGTTCTATTAGTTTTTGATTTTAAGTGCCGACTCATAGACGGACGACACTGACAGATACACATATTTAACTAAAATTACTTTTCGACGCTGATCTGATTCATGTACAGTGGTCGATACCCAAAGTCTTGAGTCTTCCTTAGATTCATTTTAATATATCTGTGATTATTACTAATGTGGATATTAAAAAAACATAGGAATTTCTAAGACAGGATCCACGAAGATTATTAGTACGAATTTAGTTACAATAAGTTACAAATATTAAGTTTTGTATTTTTTAATAATAATGGTATTAAAATTTGATAATAATTAAATTAAAATGGTAGAAATAAACTTAAGATGGATTGTAGAAGCTTTTCTTCTTGCAGAGTTATTTTATATGGGAGACTTCCGATCCAGTGGTCCAATTTAGCTCATCTATGAAGCCATTCTTTCTTTTGGCACAAAAAAGTATTAATACCAAATTACTACATAATAATATAGTCAATTTACGAAAGCTACCTTTGAGGGTACCCGTCAATAGTTTATGCACCAAATTTAAACTGATTCTGACGATTAGAACTCGAGATTTATTGAAAAATCTGGTGTTTTTTTTATGAGAGCCTCTATATCTATCTAAATAGAAAGCATTCATACCAATTTTAATGAAAGTCGGTTGAAATTTGCGCGAGTATCGTTATCATACACACACACACGTTTTCGAATTTCTGCGTTGCCAATCAAATGGAACAACTTTTGTTAGGATGGAACAGATTCTATATTTTGTTTCTCCGAGAAAGTAATAACCTTAGCGCGGAACCTAGCGTGGTACCTAGTAATGCTGGGAAGGAAAAGACAAATATCCTTCTCAACATTACTAGGTATTTAAATTATAAAACTTTAACGGACTGAGTTGACGCATTATTCTAATATTTCCTAAATATTTCTTATATATAATATTATGACTATTATTAATTAATTACATTGCATTGAAGTTTAAATCGAATATTGAGAATTAATTCTTTTAACGTATTTACAATGAACGCTCTCGTTTCGCTCTCTACACGTAGCTATCTGTCAAGCTAAGTTAAATGTATTGAATTATATGAAAGTGTCTACAATAAACGCAGCCCTTACGCAGCCATTACTTAGCCATTAAAAAAGTTGTTTAACTTTTAACCATTTCGCTTTTTCTACATATTCAAATGTCAAATAATTGAAAATTGAAAAATATTGTCATAATAATAAATTAGAAAAATTATAAATTTTTTTTTGTATCTAGGGTTAAATAATATCAAACCATTATTCAAAACTGCTATACAATACACTTTAAGCTATTAAATATTTTTTAATTTATGAAATTTGTAAACAAAACAATGTCAAAAAACGCTGTCATGTACATTTCATTTGGACACTCCTTTATTGACTACGTAATGATAGGGAAACAAAAGCGAAACAAGACCTGTGCGGGAAGCGCACTCACACTCCTTCGGTTAACAAGGCATGATCTTACCTACCTCACCATCGAGGCTAGTCGATAAGCAAATCTTATTAATGCGTGAATTAAATGAAAATCATAAGTTTTATAAAATGTAAATATAAAATCCAAATAAGAAACTTGAACAATCTTGCATGTGCATTCATTAACAAAAACTAAAAAAATCGATAATAATTAATTTTGTGCATATTTTATTTTATCAATACCAAATCTAAAGTTATTTCAACCGCTCAACTCGTATTTCATTCTTTAAGTTCAATGTGAAGGTTATTGGAAGCAAATAATAATAAAAAGAGAATTTTTTTTAAAAATGCACAGCAGTGGAAAATAAAAATATTCAAAGAAATTCTCAAAAAATTAAAACAATATTGGTGCACAATTTGTTGTATTTATTCTGTGACGTAATCCTTCAACTTGACATACATTATTTAATATACAAAAATACAAATGAAGATTTTTTTTATTGTCAAATATATTTGTTTGTGTTTGTAATTTGTAAATTTTATTTCATCGATTTTGTTTTATAAGTGACTTAATTTTGTATTGTGGTAACAAGAGATTAATTTTACATTGTATAAAATATTTTTATTTTGTTTAATTATATTTAATATAATTAAAAATATTAAATATAGGGGGGCATTATTAAATATAATGTCACTTTGACAATTTGTGCGTTTGCAAATACTACGTTTCAAAGTTGAAAAGTTTCAAATGCGCTTAAAGTCAAATGACATTATGTGACCCCTCCCCCCCCTATAATTAATATTACAAATTACATTTGATTTTGCAATAATAGTAATGCCATCGGTTAATAACAACCTATATAAGCCGGATACAATATACAGGGTGTTCCTGACTCGATGGTCTTCCTTCGAATGGGTGATCGGGCACATCGAGCAGAACAAAAAATTATATGGGAGGAGGGGGGGGGGGGGGGGGGGTGGTTTAGAAGTTATGGGGCCTTAACTGTTTTTCGACCATAATTTAGTTTTATTTCGATAAAATTGGAACTAAATAAGATAAAACAAAAATAAGTATAGCATTTAAATGCTTATTAATGCAGATTTCTTAAGTACTATCAAACATTACTCTAAAAATTCTCAGTCTGAGGTTATAAGGGCTTAAAGTCCAATATTTTTAATAAAATATCAATTAAATCCCTTTTATCAAGAAAATAACGGTATTAACATAACAGTCAATTAAATCCCTTTTATCAAGAAAATAACGGTATTAACATAACAGTTTTTTTACTTCAAAATATTACCCCTCTCTTTCCCTGCATTTTGAGTATACTAGCACTTTTATAGCTCAAAAACTTTGAAAGTTATAAAGTAAAAACTTTTTTGTGATACCTGAAATTTAACTAAATTTGAATTTTTTTCAAACATTTTTTTCAAAAAAATTCAAATTTAGTTAAATTTCAGGTATCACAAAAAAGTTTTTACTTTATAACTTTCAAAGTTTTTGAGCTATAAAAGTGCTAGTATACTCAAAATGCAGGGAAAGAGAGGGGTAATATTTTGAAGTAAAAAAACTGTTATGTTAATACCGTTATTTTCTTGATAAAAGGGATTTAATTGATATTTTGTTAAAAATATTGGACTTTAAGCCCTTATAACCTCAGACTGAGAAAGTTTAGAGTAATGTTTGATAGTACTTAAGAAATCTGCATTAATAAGAATTTAAATGCCATACTTATTTTTGTTTTATCTTATTTGGTTCCAATTTTATCGAAATAAAACTAAATTATGGTCGAAAAACAGTTAAGGCCCCATAACTTCTAAACTAATGAAAATAGACCCCCCCCCCCTTCCATACAATTTTTTGTTCTGCTCGATATGCCCGATCACCTATTTGAAGGAAGACCATCGAGTCGGGAACACCCTGTATAAATATATTTTACTTTAAGTTGTTGTTGATTCTATTTAACTTAAAATTAATTTTAGGGGGATATCCTATAGGTATTATACTAATTTCAAAGGCTTACGACTCATTGTGACTCATCCCATTTCCAATACATTATATTAATTAAAAAATAATTTTGTTTTTATTTTATTTATATTGTTTTTACCAGCAACATTATTACACAAGGAACGCCACTGGTATTACACAATTATAAGACTAAATTGACTGTAATAAATTCCAAGTCGAACCCAATTAGAGTTAGAGTTACTTTCTTCAAATGCTTTCAGCTTTTGGTACGAAAAAAGAATTGCTTAATGCATTGGAATTATTTCGGCATTAGTAAGTATTTCGACAAAGTAATAACGCAAATGTTTTTTAATTAACAATTTGGTCTCATCTGCCATTGCAAATGAAACGCCTTCATCAGTTTTACTTGTATTTGTGTATAAGATGTTGGGTATCACTACTCAACAACAAGTAAAGATAATCTATGTTATTATTTAGTGCTTTGCCGAAAGAGAGGCCCAAACTTAAAGAAAGAGATGCTATTTCTACCAGCTCAGATGATTGGGGCGCATGAATTTGATTATTGATTAAAGCAATAACAAGTTTATTCGAAAGGTTGTGATGTGTAACATTATTGCCTGTGAATAAATCAAGTAGCTACTTTCTTGTTATGTTGAGAAACCTGATTCAATCATAGGGCTATCCATATTGGTTGTTTTAATCGAATTTAAGGTTAGCCTTGAGGCTAAATTTAGTTGGGTTTGTTTTTTTTTAGAATCCATAGATATATATTTAATATTCTAATTGTAGCCCTTTAGCTATTTGGTTATTTTAATTTGAGAACCACATTTACTCCTAAAAATTAGTTTGAACAAAATGTTTGTTTTTTTTTTATTAATTTTGTTAGTTATTTTGTTTTCACATAAGGCTCAAAAAATGTGGAACGCTTCACGATTTTGAGTGTCATCCTTGCGCAGTTTTATTTCAGAAGCCAATTTATATCATTTATAATTTTGCATATTTTTAGGAGTTAATTTTTGTTTTTAATAACTTAATTATAAAAAAGTGGTTTTATTGCCTTCTATTATATCTTATGTTTTAAAATTTAATTTAATATAATAATATTCAGTTTGATGGGTAAAATCGGTAATGGATTTTTTTAAACACTGCAGTCATTCGAGATAATGAACTTTTACTCATTTAAATTACAACTCCTAAAGTAAACAAGTGAGGGAAAAAAACCAAGGGTTTTTAAAAAGCACATTTTCAATATTATATACGGTTTCTTACTGAGTATTTTATCATTTATTTTTATAAAAATATATATTATGATAATATAATAATTTTGTTATTTCATTAATAATTAATTATATGACTAATAGCGAATTACTTAGAATATAACCCCAATGCACTCAAGAAAACCTGTTAATAAGTGCAAAATATAGTGTTGGAGCTTCAATGTTAACGTTTAATTTTGGAAAAACTTACACTGGTAAATAAGTTATGTTTTATAAGTTGTTTTATAAAAACATAAAAGTTTTAATTTTGAAGACCTAGTAGCCCTTCAATGGGGAAGGTTCCCGAATTTTTGCTTAGCAAACTTATGATGGATCTGCTCACTCCCCTCCTGTCTTCACTCTTCCATTTTTTTCCGGTTCTAGGAAATCAATTTTGAACTCCAACAAAATTTGGAATTTTACCTAGAATATTATTATCAAACCAAAAATGGTTAAGACTAAGAAACAATTTCTTCAATTTAAAGAGACCCTTTCAAATTTAAAAAAAACCTTTAATGTATGTTGAAACATAATGCTGCAGCTATAAATTTTGCATATTTGTAAAAAAAAATTTGAACAGGTGTTAAAGTTACAGGTGGTTGAAAATAGCAAAATTTCAATTTTGGAGCCCTTGTAGCTCCTAAACAGGGGGCGTGACAAAAAAATTTTGTTAACCGACTCCTACTAATTTTGGAGGACCTAACTTCTCCCAAAATTTCAAGACCCTAGGTTGAACCGTTTAAAAGATATATGGGGCTAAAAATTTTGCAAAAGTTGAGTTTAGCTTAATGGTAAATTTTAGTACCGTATGGTAACTCTATATATTTAAACCTTATATTTTTGTAAAGCCTATAAAACCAGCTATCTTTTGCCGTTTTCAGATTAAAAATACACTTAAAGAAACTCATGTTATAACAATTTAAAAATAGGGCTTTTTCCAACTTTGGGGGGCTGTAGCTCCGTAACGGGTGGGGCTACAGAAAAAAATTCTTCTACGAAATTAATTTTTTGTAATATCTACCCGTGGTTAAAATTTTTTTAATCTATTTCAAACGGTGTAAAAGTTTTTGTAAACATACGGACGGACGGACGGACGGACAAAGTCAAAATTAAGAAAAACCTTTGACACTTATTGAAACTTTCGTTTTGGAGCTTTCAATTTTGTATACAAATAAAAAAAATTTTGACAGGTATTCAAGTTATAGGTGTTTAAAAGCTAAATTTTTAGCAAAATTTCGATTTTCGACCTCTTACAGCTCCTAAAGAGGGGGCGTGACAAAAAAATTTTGTTAACTGACTCTTACTTATTTCTAAGGATCTAACTTCTCCCAAAATTTCAAGTTTCTAGATTTAGCCGTTCCGAAGTTATGAGGGACCAAAAATTTTGTAAAACTTAGTTTTGAATAACGGTAAATTTTAGCACCGTATGGTAACCCTATACAATTGGTTTTTAAAAATTTGTAAAGCTTATAAAAACAGCTGTCTGTTACCGTTTTCAGGTTGGAAATATACTTTATAGAACTCTAATTATAACTGTTTAAATATGGGGCTTTTTTCGACTTTGCGGGGCTGTAGCTCCGTAACGGGGGGGGCTACAAAAAAAAGTTTTAACATTAAATTATTTTTATTGCAATACCTACCTATTTCTGATATTTTTTAGTCAATCGTAGGTAAAAAGGGACGGACGGACGGACGGACGGACAGAGTGAAACTATATAGGCACATTTTTACAAAATTTTTTGAAAATGTGCTAAAAAGGATCAACTCCTCTTATACCTTGAAATAATAATTTAATAGATTTTAATATTAAGAGTTTTCAAAAAAAAGTAAACAAAAGTTTATCTAGGTAATGTAATATACTACAAGCGTCCTGAAGAGTCCAGTAGTATAACAGGACGAAACATTCCTCCAAATTTAAAAGAAAGTTAATAAAAAAAATTTTATAATGTTAATAACAATGGGATAGGGAACTAAAATTCTTGTGTCTGTACCTTGGATTTTAATCTTTAAATGTAACATTTAGTGAAAAGGATTCTTAAATCTTATTATCTCTTGTTAAATATTAACATTTAAGAAGCAATCAGAACCATATTAATGGACAGATCAAAATTTATTTAAAACGTAATAGGTATGTTTAACAAGGGACAGTTGAAAGCATCGAAAGCTGGAGTTTTTTTTAAGAAGTGACAGATGTAAATAAACCAAAACACACACCCTTATAAAACCAAATTTAAGTAGCAGACTTTTATTTTAAAGGTGCAACAATTTTTATATATGGAAATTATAAAGAAATGGAAAATTTTTCGAGAAATTTAAAATAATGTGGAGATGACGTAAATTTCATTAATTTTGCAAAAAGGTGTCATTAAATTTAATTCATAAATAATATCTATAAATTTTTTTTTGTTTTTTTTTCATAAATTAAATTATTTAATCCTACTATATAGATATGAATTTTAATTGAAAAATTAATTTAATACCTATTTAAAATTTTATTTAAAACTTGGCATAGAAATAAAAAAAAAAATCTTTAATGCCAGATGTTATTATGCAATTTTTTTTTTGCTTTTGTTGCACAGGATAACCAATGATAAATAAAATAAAAAAAATTGTTTTTTTTTTTCTTATATATATAAAGAATATATACATACATATATAATATGAATATTCATTTATTTATTTGTATACATATATAATGATAAAGTAAATAAATCATATTATTTAAGAATTCCACGTCTTAAAATACGATTAGATATGCATATTTTTTTTTTTTTTTAATTTTATTTTGTTTTAAGCTCCTTAATTGCATTTATTAAATTGTTTTATATATATATATATTTTTGTATATATGTTTATTTGTATACTTTTTTTTTAATTTAAATTATTTATATGTATTTGTTTGTATATGTTTTATATATATGTACATAATATGAATAAGGCATAGTTATATTCATACGTATTAAAGATCTTATATAATATACACAGTAATATGAATTTTAAATATTCCAAAGAATTTGTTGTTGTTGTTCTGCTCATCTTGTAAATTAAAAAAAAATTTTACAAAAAAAAAATGAAAGTAAAAAAAAGCAAAATAAAAACAAAAAAAAATAAAAATAAAAAATTCCGAATATTTATTTAATACAACATACAAGTATACAACTTATAAAAGTAAATATAGCGAATTCTAAAATGCACTCTCACTCTCTTTATTTTAAATTTTTTTCTCATTTTATTTTTGCTCTTCATCTCATTCTTAAAAATTTTAAAATAAATATATGTATAAATATTATTTATTAATATATATAAATGTATGTATATAAAAATTATGTATATATGCATTAAGTATTAACGGTTGAAATGATTTTTATGTATATGTGTGCATGCATTTACATTGAAAAATTAAAAATTATATTCATTATATTGAAAATAAATAAATAATGTAAAAAAAGTCTAATATATAATAATAAAATATATGTATATACTTATCTATATAAATAAATTACAATAGTATTAGTTAGGCTTTATACATACAACAATATTTATCATTATCTAAATGTGTGCATAATTTTATGAATAGATAGAGTCTTTATATAGAATATATAAAGGTATATAGAATATATAGAGGCATATAGAATATATAGAAGTATATAGAATATATAGAAGTATATAGAAGGTTTAAAAAAAAAAAAAGAAAAAAAAATATCATATAATGTTTTTTTTTGTATTTGAAATTGTACTGTACTGTACTTTTAGAACTTTATAATATGCTGGTGAGCTGAGTGCTGCCGCCAAATAGCTTTTGGAAAATTTTTTTTTTTTATATTTTCTTGTTTGTTTTTATTTTTTTGTTGTTGTTGTTATTCTTATTACATTATGCATTTTTTTTTTATTTGTTTTGCTTGTTTTTATTTGGATTCATCTAGAGGCCAAGGTCACAACTACAAATAAAGAAGAAATTTTTAAAAAATAAATAAAAACGAGGAAGATTATAGTTGTCCTTGTCAACTTTTAGATACCCGTGCATACCCACTATGGTGTATAAAATAAACCGTAATTTACTTCCCTTATACATTTAACTCATTGCCCCATAATTTTGACGTAAAAAAAAAAAAAAAAAATTAACAAAAAAAAAAAAAAAATCACAAAACAAAAAACAAAATTTTCATTCATTGTCCCTTAACTTTAGCTTAAAAAAAAAAAAAAAAAATTAACAAAAAAAAAAAAAAAATCACAAAAAAAAAAAAAATCACAAAAAAAAAAAAGTTTTCATTCATTGTCCCATAACTTAAACTTAAAAAAAAAAAAAAAAAAATAAAAAAAAAAAAAACAAAAAAGAAAAAAAAAAAAAAAAAAAAAAATTGGCCCACCCTAAAAGTCCGATGGTCCGAGTGATGTCCAACTTTGCCAAGTAACTTGCCCTATTAATTTACCTGCCCAATTTTAATTTTAACCTTGTAGCTTTATTAGATTCACAGTTATTGAATCGAAAACTTTGTATGGCAGCCCCCCGAAAATGGGGCCCTAACATTTTGAAACTTCATATAAGTGCTCGATTCATTATATAACTAACCGTGTGTAATTTGCAGCCTCGTAGTATAATTAGTTTTGAAGAAATTCATATTGGTGCAAAGAAGTTGTATGGCAGCCCCCCATAAATGGGGCCCTAACATTTTGAAACTTCATATAAGTGCTCGATTCATTATATAACTAACCGTGTGTAATTTTCATCCGCGTAGTATAATTAGTTTTGAAGAAATTCATATTGGTGCAAGGAAGTTGTATGGCAGCCCCCCGAAAATGGGGCCCTAACATTTTGAAACTTCATATAAGTGCCGGAGTCAATATAAAACTAACCGTGTGTAATTTTCATCCCCGTAGTATAAATAGTTTTGAAGAAATTCATATTGGTGCAAAAAAGTTGTATGGCAGCTCCCCGAAGCCTTGGTCCGATTTTAACCAAAAACAATAGGGAACCTAGAAATTGTCTAAAAATGACTTTGTGTGAATTTCAAGACTCTAGCCCTTTTAGTTTTTGAGTTATCGTGCTGACACACGGACGGACGGACGGACGGACGGACGGACGGACGGACGGACGGACAGACACACATAGCTAGATCGACTAATTTTTCGATTCTGAGCCGATACGTACCCTTGACACTATATCTAGCTCGTCTAGATCGATGCGTTACAAACGGAGGAGCAAATCTAATATACCCGATGTTCATATATATATGCACGGGTATAAAAAAAATTATTATGGGTGAAAATTGCGAAAATAAAAAAAAATATATATATTTTTATATTTATAAGTATTAGTGTGTTGGATGGAATTATAATGTGATATTATATGTATATTATTTTATATCCATGCATTTTTTTTTTTTAATATATACATATATGTATGTACTTGCATTATATATATATTAATTTATTTTTTTATTTTGATCGTATGTTTGCATTGATTTGTTCATTGATACCTGTACATATATATATATTATAGGTATACATTATGTGTATAAGAACAAATCTATATATATACATATATATATATATATATATATATAAATAATTTTTTAGGCATTTTATAATATGTAATAAATAGATTTTTTATTTTAATTATAAATGCAATATATATTATTTTAAAATAAATTAAATATAAAAATTATATATATATATACCTATGTATCTACATTTATGCATATGTATATAAAATATATATATATATAAATAAATAAAGGTAAATATAACAAAAATTGAAAAGGGATAATTATAAAAGAAAAAATGCATTTTATTATATGTATAAATATATACATATATATATATACCTATTTTTGATCTTTTGTAAAATTTTTATTTATTTGTTGTTTTTGTTTTTTTTATGTATGCCCCACATTTTTTTTGAGTCTTTTTTTGACATAAAAGATAGAAAATTAAAAGACCAGATAGAACAGGTAGGTATGTCACATTTTTAAAAAGAAAAAAAAAAAAACAAAAAAGGGAAGCCTACAATTTAAGTAACAATCAAATAAAAAAGAAAAAGAAAAAACAAAATAAAAAAAAAATTTTTCAAGTTTAAAAGCGTTGCGTTGTTGCATGCAATATTTATTATGTTTTTTTTTTGTTTTTATTCAATAAAATGTAGCATGTAATCATTATTTTATATTAAATATAATTGTACTGTGTTGTGGGTATTATATATATATATGTATGTATGTATGAATGTGTGTATGTATTATTTGATATAATCATAATGTAATGTATGCCCTTTTATACTTGTATAGGACATAATATTATTGCTTTAATCAAATATATGTTTTTTTTTGCATTTTTACATTTTTTGTTTATTTTTTAAAGTTTTTTTCTGATTTTCTTTTTATTTTTTTGTTTTTTTTTTTTTTTGTAATTTTGGAATCTAACCTTGAAAAAATAAAATTTTTTTTTTTTATGTTTTTTGTTGTATGGAATAGGTATATGGGATACAGATTGAATGGTTGTTGGGTCTTGTAAATAAATTGCATTAATTTTTATCTTTTGGTTCTACATATTTTTTTTTTATATAAATATATATATGTACTTACATATACATATATATATATGTACTTATATGCTTATTTGTAAACTGTTTGTGTTAAGCAGTATAATAATAAATAAATAAATATTATATATTATTTATATATGTATATACGTAAATTATTTATTTATGTATGTACATATGTAAGAAGTATAAGTGATATTAATTAACTTTGCATAGGTATAAACGTGATATATCTAACTAATGTATGTATGTAATGTATGTATATTGAATGCAATTTTCATATAGATACATAATTCACGTATAGGTAAGTGAGTTAATATTGATTTCTATGGATTGATATGTAGGTACCTATGTATCTATTTTGAATATAATGTATATATAATGTATATATATATAGAAATAGGTATAATTTATATTTTATTAATTGAATGTGAATTACATTTAGGTGGTTGTTTTTTTTTTTATCAAAGATGGCATTATAATCGAAAATTTCATTTTCAAAAAAGAAATTTATGTAGGTTGGTTAATTGAAAATTATATTTTAAAAAATTTTTATCTTTTAATTTTGTTTTTATATGTTGGTAATTTAAGGTTGCCAGATGATGTATTATTGATTTAAGTTTATTGACTTCAAATTGGGTAGGTGAATTCAAAAAACAAATTTTTTTTTTTATAAATGTCATTAGGTCTGTCATCTGTGAATTTTGTTTTTTTTGGTGGCTTATTAGCTTCTTAAAAGTACGAGTAATAAGACTTTTAATACTTATAGGTATTATCATATTATGTAGGTAGAGGATCAATTTGACCAAAGACGTAGTCTCGGGGTTCAAACTCCGCTCAGATCATATATTATAAAAAAAAATATCGTAAAATTGTATATATAGGTATATCGTAATAAAAAATAAGATTTAATAAAAATATATAAATAATTCTAGTGTAAGATAATAGATGGCGTACAAATTAACGTTTATGTACCTATTCATAATCTTATAGGTACAATAGCTACAGCCGAGTAATCAACGGCTTAGTGGATAAAACGATTAAAGAAACTGAAGTGTAGTCTAAATAGAGTTGGTAAATGTCCTATACTCTTTAAAGGAGTGGAAAAGATGGAAAAATTAAGGTAGACGAAATTAAACAGGTATACAAAGGCTACTTACTATTAAAATTCTTGAAACTAATTAAGTCTTTAATTTTTGACATTATTTTGTAATATTGGGATACTATTTTGTGGAGTACAGAGTTTCCAATGAATGAATTTAATGAAGTAATAAATGATGAGCAACACTCAAATAAAAGCAGATCACAAAATTATGAACCTGAATAGTACTATTTTGACAATGTCCAATTAAAAATAACTTAAAATGCAAAACTAGAAATAAGCTATATTTTAGGTTTTTTGCTCCTCCTTTTCTTTTTTTAGTTTTAATTCTAGTAAATAAGAGTTAAAAAGCTAAAGTGTCACTCAAAAGATTTTCAATGTTCTCACATATTGTTTTCAGTTTTCGCAATTTATATTATTTAGTGTACCTACCTATATATTAAATAGTGTATGCACACAAATTTAAATTTTTCACTGGGGGATATAGTAAGTTCAAATGAATACTCCGTCGCATCAGCCATCTTATCTAAGATAGCCCGAAATTAAATTACGCTGAAGGAACTCAAGTTTTTTTTTTTTTAAGTTTTTCAGCCTATGCCAAAAGCTAATACTGCGTGGATTCGACCCCAACGTCAGTCATTTATGTTTATGTATATAATATTCCATATAGTCTTTCAATCCAATATTTCAAAAATTCCATCTGATTGTTAAATCTAGATTTTTTACGAAGTCAGTTTTTGTCAAATGATAATTGATAAAGCGGATTTTTACTTTGATGGATTTAAGTTAACTTTTCTATATACCCAGAAACCCAGCAATAGAGTTAGTAATCAATGTTAATATAGTATGGTAAATGGTAATTGATTTTATTTTGTAAAATTATTGTAATGATTCGAAAAATGGCTGGTTGCAAAATTTTGAGTGAACCTTTTAAAGAAGTCTAAGGCTGCGATAAAGAACATAGCGAGAGATCAATATAATTCTTCTGTACATGGAGGACACTCTTCCACTTATATGAAAACCAAGATGTTTACAGTTTTTTTTCAGAAAAATCATTCAATCACGGTTTGAGTATCCGAGCCCTAGATATAATTTTATAATACTTACTTTATTTAGTAAATTAAACTCAGGACATAAGTCTTTTAACTCTGTATCATATAGTGAATCTTTGCCATTAAACATTTTCTTTTAAATTAAATCAATCTGGCATCTCAAAATTTCACTTGCTTGTTTTTTTTTTTTTTTTGTTAAATTGCATAAGAAATAGAGTGTAAAAATATCCTTTCGTTTTTTGTATGTATTTATCTATCATTCTCTATATCTTTCTGTTATTTATTTAAAAGAATTTTATTTTATAGTATGTATGTATGTATGCAAACTGTACTTGTAAATATTTAATCCTTCATTCTTTATCCTTTTTTTTCTTCCAGATAATTAAGTTATTGAGCGAAAATTATTCATTTGTATATATATATATATATATATATATATATATGTACATATATATAATATTAGGTTCTTAGTTTATATTTTATATTATTTAAAGCATCACATCAGTTATCCTTAAATTTATTTTTATTCAAAAACTTTTCTTTTTCAAAACTATATATAATATTATACAATAATTGATTTAAGGACTTTTAAGTATGTATGTGTATAGGTTCGGTATGTATATTTTGTAAAATTGCAATTGAATGACATGATATGTGTGTGTGTGTGTTGAAAGTAATCTTTTTTTTTTGTTTTTTAATAGTAAGTATCCTTTTTGATGTTGGTAAGAATTCAAGATAACATTCAGAGGGCTCTGTAACTTTTTAAGTAAGTTGTGTTTTTTTTTTTTTTTTTGTGTATTTAAATGTCCTTTAAATTTTTTTTTTTTTTTTTTATTATCAAATTATAGTTGTAAATTGGATTCATGGTTGACATTTTTTGTTTTTTTTTTTACTTATTATTATAATTGTAATTTAATTTTGACAAACTTTTAATATTTTTTTTTTTTCTATTTTGTACACAAACCAGATGCAATATTTTTTCACCTTGATCAGTCAGAAAATATACTTGAATTGCATTTGGTTTGGTGTTGACGTAAAAAAGGACATTGAAGTTTATAGAAAAAAAAAAAACAAATGTTGTTGTTGTTGTTGTTTTTTATTTTAAATTTAAAATAATGTTAAAGAATTTTTTTACAATGTATGTGGTATGATGCATTTACTTTTAAGTGGTTGGGTTATTGGGTATAAAAAAAACTTTCATTTATATATATATATATAACATTTTTATATATATGTATGTATTAGTTATTTAATGAATAAAGAGATAGTTTGGTTTTTTTTTTAAAAACCACAAAGTTTTTTAAGTATCTATTTATATATCTAAGTATTTATAGATATATACTAATAGATATTTATATATGTGGCAATGTGCACATCTATGACTTTGACTAAAAAATTTTGGTAAAATTCAATATGAGAAAAAGGCTTTTAATGCACAATTAAGTAATATACATATTTTCAAATAAAAATTTATTGCTACATATACTACATTATAAGTTTCTAAGACTAAATTAATTTTTTTTACTTATATACTTTGTTATATATATGTATATATAATAGGAAAATATATGTAATATCCTTTATATGTGTATAAAAATATCATTATTTAAAATCAATATTGAACAAGATTCAAAATATAAAATACGAAATAAAAACAACATCAGGTGATTTTAGATTACTTGTACATATGTATATAATGCAAAATAAATGATTTATTTACTTTCTTATATGGTAAATATGTAAATAAATTAATATTATTGTATGATTTAAAGTAAATAAAATAAAGAAAAACAACAACATTAGGTTTCTACCTGTCTTAATATATTTGAATATGTGTGATCTATGTTAAATGTGATGCATCCTAGTAATTTTTTTGATTCTAAAAATAAATTTCTTAGAAAAAATTTAATAGAAAGTAGGTATCTAATTGTTTGATTTATTTAAATTAATTTTATTTTATTTGGGGTTTAAACTTAGGTTTTTTAAGTCCAATAAATCCAATATTTAACAATTAAAATTTAAAAATGTTTTTAAAAAATTCTGTTAATAGTATGTAAGTTGTATATAATGAAGTTTTTTTTTATTTTAGGAAATTTTGGTATATTCTGATATTAGATATGTAAAAACCGAGGAAAAGTATAGTAGAGTAGACTGTGTCAACTCTGGGATACCCGTATGACCGTAGTAATGGTATTAAATTATTCGGTTAATTACTTTTGATAACATTTTAAATGCAAAAAATTATTAGGCTTCCAGTTATGTACAAAAGAAAATATAAGTTGAAAGGCAGCTCTTCGAACCTCCTCCTCCTACACTGTATTTTATTCTAACGTTGGCCATTTAAGTTAACTGCTATCGACAAAATTTTAGATATCCAGCTTCATTAGGTGTAATTTAATAAGGGGTGCACTACTCCAAACAACTATTGGCAAAATTTGACATATCCAGCTTTACTAAGTATAGAGCTCATATAAAAAAGAAGTTATTTGGCAGTAAACTGGTTGGATTTCCATAGCGAATTTGTGAAAATTTAAGAATCCTAGCTCTTTTATTTTTTGAGTTATTAGTTATCAAATTCTTCTCTGTGTCACAATCGTCATACGGGTATAGAAATCTATGGGAAATTTGGTATCTCTTACGTATTCAACTAAGCGTTTATTAAGGTTTAGTTCTACTAATTCTGCAATAGATGTTGCAGTATAGTGTTTTTGAAAAGTATTGAATTATGGGAGATTATAATATATTTTAAAAGCACCTTTTTTATATAATTGTTTATTTTTAGAATTTTTTTGAATGAATATAATAATCTTATGAATCGGTGCAAGTTTATATTTGACTACAGGTGTCTAACCATGTAAGGAATTCGTATCGTAATTATTTCCAAACTCGAGCTATTGAGGGTACAACAAATGATTACGTCTCGCATAGTAATTAAAATATTTGATTAAGTATAATTTGATTTGAGCTTCGCAATTACCAAGTATATTTTATGAGTATTTGATAGATGCGATGCGAATTTCTTAAATAGTTAGGCCCTTGGTCTTAAATGATAAAATTTATTAATTTAGTATTCCTTAATAATTTTGAACTTTTATGTAAACACTAATGAACACTCAAGTTTTTATTGTATAGAAAAAAAAGTTAAATTCAATTAGGTATTTTTAAATGGTAATATACAGAGTGTCCAGAGCTAAGAGGTAATAGAGGGAGTCCATGCAAATAAAAAATTGTTCCATAAGGGGGAGAGGGTGTCTATTTTTCTCCTTCGCGAGTTAAAGGACTTCAAAATAGTGATGTGTGATTTGGCTTTCGAATCAATATAAAGTTACATAACTCATGAACTGTTAGTTCTGCAAACAGTTATATGAATCATTTTGAAGCTCTAAATATTGTATATTCAAGATTTACTTTCTAGAAATATTCTGTTTTTAATGATAAATTTTTGTTGATTTCAAAATCAATAATTTTTGGTTCAGACTGCAATATTTAAAAAAATCGTTACGTTAATTATAAGTTTTCATTACGATAGGAAAAATTCTTGCATCCTTTAATTTGATACCATAAATTGCACAAGAATTTTCAAAAAATAGAAATATTAATTAATAAACTGAGTCTAGTCTAGAAATTCCGATATTAAAAACAACATTTCCTTTTATTAAATTTAAAAAATCCCATTTAACTTATTTAGTCAATATTGGACAGTCCACTATCCACATACAATGTAATAAAGGAGCAAGGAATGAAAAGAATATAGTAGTTATTAATTTATAAAATATATTATTTATTTTATTTATATTATATATTTTTTTATACTCTCATTATACCTATTATATTTGATCAACAATGTTATTTATAAAATTTTAAAAAACTATTTCAGTAATTTATCAATAAATTAAAAATTGTGATTTGTATGGGATTGGAACTCGCACTCTTTCGTTTTTAGAAGATTTAAAAATCAAGAGTACATACTAATATATGAAACATTATTTTGAGAGGGCATTTTACTATTGCTAGACCAACAGAGTGATATTAAGAACTGAAATATTAAAAAAAAAAAATTAATTAATTTCCAAAGATTTGATTATTTATATACATTTGTATGTAAATTTAAAGTAAAATTTATCTAAATTAAGAATGGAATAAGTTTTAAACCAAAGTTAAGAGTCTAAATTAATCTTTAAGATATCATTTTTATCAGGATGATATATCATTTATTTATAATTACTATATAAATAACATAAATATATATATTTTATATTATTTATTCTATAAAGTATCAGTTGCTAAAAGTCATTTAAAAAAAAAATATTTTAAATTACCAATTAAATAACCAACATTTAGAAACTGTCATAAAAAATATTTCAACTATCATCCGCTATTTAAATTTATGGCGCTATTTGAATAAATAAAAGTGATTTAAAAAGGGATATAAAAATAATGGTTTGTAACTTAGTTAAATATTTTTGTATTTATTTATAAAAAGCTTTATTTGAAAGATAATTTTTTTAAACGAATCAAAATAGAAAAATTTCATGTTTTTAAAAGTTTAAAGCTTGTGTCATGAATTAAACTTTAAAGTTTTTATTTTTTTAAATAAAATTTAAACTTTTGTAATAAAAACGAATAAGTAGATAAGAATTTGTGGATTTGTTATTAAAAAAAACTTTTAACGAATTTTTTAATTTTTTTTCAACCAAATCAATTTTTTTTTATAATATCGAAATAAAAACAATTCAATATAACGGAAAGTAAAGAAAATTTAAGCTGGTATAAAATTTAAATTTTATTCAACAACAATTAATTTGCAAGAACTAAGCTGCTAAGGGGCTATTGGATTTTAAAAGATTTTTACAAACAAAACTTTTTGAATTATTTTTAAATGAGAATTTCGTACAAAAAAACTAAAAAAAAATATAATTCATTGATATTGAACCTAATGATACCTTAATAAATAGCTGTAAATAGATATTTTTTTACTGTACAATTAAAAAAATATGCTGAATTCCTTTTCAGTCCCGTAAAAATTGCATTAGGTATTTGAAGGAGTAGATTTCATCAGAAAATTTCACTCTTACCTTGAGCAGGTCAAGTTAATTGTATTGTATCTTTAATTAAATTGCAAGTTATTAAATTTTAAATTGATTTAACAATTATAGTTAATTTAATTAAAATTTAAGAAAATATTGTAAGATATGCTTAGAAATGCTATCAATCGGGTTTTATAAGAAAGAAAGTTTGCCATTTTAATACAGTTTTTTCTAAATTCCATTTTTCGAAATTGTATCAATATCTTCAAAACTAATATCACTGCGAGAATGAAAATTACACACGGTAAGTTATATATTAATTAGGTCAATCATTTGTATGAAATTTCAAAATGTTACGTCTTCATTTTCGGGGAGCTGCCATACAAGGTTTAGAACCTTTTTTACATATCTTCAAAAGTATTTAAACTACAAATTGGAAATCAAAAAAAGGCAAGTAAAGTAATAAGGCAATTTCGTTTGTAAATTTTGATCTCTGGTGGCAAAGCTTAATATAGCTGTCACGGAGATTGCTGGAACCAAAGTGCATATCTTTGCAACTAATAAGACTAGATGGTTGAAAATTAAAATTCTAATAATATGGCAAAGCAATTTTTTAAAGTTTTTAAATGAAGCTGCGAGATTAAAATTGAAAATGATCAAGTAAAGTAACAGAGCAAGTAACAGAGCTTTAACAAAGTATGGCATTAATCGGTCCAACTTTTAGAATGGGCAAATTTTTATTGTTCATAAAAAAAAATAAAAACCTTGATGTAGGTTGTCAAATTTTTTTATTATATTATTTTTTTTGTATTATTTTCTTAATATAATATCATGAGGGAATTGGTGATTGGTTTATTATATACTTTTATATGAACTTGCCTGTGTCAATGGGTTTATTTTTCATTCTGTCAGTGATATATTTATATTAGAAATCTGACCATATGCTTATAAGAATTGTATGGTTCAGTGGTGAGCGAAGTGGCTTCGAGTGAAAATAGATTTGAGTTCCATCTTACTTAAAAGATAAAAATTTTTTTGTTTTTTTTTTTAAATTCAACAGAAATAATAAAAAAAATTACAAATAAAATTAATTTATTTGGATAGTTTCTTTAAAAATTTGTAATTTTAAAAACTAAAATACTTTTACTTTGTGTTTTAATATAAAAGTAAATTGGTAGATTAAGTTTAACTGAAATAAGAACTGTCTCCCATTTCAGAAATTTACTTTTATACTAAAACACTTTTAAATGCAAAATATCTACCATAAATTTTTGGTTAATGAAAATTTTCAATATTTTAATCTTAAAAGTTTTCAAACATTAAAAGAACTGTTTCTTATACCAGCATTTTACTCTTATATTAAAACAGTAACAAATTGCCAAGATCTACCTTCAATTTTTTATTTTCTACATTTTAGGGGACTAGTACTACTTTAATAAAAGTATGTATATATTGAAAAAAATATTTTTTTTTACTTTATTTTATTTTGTTTTAAACATCATATAGTAGGTATGCACGGGTATCTAAAAGTTGACAAGGGAGACTTTAATCCACCTGTTTTTTTTGTATTTAAATAAATTACCTCCAGAGTACGTATATTTGACAAAAAGATGTTAAAAATCCCAGCTAAACAAAGTAAAAATTAATCTGATTCGGAATATCAAATACTTAAATTACTCTGATTTACAGCCAATTTCACAATAAAATATATAAAGAGTATTCACAAAATAGGGATTGTGGAAATAGGTATTTTGAAAAATCTGAATTTCCTTTTTATCTCATTTCAATTTCTTAGAATTTTCTAATAAAATTTCTATGTATTTTTTAATGAAATTACAAAATTTAAATAAATATTTGGCGTTTGAAGTCATACGCCATTAGCTAAAGAGGTAAACGACAATACTGCTTTAAAGTATGCACCCTTGCTTAATTTAAATAAACTATTTTAATCAATATTAATTACACAAATTAAAAGATTCCTTTAAAAAATTATATTGATTAAAAAATAT
>OY720441.1:74902088-75181153 GCA_963082915.1 Dolichopus griseipennis | reverse complement strand
AAATGACCAAGTAAAGTAACAGAGCAAGTGCTTTGACAAAGTATGACATTAATCGGTCCAACTTTTAGAATGGGCCAATTTTTATGATTTATAAAAAAAAAAAAAACCTTGATGTTAGGGTGTCATATTTTTTTATGATATTATTTTTTTGTATTATTTTCTTAATATAATATAATGAGGGAATTGATTAGTGGTTTATTATATACTTTTATATGAACTTGCCTGTGTCTATGGGTTTATTTTTCATTCTGTCAGTTAGTGATATATATTTATATTAGAAATCTGACCATAAATTTATAAGAATTTTATGGTTCAGTGGTGAGCGAAGTGGTTTCGAGTGAAAATAGATTTGAGTTCAATCTTACTTAAAAGATAAAAATTTTTTTGTTTTTTTTTTTTTAAATTCAACAGAAATAATAAAAACGAGGAAGAGTGTAGTAGAGTAGACTGTGTCAACTCTGGGATACCCGTATGACCGTAATGTAAACATTATTTCATCCGGTTAATTACTTTTGGCAAAATTTCAAACATTCAGCTTTATTAGGTGTAGAGTAATGCTCATATAAAAGAAGAAGTTGTATGGCAGCTACTCGAATCCTTTGCAGTAGACCAACCAAATTTTGTAGTAACTTTGGCCATTACACTAAACTATATTTTGCAAAATTTCAGACACCCAGCTTCATCAGGTATAGTGTAATGCTCATATAAAATTAGAAGTTGTATGGCAGGTACTCGAACCCGTGGACCAAAACGGCTGAATTTAAATAGCGCTTCCGGTTTTTGCATAAAAACGAATTTGTGAAAATTTCATAATCCTAGCTCCTTTACTTTTTGAGTTATCGTGATGACGGACGGACGGACGGACATACATAGCTAAATCGATTTTTTTTTCGATTCTGAACCGATCCATACACTTGAGTCTATATGTACCCCCCCTCCTTCTCTGCGTCACAAACGTAATGGCAAATTTATTATACCCTTTGACTATATAGTCATACGGGTATAAAAATTACAAATAAAATTAATTTATTTGGATAGTTTCTTTAAAAATTTGTAACTTTAAAAACTAAAATACTTTTACTTTGTGTTTTAATATAAAAGTAAATTGGTGGATTAAGATTAACTGAAAGAAGAACTGTCTCTCATTTCAGCAATTTACTTTTATATTAAAACACTTTTAAATGCAAAAGATCTACCATAAATTTTTGGTTAATGAAAATTTTCAATATTTTAAGCTCAAAAGTTTTCAAACATTAAAAGATCTATTTCTTATACCAGCAATTTACTTTTATATTAAAACAGTAACAAATTCCCAAGATCTACCTTCAATTTTTTATTTTCTACATTTTAGGGGACTAGTACTACTTTAATAAAAGTTACTTTATTTTATTTTGTTTTAAACATCATATAGTAGGTATGCACGGGTATCTAAAAGTTGAAAAGGGAGACTTTAATCCACCTGGTTTTTTTGTATTTAAATAAATTACTTCCTTTGGAGTACGTATATTTGACAAAAAGATGTTAAAAACCCCAGCTAAACAAAGTAAAAATTAATCTGATTCGGAATATCAAATACTTAAATTACTCTGATTTACAGCCAATCTCACTTTCTAAAAAATTAAATTAAATACATAGCCAGAATTCGCAATGAGGAAATTTCGAAATAGGAATTTCATAGAAGCTTGAGTTCTTATTTATCTCCTTTCAATTTCTTAGAATTTTCTAATAAAATTTCTATGTATTTTTTAATGAAATTACAAAATTTAAATAAATATTTGGCGTTTGAAGTCATACGCCATTAGCTAAAGAGGTAAACGGCAATACTGCTTTAAAGTATGCACCTTGCATAATTTAAATAAACTATTTTAATCAATAATAACTACACAAATTAAAAGATTCCTGTAAAAAATTATATTCGGCCTTATTACAAACATCGGTATCGGCCGATATCCGACTGAACATATTTATCGGAAATCCGTAAGTTGTATATTACGAACCGATAACCGATAAAATTATTACAAACGATAAAAATAAAAGCTATAAAGCTTTTTCACATATTTTTTTTTTTATATTTTTTGTATTTCAAAGTTGAAGTTTGTTTGTTTTAAAAGTGCTTTGAATAAAAAGTAATTTTTTTAATTTTAAATTGAAAAATTGTATTTTTATTTAAAAAAAAAATGTCGAACAAATTTTTTTATTTTGATGATGAAGAAGAAATTGTACATAATGGAAGATTTATTATAAGAAGGCAAATTAGAGATTCATCTAATCCTTTAGATTTAGAAAGCGGAATGTAAGATAACATTAAAAAAACTGTAATTAGTTTTGAAAGGGTTGTAATTATCTGTTTCAGATTTATTCAAAATTTTAGATTATCTAAAGATGCTTTCCGTGATTTACTTGAAGAAATGCCGGTAAATTAAAATTAACTAAAACCTCACGCGCTGTACCCAATGTAATTAAATTAGCAGCTGTTTTGAAATTTTGCGCACAGGGAAGCTATCAATTAAGTGTTGGAAATGACTTTAACTTAGGTTTATCGCAACCAACAGTTTCGATTATTTCTGCAGAAGTTTTTAATGTAATAGAAAGGTATGTGTTTTTCCAGGGCTATAAGCTGCCATTTTTTAGTACTTACAACCTTGGTACATATATTTCTTGCAAGATTAAGATCTTCTTCCAACAATTCAACCATTCTAGCGATTTGTCTCTTATTACTTACAATTTTACTCCTTAAAAAATTTATAATTTATTAATTACATTTTTTTTTAATTTATCTTTAAAATTTACTTACATTTCCTCTTTTTTTTTAATTTAAAAAAAAAAATTCTTGTTAAATTTTTTTTATCGGTAAGAAATTTGAACCCGATTTAAAAATATTAAAAAACCGACAATTTATCAATGTCATAATACCGTTTTCACGACTACAATACAAAAAAACCGATAAAAAAAAAGCTTTTTCTATTACGAAAAAACATAAAAATTTCCGATGTTTGTAATATAAAACAAAATTTTTTACGATAAAGAATCGTTTATCGGCCGATACCGATGTTTGTAATAAGGCTGCAATTAAAAAATATATTTCATTAAAAAAAAAACTAATATTTAAAAAATTTAAAATTAAATTTTTCGCTACAAATCCTATCCTCCCTTTTTTTGATTATTTTCCACTTTTCAATAAATACTTTTTTTTTTAATAAATAATTAGTATCAATTAATAATGTCAAACATAGTTAACCCTTTTTTTTTGTTGTTGGATTAATGAAAATTTAATTAGAGAGTATTTGACATTTTAAGTATTATTTTTTTTTATAAATATAAACTATTGTACGCAAAATTATTAACTTTATTTTGTTGTCCTATTTACACTTAGTACATATATATATGTATATATATATAGAAATGGTAGTTATAATTTTAACATTGAATTTTTAAGTCTATAACAATTAAATGTAGAAAATTATTTTAAAGTATCCACCTTTGCAATTTATAATATATTCACATTTCAATATTGATTTAAAATAAATGAAATGAAATTTTACACAACATATTTTACATACAAAACATTGTAATAGATGTACTGATATATAATTAATATAATTTATAGTTGATGCGAAACTATCTATTAATTAATGTGTTAAAAATTATAATAGTAATAAGTCATGTTTTGGTGATGGGGTACACTTTTTTCAGAAAACGTTTATAATGATGTTATTTAAAAATATTCAATTTACCTTATGTTTTGTTTTTTAGGAGGATAGAATGGAAGTTGTTAAAAAAAACAATGGGCAAGCGGTGCAAGGTGGAATACTAATTCAATGTGTGGGACTTCTATTAATTATACTGCAGTTTTGGGAAAACAAAATTAAATTAAGAAATAAGAAATCGATTCGACTTTTTACCACGTTCGATTCTCGGGTAAAAGTAAAAAATCTGTTACCTAGTTTTCCAAATCTATTCAGTAACCATTCGTCATTGGGTTCGGATAACCAATGATTAATAATTATATATCTTAAATAATAAATACATTGATATAACAATAAAAACAATTGCAAAATATAAACAAATAATTTAATTTAATAGTATAACTCAGAAATACCTTATTATTCAAATATAAAATTCTCTAATATACAAAAAATAGAATTGTATCTATTGAAAATCTAAGACGTTTCTATATGTTTTAAGGCCTAGTACTATCACATATTTAAATTGTATGTGGAATTCATTAAGATCAATCCTAATCATAAGAATATAATATTATCCCCTGTTTCAACATGTAAGTATGGTATAGACAGGCTTGTGACACTAACAATTGAACAGTTAGCACTTAAAAAAGGAAAATTAAAAAAGGAAGCTAGCTTAAAATCTGCCTCTGCCATGGAATAATTTGAGTGGATGTATCGGACGTCTTATTTGTTTAGAAAGTAAATATATTGTTGTAATATATATACATAAATCAGAATAATTTGCAGACATCTTGTGAGATATGTACAAAACAGATTAAGATTCACTATTATATACTTTGTTACTTTGAATTCAAAGAGATACTTCTAAACTAAATATCTTAATTATCAGCTGTATTCAATTATGAGTAGCTAGGAAAAGCATTCGCGCAAACTCAAAAGTCACGAACAGCTAAAAAATTTAAAACAAGCAAAAATTATTCTGGATGGTTGTGTGATTCTATGTAGTACAGAGGCATAGATGTTGGAATTTCTTTAAAAATTTTATGAAATTACTTTGAAGGCAGTCATTAAAAAAACCCTTAAAAATAGATCTGACCCACTTTTCTACTCTTCCTAAGCTTTAAGTTTCAGATACCCTATATAAAAAATAATTTTATTTAAAATTATAACTCACAGATATTGTATCATTGTATTATTAGGATTTTATTGTATAATTAGGATCTTATAATATCATTACGCGTACTTATACAGTAAAGTCAGGCTTATATTCGCTGTTGAACAATTAGTAAATAAAATGTCTAAGGATGTAGCTAGAAATGGACTAGTGATCTACAATGTAGTATACCAAAAAAAGTCGGAACACATTGAGATTTCTTAAAGATAATTATAAAAACAAAACATTAAACTATATTGTATCCTATAATTTTAAATCTAATAAAACCCGCACGCAGATTTTACTATTTTATCTATTTTTCAACAAGTTTTTCAAAATTTTATTTTATATCTACCTTTACTTATACATGTACATAATATATATCTATATATGTATCTATATATGTACTTATATTATACATATATTTTAAAAAATTTCTTTGAATGTTATTATAATTGTTGTTTTAATAAATTTTTTTAATAAAAAATAAGTGTATATTAATTTCTTTCATATAACAATTTATTTTACTATTTATTAAAGAAATATTTTTAATATGTCGTCATATTTTCTATCTATTAATATTTATAATTAAAACACAAAGATATTTCACAACTTTTCATTTGACCATAATAATTAGATTTTAATTTTTATTTTGTTTGAAAATGGCATATTGGTTATAATTTCATTATTTTCAATCAATATTTTTTTAAATTAAATGCAATGCAATTGTTATGTTGCATTCAGAAGACTTTGTTTAATACATGCGTTTACTTATTATCCTTCCATACGCAGTTTAGCTGTACATGTTAAACAGAGTACGCGCTTAAAATGCAGGGGTATAAAACATGAATTATTATATTTTCGAAACCACATATGCATACACGTATCGTGAATGTCATTTATAAGTTTATATGACCGATCAACTTTTATATAACTCCACCAAGGACGGTCCCAAGCCCGGCTGAAAAAGAAGGAGGGAGGGCAATAGAAGGAGACCCTCGAGGCGGATGTGGATAGTTACTGCACTTGCATCTGGAAAAACTAAACTCTAAACTGGTTATTTCATTGCAACATGGCGGTAAGTGGCGCCATTCAATAACCATAAACCACTACGACCCTCAAAAATGGCGGTTGGCGTAAGACTGACTACCTTACCCATAAAAATGTGTTCAAAAATAAAGTTATGGAACATGTAAAAGAAAATGCACCGGATAAAAGGATTGGATTTATTGAAAAAAGTTTATCAGGCCCGTTCAGAACGTATCAGAACGTTCATGGTTTGTAGTGCCTAACAAGTAAGTAAGTAAGTATGACCAGCCAATAAAATAAATATAGACATTTTGAATTCAAGCAAACCTCCGCGTTAGCGCCACAAAGTCTTATTTTTGGTACTAGTTTTTTTTTTGAAATGTATTAAGAGTTTTTTTAAGTATGTCATAAAGTCCTAAATTATTGCGTTTTGTGCCATTTTGGTGGGTCATAAGATCAAAAAATAACAAAAAATTATTTGGATTACATTATGACTCACTGTGGTGAGATATTATGCCCAAATTGAATTTGGGCAATATGTCCCACCAGAGGAAGGCATAATGGCCAAGGGCCACATGACATGTTGCCTATTAATTTACTTTATATTGTAGATACATATACAATTATTGTCATGTCATTAATTTGAAACCAATTGCGAATGTTAGCTGAGTATGGTCGAAAACCAGATTAAATTTGAATTTTTGCATGAAAGGTCGGCACTCTAACTTATGTGCTTAGCCTTAGCCTTTTTAGGTGTGCTAGACGACCTATATAGGAACATTTATAATAAAATAAATAATCATAAAATAATTTCTTATATCTTATTATTTATATTTAAATTATTTATATTTATAAATTAATTTATTTTTTATATCTATTCATTTTTTTTTTATTTTACCTTTTCAATAATCTTACATGGTAGATGCATATTTCGTTTAAGTGATACATTACATTTACATAAAATATAATTTCTTAACAGTATTTCAATACTTCACAAAATATAAATAATAATGAACATTTTTTTTTACATTTGTCAAATTCTCACAATATTCTAAAATTGCGTACTTAAATAAACATAAGAATCTTTTTTTTTTGTTTAAGTCAATAAAAATTAAACGACCGCATAATTTACGTTGGTACGTTATTTATATGTCAATACTTGGCATTATTTTCAATTATTTAAATGTAAAACATTTTGTATTTGACCTGCGAATATCCATATGGCTAATAGTTGAAAAAGTAAGAAGATTTTTTTGTATAGGATATTGTGGGAAGTCTAAAAGAAAGATCTTAGTTAGATTAAAAAATCTAAAACAATATTTTAAGTGCAGGTTATGTTTTATATACCTCTTGTTAACATATGATATTATACTATAGATTAAGTTGTCAACGTCCTTCTGGAAACCTTGGCAATTTTTAATGACAGTCACATGCAGTTTTGAATCGCAGAACAAAGGAATTACAAAAACTTACATGTAGACTCTTCTTAAGTGGATTATTTGGTAAATATTGGGACCCATATACGATCATCTAAACAACTCACCTATGATAAACCAAAAAACATAGGGTTAACATAGGGGAATAAATTATGACATGCAGTTTTGGATCGCAGAACAAAGGAATCACAAAAACTTGCAATTTTGACTCTTGTCAAACCTTCGTTGATTATTCAGTAAAAAATGCGAGCTACGATCACCGAAAGAACTCACTTATTTCAAGACAAATCTTAAAACATAGTTAAGGAAGTGTAATAAAGAAGAAATTTAAAAGTTGAAATTTAAAAATATAATAAAAGCAAGGCCTCGATGCAAAATCTATTTTGTCAAAAAAACTGAAACTTTTCTCGACCTGTTGTACTATCTTAAATGATTTTTACAACTGAAACAGCTGGACTTCTTTGGGGCTCTTGTACTAAAACTCAAGTTCACTTTATCTTCTACAACATTATATGATACTTCCAGTTTATTTTACTTCGCCCTATAATAAATATTTTAATATTTCTTCAAAAACAAAGTTATAAACGTTCTGACTTTTAAAAAATATTAAAAACAAATATATATAATAAATTTTTAAAACAATGAAATGCTAAGATTTAAATTTTGTCATAAATTTTTGATATCCGGTCAATTTAAAATTTTATAAATAAACAAAATGAAAGGAATTGACAACTAATTATTGTGAGAATAATATCAAAATATTATTGACAGTTAATTTACATTTTCTATTTACATATAATTTTTTATTTTACATTTTATTTTGTTTTTGTAGTAATCACAGTTAATTTAAAAGATTAAACAAAATGTCATACAAAATGTCATACATACATAAAAATCAAAAATTAAAGAAAGACAACAATAAGGTACAACAAGTTAATATTGTCTTTATTTTGTAAAATTGTTTGTTGTATTTGACCAGCGGAAATAGAATAATAAAATAAAAATACATAAGGATGTATCTATACATATAACAACTAATGAAAAAAATCTAAGGGTTTTTAAAAAACATATTTTCATACTAAGTTTTGAGTTTGAATTAAACTTGAATATTTATTTACGTGTTGTAATATGTAATTTATGGTCCGTCCTATTTTATGGAATATAGAGATTTGAACTTTGACAACTACTCAATTGAACAAACTGAAAGCTTTTAAAATGTGGATCTATAGAAGAACACTGAGAATTTCGTAGGTTGGTATCGTGTCACAAATATTGAAGTTCTTCGAGAACCAACGAAGACCAAGAGCTTCTTGAAAATATAAAAAAAAACAGAATAAATCATATTTTAAACATGTGATGCGAGGTCAAAAGTACAAGCTCCTAGTACAAGCTAATCGTGCAAGGTATAGTTGAAGGTAAAGTAGAAATTGGTAGAAAACAAATTTCTTGGTTACGAAACATCAGCAACTGGACAGACGAATCAAATATTGATGATTCGGTAGGTGAGGTGAAATAACGCCCGGAACAAGAACACTCTAGGGCAATACTGTTTATGAATACAACTCTAAAAACCTTGTAAATTAACTAACTTTAACTTACATGTTTACTTAATTGTTACTTACAATTTGGAATGATTTTATAGTTGGTCACATAAATAGAGTTGCCTCCTTTTTCCATAGTATACATATATATATATATATATATACTTCGGAAAAAGGAGCAGTCCTCTTTATGCATCTTAGAGTTGAATGCATAAGGAGGATTGCTCTAGGGCGCTATTGCTTCCCATCACCACATCACCGATTCACCCCATCACCGATTTAGTACACACAACGACGGACCGAAATAAGTTCAAAAGCATTTTATTCAGAATTTAACCCAACTTTGAGAACATATAACCACTAACATCCAGTAGTGGATAGGCATCAGAGAGAGAGAGACCTTTTACAACTTCTAAATGACGGCGCACACAATAAATATTTTCGTAAATGACTTAAAATTAATTGCCAAGGATCTAGGATTAATCCAAGGATTAATCCAAGGATTAAATCGTTTGGGATAAGGGGTTAAAAATTTTGTAACAATTGAGTTACGGATAATTATAAATTAGAATACCGTACCATATATTTATTTTACATATATATTCTAAAATCTTATAAAAGCAGTTATCGTCCTACCTATACAGGCAGTCAGATAGACGAATAGTGAAACGAATAGAAATATTTTTTAAAATGTGCTATAAAAACTAATATATGAATATTTCATTTTAAATATAGGAACATTCAAAAATTACGTTACAATATTTTTTTAAATACTACTTTTTTGATTAAATGTTTAAAAATTATAAAGAGTTGTTACGAATCATTGAATTGTTTCATACTCCTATTTGACCTCTTATTTTTAATTGGTTACAAGTCACATGTTTTAGATTATATCATGTATTATATGATATATGTCAAAAGTCCCCAGGGGATTAACTATAAATTTTCAGATGATATTATTTAAAAAAAAACCCAAAAGTTGGTCCGAATAATTTCTACCCTTGTCCCTATTATTTTATGAAAAATTGAAAATGATTACTAAAGTTTACGTTATTTTATGAACACCCTTACAATAATAATGTAAAATATAGTTTATATTATATTGACTCATGTTTAATCAAATTGATTGCTCACAATGCGTGAGGTTTGTAAATAATTGGAATATATATATAAATATATATATATATTACATAGAACATAAAAGAGAAACAATTGCCTTGCAAGGGCAATAATTTGATTTTAAAGAATTTTCTTTCTACAACAAAGGATTCTTACCTTGATATGGAAAGGAAAACTAAAACTGAGTTCTGTTGATTGTAGAAATAATTCATTAGTTTTAATGTTTCAAATGGTTTCAATTGAATGTTCGAAAATTTAAAAAAGTTTTGGTAGAAGTATTTTTTTGTCAATTGATGTTTGAAATACACATATACGAGTATTCTATAATAAAATTTATCATATCTGCCACTTCAATCAATTAAAAAAATTTAGAGGTTGTGACCAAGGATTCTTAACCAAAGCATATTGGAAGTTCAATCGTTCTTTAACTTTGAGTTTTCTCCGGAGCAAAATTGAAATAAGCCATCGTTTCCAAAGTCGGACCGACATAATTAAAAAAATTTAGTCTCTGATCTTGCTATAGACTATAAAAGGAGGAAAAAAAACTATGAAAAATTCCAAAAAGTTTATTGGGACAAGCCCAGGAGTCCAACTTCTTCAATTTTTCTTTTGTATTATTGAATATCGTTCCGAAATTTTTCATTTTTATTTCGTTTCGTTCCGGACCCCTGATTGTGACAAATTTTGCGAAAGCGTTTAGGGTAATAAGTAAGAATCATTACACTTTTTTCAAAGCGCCATTCGCAAAATTGAATTGCAGACTGATTAAGTGGTTTGCAGTGCAAGTGAAAAAAGAATTATTGCATGCCGTGTGGGAATTGCATTCAGATTAAAACTGGTAAAATCGTCCACATTCTATAACATTAGTTAATATTATATTATCAATAGTATAAATTAGTTTTAACTATAATATCATGGTTTTTATCAAGGCAACGCGTGTATTTAAAATTATTTATCAATTTCACTTAGACGATTTGGGGTTTCCCGTTTTCGGCATCAGTTAAAATAGCAGATAAGGTTCTTGACTTCTGCATTTTTGTTTTGGAATAATTTGACAAAAATTTGAACGTTAATCTTTATTTTAATTTTTTTGCGATATTTTAATTTATTTAATTAATTCGCTTTCCCTAAATATGCAGATATTGTTGTTGATTTTATATGGGGGATAGTATGTCTCATTTTAACATCAAGGCCTTGCGGTCCATTGTGCATCCCACTTCCAATGCTTTCTATTAATTTATATTTTAATTATATTTGGTAACCAAGGCGATAATATGCGGAAATTAGCTTGTTAATTTTTATATCATTTAATAAATCAATTTTTTTCTAAGAACGCTACTTTTTGGCATTTTTTTTTCGTCCTTCAATATTCGCATTTATTAGTTTAAGTAATGGGCACGTTCTATTTTAGAAAGGTGTTATTAGCTAATTTCGTAGAGCTGTTCTTTATTTTTGTAGGGTGAAAGTTAACATTTATGTATGGATTGTGTATGAATTTTTGTAGATCGTATATCTCAAGGTTTTGCGTGTCTTTTTTGTACAGAAGTTCTACCCGAAAAACGAAAGCACTCTCTTACTGCTTATACATACGTATATAAATTAAAAAAATTTAAATAAATAACAAAACTCAATTTTATAATTTATATTATATAATTTGATAATAAAATGACTACATTTTCAACAGATATAAGTTATATACCTATAGAATTTAAATAAAAGTACATAATTAATTAATAAGTGTATATAATTTAACATATAATTTTTCTATGTGTCCAATATTTTATTTATAATCTTTCCATATATAATTTTATTTCATAAAATTTTAAATTACACCTCCCATTGAAATATTTCGCCTACCAGTTCTGAGCAACATTAACCCCTGAAGACGTGACAGTTTCAGTTGGAGTTGAAGCTATATTTACAGGTTGTTGAAATTCTAATGTTGATGATGTGGCTGTTGAATTTGCAACGTTCGAATTTAAGGCAATTCTTGGAACCGGACGTACTATTTTTTGTCATTTAACAGCGTTCAACAATCCTTGATGTGGTAACGGTAATAAATTTCCAGTTTGATGATTTCTAAATCCATGCTGTTGAACGTACTGAAAAGGTGATCTATCTAAATGTTGTTGTAAATAGAAATCACTAAATGGTTGTAAACATCTTTGATCGAAATTTTGAAAGAGTTGTGGAAAACGTAAAGATGGAGTTGATGTTGATGTTGCTGTTGTTGTTGCTGATTGATTGTTTAAATAAAAACGATTTTGATTTTGAGTATTTAAAAAATTTGTAGCTGCTTCTTGTGTTGAATGATTATATAAATTTGTGTTTTGATGATGAAATGGAAAATTAAGTTGTGATGTTGCAGCAGATTGAAGTCGAATTCTTTCTAAGGATTTTAATTCTTCAAGCATTTTATGAGATGTCAAATGTTTTTTAAGATAAGCTTGTCTGCAGGGACAATGAAAGAACAATTAATTAATTAAAATTTTGAAAAATATTTATTGTGATCGTCTTACCGTCTAAAATTTTTTCCACATTCTGGGCAAATGAACAATCCTTCAGCACTATTTGATTCCTCATTTTCGGATTTTTCCCCTGTTAGATCTGTGATTGGTACATTTTTTGACAAACGGTCGGCATTTGATGATTGTTTTTTATTTTGTGATGCTAAAACTTCTGACTTTGGTTTATGCCAGCGGCGATGTGATGCCAAATTAGCAGGACAATTAAAAACCTATAAGTTTTAATTAAAACCCATTAAATCCTGATGTATTTAAAACATTTAACAAACTATTAGAGTTAAATTATGTAAAGATGCTAGACTAGAAAATTCCTTACTCAAATATTCATTACTTACTTTATCACATTCAGAACATCGATATTCGATATGAACAATTCTCGAACAACGATGCTGTGCTAATTGAAAAGCATCATCGTAAAGAGTACGACATAACTGACAGATGTAAGATCCAATTTTATTATCAATACTGGCCAGTATAGCTTTTGCTTCATCAGTTATTTCAACAACATTAAAAGCCGGATCAATATCACCTTTTCGAACAACCAATTCTTCATCTTCTCTTAATTTTCTTATAATTGTTCCAGAAACTGGACTGCTGTTATCTTCATCGATATGTTGTTTTCTCATTTTAAGTCTTTTCTTTTCATACTTACTTTTAATAATTTGCCTAAAAATTTTATTATCATGCGAATTTATTTCTGGCTTCGAATTAAAAGTCGCCGAATCCATTTTATCAGTTGTAGAATCTCCAATGGTGCAATTTTCAGTTTCATGGTGTAAAGATGGAGAGAAAGTTTTTTCAAATAATTTTTCAAAACCTTTAACAGCTTTATTATGTAATTCAACATCTTCATATACAACTTTATTACCAGTTAATACCCCTTTGTTGCAATTTTCTTCATTTTCATTATTAGATCGATCCGTGTCAAGTGATTTATTGGCGGAAATATTTGCGGAAATATAATTTGTCGTAATATCATCATCATTTCCTAATATATCAACAAATTCTTCTTCATCATCATCATTAATATTATCGTCTTCACCATCAACTTCATCATCGTCATCATCATCATCATCATCACAAATCTCTTGAACATTATTTAATGTTTCAGATTCACCCTCATCTTCAGTTAAAACAATTGTTTCATCTGGATCTGAAATCACTACCTTTGGACTGGAAAGTAAATTATTTGATGTTGTAATTGTTGTTGTTATTGTTGGTGCTGTTGTTGCTAAAGTTACTTTTAAAAATTTTGAAGGGGAACTACTTTCACTGTCTACATCAATAATAGATTTTCTATCATCTTCTATTTTTTCTAAAAATTTTCTTGACTGATTTAACACTAACGAAGAATTTGTTGAATTTATTGCTTGTATAGGATTAATATTAGGAATTCCTGTTGCTGCTGTTGTTACTGTTGTTGTTAATTGCCCACCCAATGTACTTTTATCCCATGGAATCAAAATTGAATTGTCAAAATAACCAAAAGAATGTGGGCGCCAAAAATTGTGTAAATCTTCGTTTGAATGTCGTAATCTTTTGCGTGGTGGTGATGGAGTTGATGGTGGCGTAATTGGAATTGAAGATGTTCTTAGGGATAAATCTAATGGGGATAGAAGTGATATTGGTCGACCAAATTGTGGAAATGTTGTAATTGCTGGTAAACGATTATATTCCATAATGCTCTCCATTTGTAGTGTTTGGGAACTGTTCAGAAGGTAAAGAGTTAAGTACATACGAATTAATATTTGTTTTTAAAATTTGATTAATTTTTAATTAAAAATTAAAGATTTAGAGGAAATTAATATAATATGTACTGTAGTATATCTAATGTAACTAAGAGACTAACTAAGGAAATTACCAATTTTTTAATGTAAATTGAAAAATATATCAAGCTTAATAAATATGGTCGAATTTTGCGAAATACAATATTAGGGTGTTAAGTGCTTACATAATAATTATATACCTTATTGCATCTTTTGTACAAGCTTTTTATAAAATATAAATAATATTTGGAGTAGTTTGTAATATTCAAAAAAAAAAATTATTGAAATTAAAAAGCAACTACTCTATTTTTTATTTACTTCATATACATTTCACTTAAACCTTTAATAATTGAAATACCAACGTGTTGATAAATATGAAAAGATTTCTTCAAATAAACCTTCAAGGCGCCGGAAAAAAAAAACTCCGTAACGCTGGGATTTCTACAAAATTTTTTTTCAAAAGCAACAATAAATTTAACCAGTTACCTTTTTAATTGGAAAATTTTTTTTGAACTATTCTTTTGGCTTAAAAGTTTCTAAATGTCAAATGGAGTTCAGTGCAACTGTTATTTGTAGATAGACAAATGTACACGGAATATAATAGATTATAATTTGGGAAGTTGATTGGCGGTTGGTTTTGGACTTTAGATTTGCTTTTTTTTCTAGTTATTATAAATCTGCAACTTTCAGCTAATACAGTTAATATGTTTTATTTCAATTAATAAATTTGAAGATCCTGCTGTTCAAAACTGTATAACTACTTCATATAAGTCATGAGATCTTGAATAAATAGTCTCATCATTATTTATTTACATTGAAGAAGGCTTTTTTTTTGTACTATTTCCTATATAATTCCTGTAGGAATATTGCAGCAGCACCATTTTTGAAAGATACACCAACTGAGTTGGAAAATTTCAGTTTTTGATTCTATTTAACACCCATACCGAAATTTATTTATATACGTATGTATATATAGATTTTAGAATAATAAAGAAAATATGTTTGCCTAAAAATATGCAAATTTTCAGTCAAAGAAAATGAAGGATTCCGTAGGTTGCGCATGGATTAGCACATATTGTAAGCTTTTTTTTCAAAAATTAAAGTTATCTAAAATACTTGTATTTTATAATATCTTTTGCGGATAACTTTAATATTAATTAAATTAACAAACTACTCAATAAATTGCGTAATGCCCGTTTATATGACATTTGAAATAAATAAGAATTTTTATTAGTTGCATTATATGAAGTTATCAAGATAGCTCGTGATATCAACCATGAGACTATCTGAATATGCTGCAATAGTTTAAGTGCTTTAAACGGTATTAAAAACTATTGAAACAAACAGCCCCTGACTAAAACTATTAGAAATATACTGTCTAATACAAATAAAAGAATTAAATTTTATATGGGTTCCAAGGCATTGTGGTATTAGGGGCAATGAGCTAGCGGATACGGAGGCTAAATTAGCTATGAAAACACTGTCGTTCACTTTTGCCGATACTCCATACAGCCCTAAAAGCAAGGAGCAAAAAAAGTTATACAAAATGTTAGACAAACAAAATGAAATTTATCTAATAGCTTTCTAAAGAGTCGTCATCCCGAAGCTAGTGATCCTTCTGTCTAAGAAAAACTTAGAAAGAAAAAAAGCTGGAAAAATGCATAAAAATTGAATCTGAATTCAAATCTCATTTTATTAAATTGAAACTGACTTTTACTTATATTTTGAAAATAAATTCGCTATTCAAAATGATTTGTTGTTTAAAAAACTGAGACTCGAATTCAAATTCATATGGAGGCATGCATTCACCCAAGTATTTCAACTTGACTTCTCGAACTTAAAAAAATTTTGTTTTTTGTAATATTAACAAATAATTTTTTTTCTTTTAAAATTATATTAATCCAAAATTTTGAAATTATGATATTGAAATTTTAATATACCTTTAATAAATTTTTCAATTTTAATTTAAAAGTTTATCATCTATGTTTATCAACGTTTTCAAACTCTGTGAGAAAAACATATAAAAAAAACCAGGAACATATCAATCTGACTGATAGCTCAGTGGTTAGAGTGGCGGCTTTTCAATCGAAAAGTCTCGGGTTCAAATCTTGGTCAGATTATATCTAATAAAAAACTATAATTTATAATTGATATCGTAATAGTTTATATCATAATATAAAATAAATTTAACTGCCACACCTTAAATGAAAAGACAGATTAGCTCTTATCACATTGTATGTGTTGAGAGCTGTTCATAAATAAAAAAGTAAAATAGCTTGTGAGCTTCTCATTAGTAAATTAATATACATTTAAGTTGATCTTTAACTAGATAAACAATGCGTTAAATCAAACCTAAAAGGTGGTCTTTAGTTAAATCGTCGTCGTTTTAATTGATAGTTTGTGAGTTCCTAGTTTAACATAAAATTTTATATTAAGATATTCTTATATTATATTATTAATTTTATATGTTACTTTAACTTAAATGTTAAAAACTTTTTTAATTTCAATTTAGTTAATTTTATTTCAAAATAAAAATTTTGATTTTTTATTAACATGAAAATTTCAATTTTTTTGAAAAATTGTATTTTTTAATATTTTATTTTACAATTTTCCCAAACTCCATTTTATTCAGAAAAAAATAAATTAAAAACTCACTTGTATTTTAACCGTATTTTTTTAAGAACACTATATTCAAATATTTAAAAAAACAGTTATACACTTAATGTATAATAATTTATAAATTCCTTTTTTAATTTAAAATATTCCAGCATTAATTTTTTTTTAATTAAACATTATTATAAAATTAAAAATTTAATTATTTAATTTATTTATTACAGTAATTCACTAATTTCTTTTTTTTTCAAATATAACCGTTATATTTTTTTTAATAAAATAATAAAAAAAGAACAATATTAAAATTCCGTTATTTTAATATTTGTTCAGATCACTTGCCGTAAGCATACTGATACAACCTGTCACATTTTTTTTTTATTTTGATTTTGAAATTTTCTTTTTCTTATTTTTTATTTTTTTTTATAACAGAATAGAACTAATTCCGTTATAGCCTAAATAAATATTAACTTGGAAAATTTTTTACCCCAAAAGGTTTGACAGGTAAAAATATGTATGCATACATTGAAAATTTTCATATATGTAAAAATTTTGTTTTTTTTTTGTTATTTTTTAGCTTTTCTACAAAGAAAAACCTATAACAGAACTCAGAAAAGGACAAAGAAAAAAAACAACAACAAAAAAAGGAAAGAAAAGAAAAAAAAAACAACTGTAAAATTCTAAAAGAATTTTTCCCGTTAGTATATTGGCACTCAATAATCCCTTCAAAATTATTTATATATTCTTTAATACAAAAAATTTGTATGTGTATGTGTAGATGTGTATATTTGATAGTATATAAAATTTTATATTAATTTTATAACGGTAAATTTTATATTATCAATCAATATATGTATATAAATCATATTAAAAGAAATAAGGGAATCACCCTTAAAATTATATAACAGTTGACGTAGGTTGGTATAATTTGTATATTTATATATTTATAAATATACATAAATTAATTCTTACATACCATATATACATATATGTATATTAATTTTTTAATATGTGTGAATAACTTTATTAAAGACTGTAATAATGCAGTAATGGTGAAAACTTTACAGTTATAATCAAAATATATAACAGTTTTTCTGTATGCATAACTTCATTATTTTATTGTTTTGTTTTCAGTTTTTTTTTTTTTTTAACCTAAAAGTATTTTTGTACATTTTGTAAAAGTATTTAACAGAAATATTGATATGTATATAAATATATAATAATATTGATAATCTTATTGTTTCTTCTTTTATTCAATAAAAAGTACCGTTCTTTTTTTATTTTAAAAGAAAGTTATTGCGCAATATCGTTAACGCCTACCCTAAGTTCTTATTGGAATTTATTTTGAGTTGTTTTTTTTTTCTAATAATATTTTTTTTTATATATAAACATTTTTACATACATATGTGCATATAAAACTAATGTATTTTATTTTATAATATAACGGTATATTAAGTTATATAACTGTTATACTTAATATTAAAAAGTATGTATAAAAGGAAAATATGTGTTAGATTGAAATTTAAAAGTAATGCAACAAGTGGTATTACTCTTTCTTTTTACTGTTAGAAATTTATGTACCTATGAATAAATAATGTAGTACATATATACCGTTGAAAATGTCACAATTCCAAGATGACAAATGAAAAATGCCGTTAGAAACGCCTTTTTTATCTGGTCCATGAATATTTAATATTTGAAAATACGTATGCAAGTGTAGGAAAATTTTCTATAGAAAAAATATATAGATTTTTATTTAAAAGCATTTTATATATATAAATATATATATATATATATATACAAATTAAATAGAATAAAAATATGTATACATAAAGAAGGATAGAAAAATTGTATTGGATAAAAATTTCAATGAATACATATGTAACTGTATTTGTTGAAAAAAAAAATATTAATATTAATAAATAAATAAAATTTCTCCATATTTGTTTTTAAAAGTATGTACAAATATATAATATATAAAGATTTTAAGGAATCAATATATATTTATATATATATATATATAAAGAAAATTGTATTATATTTAAAATATACCTCAATATAATTTAAAATAGGTTATCGGAATTTAAACAAAATTTATCTATACCTATATATATATATTTATATATATACATATTTTTTTTGTACCATTTATAATCTAATGCATATTTTATTTGAATTTCTTTATGTCACTTAAATTATTTTTTGTGAAAATTTTTTTTTTTTTAAAGTTTAGATTCCTATAACTTTTAAATAATATTTTAATAAACTTTTTAAAAATAAAATTAATAATCTTATATTGTGAGAATTGAAATAAGTAATTATAATTTAAAAAGAAATTATATATATATTATCTATAAGTATTTTATTTTTAATATATTTTATAAAATAAAAAAAAGTTAATAATAGAGAAATTTTATTACTAAAATATACAATTTAAAAAAAATTTTATATTTAAATTATTGATATTTCATATTATTTAATTAAAAATATTTTAAGAACATGAGTTCATTGACTTTTATATATATATATTTTTATTAGGAAAAACTTTTAATTATAACATGAAACTAACAGGTGTTTCAATATTTAATAAAATATCAATAAGTTCCATTAACATTATAATAAACACTTTTGTAAAAAAGTATGATTTTTCATGTGGTTATTATAATTAACTCAATAGTGTTTTAAGTGAATTGATAGGAAGTAATTTAAATTTTCAATTATGGAATTCCGGAGTGTAATTAATTGTAAATTTTTGTAGAGCAATTCATGAATTTACTTTTAGAATACTAAAGAGGGAGATGTCTCGAAGTCCTATGTAAACTAATTTTAAAATGGGATAATGGCAGGAGGATCTTTGATATCGAGCTTTTGCGAAAAAAATAAATGGAATTGTTTAAAATTATTTGAAAAAATAAAACTATTGTGGTAAGACAGGGCCCTCCAAAATCAATCCCTATTCCTGCAAACAATTTATTCTTCACAAAATGAGATAAGTTTACATACTTTAAAAGATCAGATAAGTCTTTTTTAAAATTAGACAAAACCTAGTTTAACCAATAACCTCAAAGTATATGAGAGAAATTTTTAAGTGTCTCAAGATGGTGAATTAAAAAAAGCCCTTGCTTAAACAATTGTCGAAATTCGTTGAAAATTTGATCGAAATTGCGTTACCAGTTCTTACGAATAGGATAGAGTACAGTTTTATGCAATGGGAAAAATTATTTAAACTCTTATTGGCATGATCGTAAAAAAATGGGAGGGTTCGCATGCTATCACAATTATTGCAGGAGTTCTAGCATATGGCGCCTCTTTGACTTATGAAAAATTACAATTTCCTTTTTTCTCTATAAGAATAAACTCGGAGGGATACGATCTGAAACGATTTGTTTTATTATAAAATATTCAGAAATTCAGCGATGTGAGAGGGACTGGGCGGTACTTCCGAGCAAGGTAGGAAGACGAACTCAATATTCTAGTAACAAATAATTATAAGTAACACTTTATTTAAATTGTACATATTTAATATAACAATGTATTAATTATTTTTTATTAAATTTATAATGACTAACGGCATTTCTGTAAGTTGTTGAAGCGATATTTTAAAATTGAGGAGATATAAATGTCTTAATTATCGTGTATGCTATTTCTGTAAGGCTTTTCCTACGACGCGTTAGTACTAATTTAGTTACTTCAAAATTATTATACGATTAATATCACATGTTTATTAACGGTGGTATTAAATAAATATTTTTGTGAAAATCAGTAAGTAAGTAGAATTTTTAAATCAAAAAGTAAAATATGAACTCCTTTTTGTTATAAGATTCTTATTCTTTAAAGGATAACTTTAATCAGGTGTAAACTTATGTTTATTAATATCAAAAATTATATTTACCAAGGAATGCTTTTCAACTTTTATCTTTCATATATTATTATTATTATTATTTTATTATTATTATTATTAATATATTTGTCTAGAATGAGGTGTAACAAACGCATTCAATTAAATGTGTTTTGTTGGATGTGTTTAATTATAAAAAAATAAAATATTAATGTTTTGTTGGATGTTTTTTATTTTAGAAAATAAAATATCCAAAATTATCATAAGCAGGCCAAAAATATTTTATTTATTTTTAATAAAAACAAAAAAAAAATTGATGAAATAAAATTTATATATTAGTTTATGAATTAATTCATTTCAGCTTTAAAAATCTCAGACGATTTTCTGGAAATTTTAAATAAATAATAAAACATTTTGTAAATAAAAATTAAGAAAACTATGCTTCACATTTGCATAGTAAGTCTTAATTATTCGCTTTGATGCATTGCTTGCTTTGCTTAAGCAAATAAACCAAGCAATGTATCAAAGTAATTTCAAAGTTTCCCTCATCTCTCCCATATCTCCCTCAACTATATCCCATCCTTGCATCTTTCCCTCATAATTTTTTAAATATTTTTCTATTTAAAAAAAGTTAAGAATGGAAGAAAGTGGTGTTAAGTTTGGGCAAGTGGCATTGGGTATACAATATCTGAGTTTAATGCACCATAGATGATAGAATCCAAATAAAATAAATTTTTTTTAAACTAAATTAGGTATATTAAAAAAATTCCAAATAAAATTCATAATTTGTATTTCATAATGCAAAACTTCAATTCAAAAATCAACATTTATTTTACGTACATATAAATAATAGATACATTATTTAGCAAGGTTGAGTAGTTACATTATAGAATGTTAGCAACAAACAAGTTTTTCGATTTGAATGTAAACAAAGGAAACAATAAAGAATGTATAGCAACATTTTTGAAAAATATATATACAAAACAATAATAAATGGAGAAATAGATCATTATTGAACCAAAATAAACCTATAAAAAAATTTAAATTCTTTTATTAATTTATTTAATTTAAGCAAGTACGCACTTAAATAAAAAAAATATTAATTGAAATTAAAAAAAAATTATACCAAGCAGGGATTTGAACTAACGACCCCAACATTTTATAAAATACGAAAAAAGTAGACTAACTAACTTATTCATCTTCAAGTTTTTAAGATACAACAAGAAATTATATGAGTCATTTATTTATTTTTTGTGTATCTATTAACGGTTGTAACGGTTGCAATTTTATTTAACATACTTTTAAGATATTGTACATAATGAAATTACAAATAGTTTTTAATTAGAAAAAGTTCTTCTTTCAATTGACCTTCCGTCATTCTGTGACGGGCCAACAGCTAGTATAAGAATAATTTAGCTAAGAATAATAGCACCCCATTTACAACACAACAGATGATAGACAACCCAACACAATAATGATGATGATTGTGATTGTGAATTATTATACTACAAAATAAAATAATCATCTTCATTATCAGAATTATTACCATCACATCATCATCATTATCTTCATTACCATCTTATCATATCACGCAAAAAATGTGGAACGCTTCACGATTTTGCGTGTCATCCTTGCGCAGGGGCCATGCTAATCTTCTCTGTATCGTTCCAATTTTAGTATATGTTCTGCCGAAGCAAGAACAAATGTTTATAAAATAAATTTCTATATATACTGAAAATATTGAAATTTTTGTATCTGTGAATTATAAAGTTGAAATCAAATTTTTTTCAGGTAATAAAAATTTTACAAAATATTTTTTAATCCCTTTATTTTTTTTTTTTAAAAAATCATAAATATAATTGTCATACATACGTTTATATATTTTACCTCTACATTCATTTTTATAATCATGTGGGATTGAATGTTATTTACTTTTGCAAAAAAAAAATCTGCTGAGAAATTTTTTTTTCTTTCTTGCAACTTTAACCATTTTTTTCTTGCAACTTTAACCAATTCTCATTAATTTATATTTTAATTTATTAAAAATGTTTTTGACAAATAAAAGTTTCTCTTTAAAATTTATAAAAAATATTAACAATGAAGTATTGTTTTTTATTGATTTAAAAAAAAATTTGATTAGGAGAATCTCCATATCATGATAAAATTGATTAAAAAACTTCTTATAACATGCGCTAAAAACTAAAATTTAATTTCAATGTATATAGCATAGGGGTGGTTTTAAAAATCATTATATTTTATCTATACTCAACATTTTTATGTACGTAGTAGTAGCAGAACTTGTTTGTTGTATCAAAATCCAAAATGATATTCAAGAGGTTGTGTTCTTTGATTGTATGAAATAAGTCTGTTCAAAGTTTAAATAAATACATTTTAATTTAATTTTAACATTTAAAATGACAATTTGATATATTTGTTGTATCTAAATCATGACTTTTCCTTTAATTCTATACTGCACTGCATTTAATATTGTACTTGTAAGGCAGTTTTGCTTAAGTATTTTATCTCTTCTAGCATTTATACTGTCATTTTAAAATACTTTGCAATACCGAGTTACTTCAGACAATTTGTTAATACTTTGACTATTTTAAATAACGGTTTGTATAAATATTACTTCTTGAAATTTTTAAAATATAAAAATTCAAATTTTTAACAATTTATTTTCTCTTAAAATATGAGTATTTCCATAATTATTTAGTGTGTGAAGTATTTATAATAAATCGAGATACGATATTTTACATATTTATTTTACATGTTGGCAAGGTCTCGCAAACTCTTGCGTATTATAAAATATGATTGTAAATCATATTATACAATATATGTACATGTAGTGCCAAAGTGGCTTAATCTACAAGTTAGAGTGAAATAGCAATCTGTCAGCTGAAGTACTAAAAAATCTACGGATAAAAAGTTTTTATTATATACTTTTATATGAACTTGGCTGTTTGTATGGGTTTATTTTTCATTCTGTCAGTTAGTGTTATATTTATATTAGAAATCTGACCATAAATTTGTAAGAATTGTATGATTTAGTGGTTAGCCAAGTGGCTTGGGGTGTAAATTGATCTGAGTTCGATCCTCCTTATAAGATAAAAATTTTTTTTTGTTTTTTTTTTTTTAAAAAAAAATATCAAATAAAATTTATTTATTTGGATAGTTTCCTTAAAAATTTGTAACTTTAAAAACTAAAATACTTCACTTTGATAATATAAAACCATAGACCAAATAATTATATAAACGATATAAAAAATTTTAAACACAGAAAATTTTAGACACAAGCAAGTTCATATAAAAGTTAAGACTAACTGAAAGAAGAATTGTCTCTCATTTCAGCAATTTACTTTTATATTTAAAAACTTTTAAATGCAAAAGATCTACCATCAGTTTTTGGTTAATGAAAATTTTCAACATTTTAAGCTTAAAAGTTTTCGAACATGTTTCTTATACTAGCAATTTACTTTTATATTAACACAGTAACAAATTCTCAAGGCTACCTTCAATTTTTTATTTTCTAATTCTCTAATTATTCTCTAATAAAAGTATATATTGAAAAAAATATTTTTTTTTATTAATTTTTAAGCTTTTTAGGTTTAATAAATCTACTGTTGGCTTTTTAAAATTTCGTTTTTTATACCCGTATGACTATATAGTCAAAGGGTATAATAAATTTGCCATTACGTTTGTGACGCAGAGAAGGAGGGGGGGTAGATATAGACTCAAGTGTATGGATCGGATCAGAATCGAAAAATAAATTGATTTAGCGATGTATGTCCGTCCGTCCGTCCATCCGTCATCACGATAACTCAAAAAGTAAAGGAGCTAGGATTATGAAATTTTCACAAATTCGTTTTTATGCAAAAAACGGAATCGAGTTTTAAATTCAGCCATTTTGGTCCACGGGTTCGAGTACCTGCCATACAACTTCTAATTTTATATGAGCATTACTCTATACCCATGGAAGCTGCGTGTCTGAAATTTTGCCAAAAGTAGTTTAGTATAATGGCCAAAGTTACTGCAAAATTTGGTTGACCTACTGCAGAGGGTTCGAGTAGCTGCCATACAACTCCTTCTTTTATATGAGCTTTACACTACACCTGATGAAGCTGGGTGTCTGAAATTTTGCAAAAAATAGTTTAAAGTAATGGCCAAAGTTACTGCAAAATTTGGTTGGTCTACTGCAAAGGGTTCGAGTAGCTGCCATACAACTCCTTCTTTTATATGAGCATTACTCTACACCTAATAAAGCTGAATGTTTGAAATTTTGCCAAAAGTAATTAACCGGATGATATAATGTATATGTTACGGTCATACGGGTATCCCAGGGTTGACACAGTATACTCTACTACACTCTTCCTCGTTTTTTTATTGCATTTTCTGCAAAATAATTTTAATGTGGCTTATGATACTGCGCTTTTGAACCTCTCATTTGATGTTTAATTATAAGTTAAAATGAGAGTATTTAGGGTTTCTCAAAATATAATCTATCTATGTATCAATAATTTCCTTCTTTTTATATCCGCGATTCTTATTATCCCTTTAATTCTATTCTATTCAGTAATTTTAAGGGTGTATGATTCCATTGCATACAGTAAAATTACCTAAACATAACTATTTAATTCATTTTAACTATTCTTTTTTTTTTTAAATATACTAGGATATAAAATTAATAAAAAAAAATTGTAAAATGTAATTTATTATATAAAAGTACAATGACATTAATTTATTTTCAAACGCATATAATTGTATTTATATTTTATGTCATGTATCATGATTTATGACATATGAATGTAAGCATGTGTGTGTTTTATGACATACATATATATGAAAGGTATTCCCTAGACAAGGATTTTAATTTGAAGCGCACACAAAATTAAATAGTGAAAATAGTAATAATAACCACAGTATTATAGTGTATATATATAAATAATATATAAATAGTGTATATATATATATATATATAAAATTTTCAATTTTTCACAGTTCAAAAAGAAAGTTCACCGCTGATAATCCGATAAAGTAATCCGTATTTAGAAAATTTTCTTTATATTTTTCATTTTTATTTTTTAAAAGTGAAAGAAAAATTGTTTTTTTTTTGAATTTTTGTTTTTGTTTTTTTTTTTGCAATTTTTGCAAAAAAAAAAATTTAATCTTGAAAGTAAAAAATTTTATTTTAACAGATACTTTGTTTTGTGTTGTAAAGAGAGTCATTGTTATGACAAATGACAAAAGTAAATATTTTTACAAAAATTGAAAATCAAAAAATATGCGTCCTTTGTTGTACAATCTTTTAATTCCAAATGATTATTATATATAATAATATTGTTGAACTAAAATATATATACATATAGTTCAACATTTTATAATTTTTTTTTCATCATACAAAAAAAAATATTAAAAGATAATTATAGAAAATCCTTCAGACACTTTGAAATTTTAACTTCCTGCTTTTGTGTTTATACATATACGCATTTTTATACAAATTTCCCATTCCCAAGAGGGAGGAGGTATTATAACTGTAAAATTCTTCTATTCTTATCCTACACATATATTTAATTATATATTGGGTGTATGTGAACACATGTCACTGTTAAATCTATTGCGAAATAAATGATTCACAAAAATTTATGTTAACCACATATCTTAAAAAAATGTTAATCCTTATCTAAGTGAAAAGTATTAATTTTTGGTCAAATGAGCATTAACAGTTAATTGTTATTTTAATACCTTCATATAATATTAAGATATTGTGAAAGTACTTGTATGTCTTAAAAAAAATGAATGAAGGCGGGACATCATTTTGCATTAGTTTGCAAAAGATTATGCAAATGTTGGAGGCCATCTTTGATTAATTCATGATTTGAATTCATAAAAAAATTTTAATATGAGATTTATGCTAATAATTTCACGCATCACCTATTTCAACCCAATCTATACAATAAATTAATTTTAACAATATTTCATTATAATTTTTGCAATTTAAAAGTGTTATAAGTTTAATTTTAATAGATAAAAAATGTATATTGGAAATTTTTTTAATTTTTTATTACCAGCAGAATAACTGACTTCTTACACGTTTCCATACTCTGTTGTCTGTTGTAGAATGTCGTGCCGAAAGGGGTTAACAATTTCTTAATCTAGTGGTAGACTAGGCTGTGTCAACTCTGGGATACCCGTATGACCGCTATATAAACATTATATCATTATTATTATAAACATTAATTACTTTTGGCAAAATTTCAAACATACCAGCTTTATTAGGTGAAATATAATGCTCATATAAAAGAGGGAGTTGTATGGCAGCTACTCGAACCCTCTGCTGTAGACCAACCAAATTTTGCAGTATCTTTGGCCATTACACTAAACTATTTTTGGCAAAATTTCAAACACGCAGCTGTAATAGGTACAGAGTAATATTTATATAAACGAGGAAGATTATAGTTGCCCTTGTCAACTTTTAGATACCCGTGCATACCCACTAACCGTTATTTATTTCCCTTATGCTATTATAAATATTACAAAAAATAATATAACAAAGTATATAACTTATTAACTTATTATTATAAGTTTTGCTTAAAAAAAAAATAACAAAAAAAAAAATTAAATTTTTAATTCATTATAGGTACCATAACTTTTGTTCAAAAACAAAAAAAACCATAAAAGTTGGTCCGGATGATGTTCAACTTTGCCAACTAACTTGCCCTATTACTTTACCTGCCCAGTTTTAATTTTAACCTCATAGCTTCATTAGATTCACAGTTATCGAATTGAAAACTTGGCATGGCAGCTGCCCGAAAATGGGGCCGTAACATTTTGAAATTCCATATAAGTGCTCGATTCATTATATAACTAATTGTGTAAAATTTTCATCCTCGTAGTATAATTAGTTTTAAAGAAATTCATATTGGTGCAAATAAGTTGTATGGCAGCCCCCTGAAAATGAGGCCGTAACATTTTGAAACTTCATATAAGTGCTCGATTCATTTTATAACTAACAGTGTGTAATTTTCATCCTCGTAGTATAATCAGTTTCCAAGAAATTCATATTGATGCAAAGAAGTTGTATGGCAGCCCCCCGAAAATGGAGCCGTAACATTTTGAAACTTCATATAAGTGCTTGATTCATTATAAAACTAACCGTGTGTAAATTTCGTCTTCCTGGTATAATTACTTTTGAATAAATTCATATTGATTTAAATAAGTTGTGTGGCAGCTTCCCGAAATCTTGGTCTGGCCTTAATCAAAAAGAATAGGGAACCTCAAAAATGTCCAAAAAATGTTTTGTGTGAATTTCAAAACTCTAGCTCTAATTTTTCAATTCTATCTCTTATAATTAATTTTTAATTCACGAATATATTAAACCTAAGCAAAATAAGCATCATATAATCATATTGATAAAATGATTCATTCAAAATATTACACATATACATATTATATGAATATACATATATAAATTATTTATGAAGCCATTTACTTAAAAAAAATCTTTGTGTTCTTTTTTGCTTATCTAACATTTTTTTTAAACTACGCATCATTTAAATCATATGAAATCGTAACTCGAAATCGTTATCTACAAAAAAAAACAAAAACAACAAAACAACAAAAAAACAAAATTCATATAATTTCATGTTAAATACAAGATTCATAGCAAAATTTCAAATTTTTATATGAAAATATTGAAGTTAAAAAAGTTAGTTGTTCGAGAGCTACCCGAAGTTTTGATCCGATCTTAACCAAAAAAATAGGGAACCTAGAAATTGATTGAAAAATATTTTGTAAAAATTTCAAAACTGTAGCTCTTTTAGTTTTTGAGTTATCGTGCTGACACACAGACGGACGGACGGACGGACGGACAGACACACATAGCTAGATCGACTCATTTTTCGATTCTGAGCCGAAAATAAAAAAATTGTGATAGGTTTTTCTAGAAAATCAAAATAATTTCACAAAGGGTAATTAACAGTGAAATAGAAGTAGACAAATAATTATTATATAACGAAACAGTGACCTGTACTTTTTGCAAAAAATTTTGTTCAAGGGCCCAGTAATCAGAAGAAATAAGATAAAATTTTACTTGTGAAGTGAATTACGGTTTTATTATTCATGCTCTGAGGTACTGTTGTACGTCAAAGGGTTAACATTTTTACAAAGTTAGATGTCAACCAGATAAAAGGTTTAACTGTTACTAGTGGTCAAAATATATGCGTAAGATATCAAAATAAGTTAAATTTTTATTTGAAAAAAAATATGTTAAGAATAAAATTTTGTCAAAAAATGTGGAACGCTTCACGATTTTGCGTGTCATCCTTGCGCAGGGGCCATGCTAATCTTCTCTGTATCGTTCCAATTTTAGTATATGTTCTGCCGAAGCAAGAACAAGTGTTTATAAAATAAATTTCTATATATACTAAAAATGTTGAAATTTTTGTATCTGTAAGTTTTAAATTTGAAATCAAATATATATGAAATTTTTTTTCAATTTTAAATTTTAATAAAATATGCATCAGGTAAATTATTCATTATACTTTATAAACTATTATTCTTGTTGTTTTTTTTTTATTAGCATGATTTTGAATAAAATTACCCTTATAAAAATTGAGATTATTTTTATTAGGGTTGTAAATTACGACAGAGAATTAGGGATGATGATAATAAAAATAATATTGAAGGGTTTATTTATTTATATATGATTTTTGTGTTTTTTTTTTAAGTTAAAGTAAAATATCAGATATTAATAGGTCATTATTCACAGCAATTATATAAAAGAAGTTTTTTAATAATTTGACAAAATGTTTTTAAAATTCCAAAAAAAAAAAAAAAATATAATTAATATTATGAAAGGGAAAATTAGTTGTAGCGCTTAATGATGCAGAATTGTTTATGTTAATTTTTCAACTTCAGATTTTTATTCAATTAAAATATGTGTCTTAACAATAATTAGATTAAATGAAATTTAATTGTATAAAATTTTTTAAAATTAAAGTTGCTTTTATAGTTGTAAACAACTATCTTTATTGAGTTGTAGGTCTTATTATTGGAGACCAATGTTTCTAGGACCCATTCAAAAGTTATGGATATATTACAATTTTTTAAGGTCAGGATTACAAAATCCTTAGACTGAAACTGGACTAATAATGAACTTTATATTCAAAATTTCCAGAAGATTTACGAAATAATTTTGAATAAATTTTCATCTAAGGTACGGCTGTGATAAAATCCCTTTGCAATTTATTTCCAACCCCTTTTTAACTTCCTACTGTATTACAGTTAATTCCTCTATACTCATCTTCCACAATGAAAATATGTTTTCATCCCTTTTTTTTAAAGTTTTTTTAAAATTTTAAATTTTTAAATGTTTGTGTGTATATTGATGATAAAATCTAAACACATCATAAAATAATTTTGAAGGGTTCTTTATATGAACACATTACCTCTATCATAATAAAATCTGCGTTATTTTTACACGTCCTCCTTAAATACTTTAGTTATTATTTTATGGTGTTCGCATGTTATACATTCAAGTACTATTTAAAGATTCCATTCTATTATAGGATTCATTTATATGCATAGCCAATTTTATTTTTAAGTATTATGAAATTTTTTACGGTACTTGACTTTAATTTGACAAATTGTTTTATAATATATTTGTATACATTTTATTTATGTACATAATATATGTATTTGTATGTATGTATACATATGAGATTTAATTTTGTGAAAAATTTTCAATATTTATGAAATTCTATATTACAGTAAAGAATACAGAGTGATTTAAAATTACCGAGTGATCTTAAAACATTAATTGTTGCTTTGTAAATTAGTGTTTGAATTTTCTAGATAATTAGTTACTTACTTACTGGATGCTAGAACCCCTGGTGGGGCGTAGGGTGCCAACAAATCGTCTCCACTTTTCACCACGTTTGTAACCACGTTTTGCGTTGCGTTTCTGCCTCTTTCAGAACAGTACTTCTCCATGTTTTCCTTGGTCTACCCACTCGTCGTTTGCCTTGTGGATTCCACTCAAAACATTGCCTTGCAATATTTTCTTCTGGCTTTCTCAAGGTATGTCCGATCCATCGCCATTTTCTCTCTCGGATCTCGACCTCAATCATCTTTTGGTTGGTTTTTGCCACAGGTGTGTGTTTGTAAAGATTTGGCCAACGAACTCTTAAGATGCGACGTAGACAACGGTTTATATAAGTCTGCAACTTTTTGGTGATAATGGCGGTTACCTTCCATGTTTCACAACCGTATAGAAGTACTGATTTGACGTTTGTTTCAAATATTTTTAGCTTTGTACTAAAATAATCAAATAATAGGGCTATATTATTTGACTGCCATATGTTTGAAAGAGTTCCAAAAGCAGCTCTAGCTTTATTTATTCTGCTGTCAACATCAACTTCTGTTCCCGAATTTGATGTCACCATGCTTCCAAAATAACTGAACTGCTCTACTTCTTTAATTTGGCTTTCTTCTAGTAGAATTTGCTGATGTGTTGAGTGCTCTGTATGCATGCTTTTGGTCTTTATAATTAGTTACATATAAAAAAGTCTTCTATAAAAATTTTAAAATATGTTAAATCTATTGGGCATACTTTTTTGATCAAAGTTATGGACTTGTTGTTGTTTAATAAAGTATCAGAAGAAACAGATTTAAAAAAGTTGTATCCAAAAATACACTTACGGCAACCCATTGCATATTCACAAACTTTTACAACCACTTAAAACAACAACATAAAAAAGTTAAAAAAGTTAAAAATTTGTTATTTTGAGAACTTATAACTTAAAAAGTAAACCGAAAGTTACTGGGAGATTATAGTTCTGATGAACGGGCCAAAAGCTCCCTGGGACATATGACTTCATAAACTGAAATATTTAAAACTCATTATTAAAAGAATTATGTAATTAAATAAATAAAAAATGAGGAGTTTCCTTTTAATTTCACTAAAATGAGATTTAATTTTGTAAAAAAATTAATTCGAATAAAATAAAACTGAAGAAGTGTGCATGTCGTAGACGAAATACTGATACTTGTAAAAATAATAATTTTAGTTAAATTAAAAGGAAACTGCCAATTTTTTATTTATTTCATATACATTTCACTCAAACGCTCAATAATAGATTAAATGTTCAATTACGTAATTATTTTCTAAAATTCTCGATATATAATAATTAATCATATTGAAAATTGAGTTTTCTTCTTTTCCGAAACGCAGATTTGTGTTAAACTTTAAAATCGCTTCCAATTCAAAATTTCGCATAAACGAATACATAAATGCTCTGGACTGTGCAAGGGTAGACTCGTTTTTTGTAATAAGCTTTAATATATTCTATTTACTTTGACCATTTTGACTGAAAAAATTTAGATAAAAGATCGTCATTTCAAGAGAAAGCATTTTTATTTTATATGAACACATTTTTATTAATAGTGAAGACTTTTCTCTTTCTACTAAAAATTTTTTACTTTAAGATCAACTTAAAAACTTAATCACATGTTTGCAAAATATGATGAGATAAAATTTAACAAATTATTAATCAGTTAAAGGAAATAATTTGTATATAAAGCATATCTTAAACCACCTTGTATATTTTTATTGTAAAAAAGTTTTAGATTTATTTTTAGAATAAATTTCAATTAATATTTAAAATTTATTCAAAAAAAATTTTTTTTTCAAGTGCTAAGTGATTTCTAATAATAATCGGTTGACATTGTTGTTTTGTATTTGTTTTATATTTTGACAACATTTAGTAACAACAACAACAACAACAACAACATTATAAAAAAATTTAAAATATTATTTTATATGTAAATTAGCTATTCAGTTATGTACTTGATTTTGTTTTAACTGATTTTTGAAAATCCAGATTTTTATACTTGCATACTTTGTAAAATGAGTGCAAAACAACATATGGAACTTAAATTTATTTTTTAACAGAATTTTACATAATTATATTTTAGAACATTTATATAAATAATAAATGAAAAAATAATGGTTATTCAATTAAAATTTGCATAATATTTGAACATAAATAAATAAAATTTTTATAGTTCATTTTTTACAGTGTGGTATTTTAAAGTTCGGATTTCGATATTTTTAATAAGTTCTTACTATAAGACAGCTTTGGAATAAAGTTTAGACAATATTTAGAGAATTTACAATATTTATAATCCTTATTTAGTTAAATCAGAATTATTTAAATTGAGAATTAAATTATTATATAAATTAATACTAAATATTTTTTTTTTATAATTTTATTATATAACATTTTTAAATTTAAATAAATTAAGAAACAACAACAGATATTTACCATGGAAATTATAAATCTGTAATTTACCTGCAAAATATTTTTAAAAATTAAAAAAAAAAACAGGTAAATTTCAAATAAATATTTTTATTCATTTTATAACTCACAGATACAAAAAATTTGCTTCTTTTAGTATATATTAAAAATTATTTTATAATCATTTGTTCTTGCTTCGGCAGAACATATACTAAAATTGGAACGATACAGAGAAGATTAGCATGGCCCCTGCGCAAGGATGACACGCAAAATCGTGAAGCGTTCCACATTTTTTGCATAAGGAGTTAATAAAATTTATCTTAAAGGATACTTCGATTAAGACCCCGCTCCAAGGACCTTTTACTAAGTATTAAATAACAACTTACTGTTCCGCTAAAATTAATTGTAGCAAAAGCCCGTATTAAGTCCCTATCTTTTATTAGTTACAGTTTTTGCCATATAAAACAAATTTTGTTTGTTTTTTAAATAAATTAGAAAAACATTAATAAAAAAATATATTTAAAAAGGAACCATCAATTTGCAAGGGCATTGTATGCACTTGTAAATATTTAATAAATAATAAATATTTGAATTTACCTAAACAATGATAACTACCAATTTTTGTTTCAAAAATATTATTTATTTTAGTAACAATTAAAAAGTGTCATTAGTACAAAATTTTAAGTCAATTTTTAAAGCCACAAAATTAACTTAATCTTCTGCAAATTTAATATACGAATTGTCATTACTACGATTTTATGTAGCTAATAACTAATTTGCATATCTTTTTATATATTTAATTGTTTAAAATATTTTTACAAATATAATTACTAAATAAATATTTAAAATTAAATTATTATTCAATTTTAAATAAAATAATGTAATTTTAAACAAAACAAATGCAGGTCCACAAATTATTTATAAAACTAATTTGCAAAAAAAAGGGTTCAATAAATTATATGTAAAATCTTTGCTACCTGAATATAAACAAGTTAAAACAATTTGACTTCAATTTTAAAACTCACAGATACAAAAATTTGACCATTTTTAGTATATATTGAAATTTATTTCATATACATTTGTTCTTGCTTCGGCAGAACATATACTAAAATTGGAACGATACAGAGAAGATTAGCATGGCCCCTGCGCAAGGATGACACGCAAAATCGTGAAGCGTTCCACATTTTTTACAATAGTTGTTAATGAAAAGTTTTTTTTGAATTGGGGATTTAATAAAAATTACTTAGTGTAAGTACCCTCTTAAAACTAATACAAATAGTTGATGATATTATATTTAATTTTCTGCGCCTTTTAATTAATTTGCTTCAAAGTTAAGTATTACACTCATCAAAGAAAACTCCAGAGAACATATTATATACATATCAACCGATATTATTCGTAATTTTGTATCAAAATGTATTATATAGCTCCATTTTCAACACATTTTCAAAAAAATTAAAATAATGTTGACAGTCAGTGTTCTTTATAATTTAGTTCTATATAAATCGTCAGTGTCACCGTTCATTCGTTTATTTTTATTACAAACCTTCGCTAAAAAAGTTAATGATATCGATTCCAATCCAAAAATATTGGAACCGATATCGTCCTAATTCAAAATTACACTTAAACATATAAATAAATATTCTGATAAAGGGGTATAGTTCTGATTTTGTTATCAACATTTTAAACCTTCAAAATTCGTAATCTACCATATAAGTAAATATTCATATTTTGAAAAACGCTGCAACCCTGACTTTGTAAACGTACCGCAATAATTATTCATTTTATGAACGCGTGAATAAATTATTACGAAATTATGTGACAAGCGTCAAAAGTTAATAAAAAATATTTGTTTAAAATAGTTTGAATTAACATTTAAATGTTTATTTACATTTTTATACAAGCTTTTATTCAGGGTGGCGCAAAACGACCAATATGGTTTGAATTGACTTTTTTATTTAATGGTTAATTAATATTATATAATAATATATTATATTACCAATGATACATTTTTGAAATTTTTCGTCTTACGTTCGCAATTTTTGTGAACTGTGTTATCCACGTTTTTTTTTTTTTCACTGCTAAGGTAACCACAATAAGGCCCAGTAGCAAATATTAAGAGAAGGTTCAAGTAAATTTCGTAGAACTATATTCACTAATTTATTTACTTATAAATAGAATATCCAATGCCAAGAAAATATATTTTATTCCCATACAACACACAATACATACATCCTTCAAGTATAATTCAATATAGCCATAACAATTTTTTTTTAAAAATTATTAATAGTTATTTTACAGTATAAAAAAATGCAATTTAAATTAAAGGTAAGTATACCTTTACCTTCAAATTATACTTAATCAAATATATTAACCAAACAAAAAAATAAAATTGAAAAAAAATGAAATATTTAAAAATAAAAAAACTCAATTATGTCATCTACGAAAAAAAAAATTCTTCAAAATAATAAAAAACTGTCTTTGTACATTTCTACAAAACTTTACTGTAATACCTTTAGTGTTAAACGGACATTTAATCAAAATTTTCTTTTAACATAATTATAGATACCTACATATATTACATTTATAATATATATATACATATAAATACTGAGATTTCTTCAAATTGTCCTTGAGAATTTAACACATTATTATTATAAACCACTTGATCCTTATTTTTTTGAATGACCTCTATTATCCTCTTATCAAAAAAAAAAACCAAAAATACAAAAGAAAAAAAGAGATAGCAAGAAGATAAATAATAAAAGTAAAAAATTTAATTTACTTATATTTTGAATTTCACTTAAGAAGAAAAGAAAATTTTCTTTTCTACGGGAGAAAATTAGATTTTCCAAATACTTTGGTATTTCATTTCTTCAATTTTTTTTCCACTTTTTTCCATTCAAATAATAAATGACAAATTTTTTTTTGAAGTCAACCTTTTTTTTCCAAAGGTTATATGACGCTTATGTGTATATGTGTTTGTTGGTACGTCTACAGTGTATGCATAGGATACATGATTTTTGTAAGAATAAAAACCATTCTTAAGAAATATTTTCATAAATCAACTGGTATATAACATGTTGATTTTTAGTCGGTTCATCATTTCTTGAAAGTGTCATCAAGTTTCTAGGATATACACATGCCTATGATAAGTCAATTAGATAAGCAATTTTATGTTTATATTTTGTTTTTGTTTTTTTTTATATATTTTTGGTGTCTACAATGTACACAAGTGAAGTTAGAAGAACTTAATAATGTTATAAATTTACTGGTATTTGAAAGTGCTTCCGAACAAGTATTTTGGTTTTACATAATTGCCGCTAGAGCAAAATTTTTAAATAAAGAAGAAGTACGTTTTTCAGTAATTAATACGCACTAATTATTATATACTACAGGGTATTTGCCGTAATTTTGTAATTTTTATATATTTTGGAATTTTTTAAGGTATACCCTGTAATTTTCTATAAAAAACCAAGTTTATTATTAAGTCTATTATATTTTTTTAAAAATCTATATTTAAAAGATCGTTAATACATAATTTTACATTACACAATTACTAATTTAGTAAACGATTTTATTTTCGATAATTCGATGAGTGGTAAAGTAACGGTTGAAATAGCGATTTCAAAAAATATAATAGTTTGTCCATTAAAAAAGTATTTAAAATTAACTGTATAAATCGATACCAAGAGCTCGAAATAAAATAAAATTCGGGTACGGAATATAATCCCGTTTTTCCAGTGATTTTGATTTTTGAGATTTTGACATTTCGAATATTTAAATTTCGAGCTTTTGATACAGACCCAAAATTAACAAACACAGTAAATTATTTAGTTTAAAAACGTATCAAAAGCCTACGTTATAATGACAGTAAGAATTGAAAACACTGACAGCTCAAATAATTGTTGACAATCAATAAACGTTTTGAAATTTCGTTCTTAATTGAGAGGTAACACTGAAGAAGTTTGCATGTTGTAGACGAAATACTGGTATTTGTAAAAATAAATAATTTTAGTGAAATTAAAAGGAAACTATCCGTTATTTATTCAGCATTATCTACTGAATATCCCATGACCATTTAAAAACGAAGAAATTCATTAAATGTTACATTCACATCAATTTAACAATATTATTTCAATATTTTTGACATTGTGAATGATCTTTTAATAAATTCACATGACAAAGATTATAAAAACAATTTCCACATACATATTCATATGTAGAAATGTAAGAAAAAATTAAATTAAGTTTAAGATAAAAAAAAAATGAATAAAAATTTTTCTCAAGTTTTAAAAATTGAATCAAATCAAAATAGATTTTTAACTTTCATGTCGAAAATTGGATTTTTTTTTTTTTAAACTTATGGATTATCACAATAATAGCAAAGTTATTGAAGATATATTCTATATATACCTGAAACTTTAGTTTAAATACAAAAGTGTATGGCATCATTTTTTTTTATTTATTTTAAATGTGAAAATTAAATTTTATTAAAATATAGATATAAAAAAATCTTGGATATCATTAAAGGTAGTGAACTTTTATTATTAAATTTATTTTTTATATTTTGTACCAAAGATATTTGGATTTCAAAACCTATAATATTTTAAAAAAATTATTATTATATGATCTAATCTAACATATACAACCTTTTTTTTTATACATGTATACATTTTGTATCAATCAATGCAAACTTAAAAAAAAATGAGTTTACATTGCGATTTTAATTAAGGAGTCCAAAACAACATATTGAACTTAAATTTTATTTTTAAAAGAATTTTACATAATTATATTTTTAGAACATTTATATAAATAATAAATGAAAAAATAATGGATATTCAATTTAAATTTGCATAATATTTGAACATAAATAAATAAAATTTTTAAAGTTCATATTTTACAGTGTGGTAATTCAAAGTTCGGATTTCGATATTTTTAATAACTTCTTACTCTTACTTACTTACTCTATTTTTGGAATATATAATATACAAAAATAAGTAGAAATAACAATATGTATAATCCTTTTTTAGTTAAATCATAATTATTTAAATTGAGAATTAAGTTATTATATAAATTAATACTAAATATTATTATTTATTAATTTTATTATATAACATTTTAAATAAATCAAGAAAGAACAACAGAAAATCAAGAAAAATGAAACTTCTTGAGTTTTCAAATATTTCAATATGATATTTACCATAAAAATTATAAATCTGTAATTTACCTGAATACAAATTTTTCAAAAAACAGGTAAATTACATTTAAAATTTAAATTCATTTTATAACTCACAGATACAAAAATTTCAACATTTTCAGTATATATAGAAATTTATTTTATAAACATTTGTTCTTGCTTCGGCAGAACATATACTAAAATTGGAACGATACAGAGAAGATTAGCATGGCCCCTGCGCAAGGATGACACGCAAAATCGTGAAGCGTTCCACATTTTTTGCATAATCTGTTAAAACAATTTTTCTTTAAGGATACTTTGATTAATTAAGACCCCGTACCAAGGACCTTTTACTAAGAGGTTAATAAGAACTTACTGTTCTGCTAAAATTAAATGTCTAAATCAATACAAACTTAAAAAATAGTGAATATACATAGTGAATATAATCATTTGACTAAAGAACAAATGAATAATTGCAATTATTTTTCAATGGCAGAAGTCTTTTTTTAACCCCTTAAAGTGCAAGGTAATTGTATTGTTTTAAAGAAAATTGTTTGGGCTTAGTAAGGAAGTTTATTAGAAACTGTCTGAATTCCTCTTTTGTATAAAAATAATTTTGGAAGTTTAATTCAAATTACAATCTATATAGGTTAAAATTCGATGAATTTCAAGCCACCTGAGCGGTAAAGTTACTCTGATCCCTAAAAAAATTGAAATTCGTGTGGAAAAACTTAACATGAATCTGGAAAATTTTTACTTGATTAGAAGAAAATCCCTATAAATTTATCTTTTCATACATATAATCTCTACAGGCCAGTGGGTCGCTTAACAAATTATTAATTCAATCCTAAAAATTCAAAAAATTTAAAATTATTTAAGAAAATATAAATAAATTTCTATACAAATATCAAATTGGGCCAGTCTACCCTCAGTATTAATTTGTTTATTTCAAAACCATGTTTAAACCTCTTTAGAGCGTCTTATATTATTTTTAAGACGATAGCCACATAAAGACGACATTCGCAAACATTATTTTATTTAATATAAGAACCATAGAAAGGTAGGATCTCCCAACTCATGCAAATTTAGTTCATAGTATCAAACAAAATGAAACTTTTAATTGATTTTTCAGCATTACCACTAGTGGGTGGTTTTTCTGTGGCGACGGTTTTAATTTCAAAGGTATTACAAAACTAAAGACTAAACAAATTTTTTTATTTAATGGGTTTGGTAAGTACCAGTTTTAAAAGTTTCTTTGTTAAAATTCAATTATTGGAAACACATTTCGTTTGTGAATTTTAACTTTAAATTTATTTTTTTAATTATAAATTAGTTATCAAAACACGATTCAAAAGATAAAATAAATAAAACGAGGAAGATTATAGTTGCCCTTGTCAACTTTTAGATACCTGTGCGGACCCACAATTATCCATTGAATAAATAAGAATTTCATATATTGCAATTGAACTGTCAGAAAATTAAAAATATTTGCTTTTTTATATTTAATTACAATAAAATTAATAAAAACAAGTGATGAAAAAAACCAAGGGTTTTTAAAAAAGCACATTTTCAAAATAATATAGTGTTTCATACTAAGTATTTAATCGGAATACAATGTTGAAGCTTCAATATTAACGTTTAATTTAGGAAATATATACGTTGGTGACTAAGTTACTGCTTACCTATAACAGTAAATTTTTAAGTCCTAGTAGCCCCTGTATGGGGAAGGTTGCGAGATTTCTCAAGGATATAATGCTCACTACTCCCCTTTCCCCAAACTTTTTTAGGTTTTAGGAATTAAATTGTGAATTCCACCAAAATTTGGAATTTTTCTTAGAATTTTACTATTTAGGCAAAAATGGTTAAAACTGAGAGACACTTTCTTCAATTTAAAGAACCCCTTTCAAATTTAAGAAAAACCTTTAACATATGTTAAAATATAATGTTGGACCTTTAAATTTTGTATATTAAGGAAAAAATATTTAAGCAGGTATTCAAGTTACAGGTGTTTAAAAATAGCAAAATTTCAATTTTCGAGCCCTTATAGCTCCTGAACTTGGAGCTTGACAAAAAAATTTTGTTAACCGACTCCTACTAATTTCTGAGGATCTAACTTCTCCCAAAATTTCAAAACCCTAGCTTGGCCCGTTTAGAAGATATGTGTGGCCAAAACTTTTGCAAAAATTGAGTTTTGCATAATGGTAAATTTTAGTACCGTATGGCAACCCTAAACATTTATTTTTTAAAAATTTATAAAGTTTATAAAATCAGCTATCTCAGATTGAAAATACACTTAATAGAACTATTATTATAACAATTTGAATATAGGGATTTTCCCAACTTTGGGGGGCTGCAATACCTACTCGTGGTTAAAATTTCTTTTCTATATTTCAAACGATGTAAAAGTTTTTGTAAACATACGGACAGACAGACGGACAGACAGACGGACAGACGGACGGACAGAGTGAAACTATATAGGCACATTTTTACAAAATTTTTTGAAAATGTGCTAAAAAAGATGAATTTAAAAAAAAAATATGCTCTGAACGAAATTCAAACCGACACTTTTCAATTGAAAGGTCGACGTTCTAACCACTAAGCCATCGATTTGTTGTATACCTTACTTTTTTTTTTGAAATTATTATAGTTGCTATGGTATCAATTGTATTGTTTTGGAAAACAGTTTTGAAATTTGTTATAAAAATATTAAAAAAAAATTAATAATTTTTAATATAAATGAGTTTTTTGTTAAATTTTCTAAAAAATAAAATTTCTCATACATAAAATAAATATATATTATATTTTATTAAAAAGAGAATAGATAAAAAAAGATGAATTTAAAAAAAAAAACTTTGCCACAGCCTGAATTCGAACCGCAACATTTTGACTACAAGTCGTATATCCTAACCACTACGCCATGAAACGATTAATAACTTAACTACATTTTGTTTGTATTTGTATTTAGTTTCTATTTACCTATTAATTTTGAAAATATTCATATAATTTCAAAAAATTTGTATGGCTACCCGAAACCTTTGTCCGATTTTACCTACAAATTTCGGAACTCTAGCTCCTTCAGTTTTTGAGTTATCGTGCTGACGGACACACATAGCTAGATCGATTCACTTTTCGATGTTAATTCGATAGTACCCTTGACACTATATCTAGCTCGTCTAGTTCGATGCGTTACAAACGGAGGAGTAATTTTAATATACTCGATCCATATATGTTGCACGGGTATAAAAATTCGAATTGAAAAAAGTGATTATCTTTCGTAAAATACATGCGTTAACCCTCCCAAGTTGTAGAATTCTTTTAAATATTTGAAATTTGATTATTAAAAAAAAAAGAAACTAATCATGAAATCAGATGTTAATTGTTATATTCTGTCATTTGCATATCCTTCATCTTCCATTATCTATAATACAACTTTCTTTTAAAATTCCTCTTAATAATTAAAGTATCGTTTATTTTCCAATACTTTAACAATTTTTTTGAATTTTTTTTTGAAATTTTTGTTTTTTTTTGTATTTTTAATTTTACTTTTAAAAAGTTTTTTAATGATGAATAAATTGCACGGCTGTTTTGGAATGAGATATTTGGATTTGTTTAATAATGGTATTTGTACATATAACAATAGTTGTACTTTCACAGCATGACCAAAGGTAAAAATGGTTAATTAGTGGTGCTGGTTTTTCTGAGGTGACGGTTTTTATTTTTCTTTTAAAAAAAAATTTATAAATCTGGGGAAGTTAATTTATAAGTTAAATCTATTAAGTTGATCCATAAGTCTAAATATACAAATTTTTTTTTAATTAGGTGGAAATTTGTTAAGTTTTAAATTTAATCTCTTTTTAATCTTTAAACAATTTAATGTGAATTCATTTAATTATATAGTTTATGGAAATATTAAAACTTATAAATATTTAAATAGATTATTAATTAAATAAATGAAGGGTTAATAGTTCCATGAAATATTTAATTTTAAATCGAATTTATATAAAAAAAATTTAATTTTTATTTTTCAATTCTTTGGGGGCCTTCGTGGTGAAATAGGTAAACATTTGACTAATTAACCGAGAGGGGGAGGATTCGATTCCCATACGGATCATATTTAAACTGTAAAATGTCGCAATAGTGTTTAAAATATAGTAAACCATCGATTTGCTGATAACAGAACAACGTGAACTCAATATTCAAGAGAGGGCTATCGCCTTCAAATTCCCCAAAAATTTATAGATTTTTTATTGTTTTCGTTCATAAACTGACTGCGGCTGCCGGGTAGATGCCATACAAATTGTTAAAACGAATTTGCATATCTTTAAAATTATATGCGGTAAGCACAGTTAAGGTTGAGATTACTTATAGTAATCAAAGCGAAGTGTAGCTACTTACTCAAATTAAACAATTCCCGTATATTGCGCAAATTAGACAATTCTTTCAACCTTGCAAGATTAGGGAGGTTGCATCATATTGAAAATCGAGAATTAATATAATAGGGCAACAAATTTTGCAAAGTTTTGAAAATAATTTAGATTATGTTTTTAGGTAGTTGATATGTAAAGGTTTTAACCCGTAACTTTTTCCAATTAAATGGAAAAGAAAATTTAAAATCTTTCAGACAACTGAATTTAATAAGAAATTTAATTGCAATATTCATTAACTTTAAAGTGATATGAAAAATTGACTAATTCTGGTAAATTAGAAGACAATTCATAATATTAAATGCTTTTTATTATATCAATAGTTGGAAGAAATCAAACATTTTAATTTTCTTTAGATCTCTTTTACTATCAAATTTTCCAGCAAAATATAGAAGTAGATTTTATTTTTTTCTAATGAATAATTTTTCATTTCACATTTGTTTTAAATTTGATCGTTCGTTTGGTTGGCTTTTGCTTTATTTAAGTAAAGATATCATTGAAAATATTATATATTAAAGTTTTAAAATTTTAATTGTAGATTTAAGTATTTGATTTTGTAAATTATTCAAAATTTTGGACATTTAGATTTGCACTAAAAGATAGTTGGAAGTAATTACTAGTCATAAAACAATTGACAATAGCGGTTTTCTTATCCGGATTTTATCCGGGTTTTATCCAGCAAGATTTTGAAAAACAAGTGATGAAAAAAACCAAGGGTTTTTAAAAAAGCACATTTTCAAAATAATATAGTGTTTCATACTGAGTATTTTATCGGAATATAATGTTGAAACTTCAATGTTAACGTTTAATTTAAGAAATATATACGTTGGTGAATAAGTTACTACTTGTAGAAACAGTAAATTTTTTAATTTTTAAGTCCTAATAGTTCCTCTATGGGGAGCTTGCCCAATTTATCAAGGATATAATTCTCACTACTCCCCTTCCCACAACTTTTTTAGGTTCAAGGAATTAAATTCGTACCAAAATTTGGAATTTTACTTAAAATTTTACTATTTAAGCAAAACTGGTTAAACCTGAGAGACACTTTCTTCAATATAAAGAACCGCTTTCAAATTTAAAAAAATCTTTTAACATGTGTTAAAGTATAATATTGGACCTTCAAATTTTGTATATTAACAAAAAAAAATTTGAACAGGTATTCAAGTTACAGGTGTTTAAAAATAGCAAAATTTCAATTTTCGAGCCCTTATAGCTGCTAAACAGGGGACGTGACAAAAAAATTTTGTTAACCGACTTCTACTTATTTCTAAGGATCTTACTGCTCCCAAAATTTCAATACCCTAACTTAGCCCGTTTAGAGTGTATGTGGGGACAAAAATTTTGCAAAAATTGAGTTTTGCGTAATGGTAAATTTTAGTACCATATGGCAACCCTATACATTACAGCGACATTAGATTAGGATTTTGTAAATCCTATAAAAGCAGCTCTCTTTTACCGTTTTTCGATTGAAAATAAACCTAACAGAACTCTTATTATACCAATTTAAATATAGGGCTTTTTTGGAATTTGCGGGGGCTGCAGCTTCGTCATCCTTCAAAATTAAGAAAAACCTTTGACACATATTGAAATATAATTAAAGAGCTTTTAATTTTGTAAATCACAAAAAAAAAATTTGAACAGGTATTCAAGTTACAGGTGTTTAAAAATAGCAAAATTTCAATTTTCGGGCCCTTATGACTGCAATACAGGGGAGGTGACAAAAAAAAATTGTTAAACGACTATTACTTATTTCTAAGGATTTAACTACTCCCAAAATTTCAAGACCGTAGTTTAACCCGTTTAGAAGATATGTAGGGCCAAAAATTTTGCAAAAATTGAGTTTTGCATAATGGTAAATTTTAGTACCGTATGGCAACCCTAAATATTTGTCTTTTAAAAATTTATAAAGTTTATAAAACCAGCTATCTTTTGCCGTTTTCAAATTGAAAATACACTTAATAGAACTCTTGTTATAACAATTTAAATATAGGGCTTTTGCCAACTTTGGGGGGCTGTTGCTCCGTAACAGGTGGGGCTACAGAAAAAAATTCTTCAACGAAATTATTTTTTTTGTAATACCTACTCGCGGTTAAAATTTCTTTTCTCTATTTCAAACGATGTAAAAGTTTTTGTAAACATACGGACAGACAGACAGACGGACGGACGGACAGACGGACGGACAGAGTGAAACTATATAGGCACATTTTTACAAAATTTTTTGAAAATGTGCTAAAAACGATTTGTGTAAAAATGTTTTAATTTGAAATGTTAGCCCATTAGCTGTAAAAATTCAAATATCAAATATCAAATTTAAAATGTCAAATATTGACATTTATGGAACACTTGTTTATTGAAAAATATAAATTTTTATTTTATTTATATATACGAGTACTTATACTTTTTTTTATGAAAAACTATGTCTGCGCCATCTTTTGCAACTGTGTGCAAATATTTTTATAGAGATCATAGACCCTGATCCACGTTATAGGTTAAAATTACAACATTTGAAATATAGGATAACAAAAAAATGGGCGGAGTCATTATTCAATATGAAAAAATAAAAAAATATGACAGTTCCTTTCTGTACTCTACATTTAAGAAATATTATAACAATACATTTTACACTGTATTTATATTTTATACATATTAACAACTATGACTTATATAAAAATTATGATACCTATTATGGAACAAATACGTATCTAATCTATATATGTTTAGGATTTAACTTTTTGTTATGGATTTTACACATGTCTTTATAAGTGAATACTTTGGCGAAATCTTGTGAAAAGTTCAACATTCGAAACTTCAGGTTCCTTTTTAAATACTAGTATGGTTTTGGCTGAATGTTTTCAGAAAGTTTTCAAATATTAAAAATTTTGAAGTTTCAACTCAAATAGGAGGGTTCTAAGAGCAGCTTATTTCCATAAAAAAATTATCAAAGACAAACGAATTTTTAAAAACTACCTTGCTAAAAGTTAAATATTGTAAATAATTTTTTTTAATTTACTGCAATTTGATTAACGTGCATTTTTTCAACATTATTTTTTTGTCACCTTTACTATAAGAAATCAAAAGTTGAACAGATAGTAAAGGATAAGAAAAATGTTGTAGAAATTTTTTTTAGTTTCATATCTTTTAATAGAACTAAGTGTATTATTTATATATATATATATATATATATATATGTATATATGATATTCTGTTATACAATATCTGTATGCTATAATAAAAAATTCAATTTATTCTCATTGCATCTTGTATGTATAGTTATCAATGTTTTATATATATTTACTTTATTTCATATATATATATATATATATATATATATATATATATATATTTATATATCTTATGATTATGTCTGCTTAATAGTGTAAATTATTTATTTGTTTTTATTCAAAAAGCAGCTTAATTAAATGATGTAGAAAATTACTTGATACCTTGTCATAACAATTGTATATACTTATATAGTTTGTATATTTATGATTTATGGATATATAATAAATATTTCATATACATATTATATATGTATTTAAAACTACCAAAATATATAATAATTAATAATAATAATTATGTTATGAAAATTCGGGTATTAAAACAACAACTTCATAAAAATAAGAAGATTAATTTTAGATTATGAAGGCAGTGGAAAAATTAATTTAATCTTTTCCAAAAATAAAAATAATAAATGGAATTTAATAGAATTTATCTTGTACATATATAATTTTTTTGAAATATATATAAGTTTTTATATTTTTTTTTTTATATTCCGGAAAATATAAATTTTGTAAATTGAATTATGCATAGGTTTATATTATTTTAATATTAAAAATATTTAAATAATAAAATAAAGTAACTGAAGGCTTATTAACTTGATAAGTTTCTCTACTTTTCAGTCACCCGTTAACTTATTTAGAATTATAATATGTATTTAATAATTAAATTTGTTTATTAAGTTATTTATTTTCATTCTAGCGGGGCCTCGGTTGTGTAGTGGGTAAGCATTTGGCTTATTAACCGATTCTCGGACGGGTCATAAAATATTTAATTGGAAAAAAGCAAATATTGAAAAATAATTTTTCTTTGCAAATTCCCATGGGTAACCAAATATATGAATTAAAATGAATAAAGTATAAAATAACTGATATAAAAAAAATAAATAATATTACTTATAAAATTAATATATATAGTGTTGGCTTACATCCGGAAGAAAAAGGGCCCGTCTGATTGCAAATGCATTGTATGCCCTTGAAAAATATTAAATAAATAAATAAATATTAGTTTAGCTCAAACTTTAAAAAACTTAAACAATTATACATAAATACAGTGTACATTGAATACATAAAAAGTCATGCTAGATTAAGCTCCATTTTGACTAAGGGTGCGTTTATGTTGGAGCTGCGATAAGTGATAAGAGCGTCGATAAGAGCATAGCGAAGAAAACTATATACATAATTTAAATAGAGGTGTTTATGTTGGAGCATCGCTTTGATCATCGATAAACGATAAGAGCATAGAAAACTCTTTATTCAGTTTTCTACGCTCTTATCGATGATCAAAATTTTTAAATAAATGTTTTGCTCTCGTTTTTGTTATTGTAATTTTTTAAATAAATGTTATTTTCGTTTGTTAATTTTTTTTAATACAAACTCTCAAGGAGGTAATAATGATACAAATAATGTAATAGGTAAAATAAATTTAATATTAATAATAAATAAAGTTAATATTTTGTATAATTTTTTTTTAATTTTTTATAATTATAAAATAACTTTTTAACATATATAATTTAATTTTTTTTTCAATTAAATATTTTTTTATTTTACTTGCACCAGTTTTGAAAGGTTATCACTTCTTAAATTATTTTGTTTTTTTTTGCGATTGTTTCATATTAAATAAGATCTCAAACAAAAGATCCAATAAATAAACAATTATAATTATGATTTTAAAAACTTTTTATTTTAATTTTGTTTTTCTTTTTTTTTTTAAATTTTACCAGATTAATCAAAAACAACCATAAATTATATTATTTTTTTATTCTACATCGCTTTTATCGAAGCTCCAATATAAACACTCCATAAGAACATAGCTTTTTCTATGCTCTTATCGATGCTCTTATCGACGCTCTTATCACTTATCGCAGCTCCAACATAAACGCACCCTAAGTCATTTGTTATTGAACTTTAGCTATTGTACAAGATATACTATAGTACATATTATCAGGCCAATTACAAACTAAATATCTCATTTATTTCATTATATTTGTATGACTATTAGTCAAAAGGGTATACTAAATTTACCATTACGTTTGTGACACAGAGAAGTAGGGGAAAGGAGGAGTTAGTTATAGACTAAAGTGTATGGATCGGAACAGAATCGAAAAATAAATCGATTTAGCTATGTATATCCGTCTGTCCGTTCGTCCGCACGATAAATTAAAATAATAAAAGAGCTAGGATTTTGAAATTTTCACAAATTCGGTTTTATGCAATAGCCGTCATCGCTATTTAAATCCAGCCATTTTGGTCCACGGGTTTAAGCACCTGCCATACAACTTCTTATTTTATATGAGCATTACTCTATACCTATTGAAGCTGGGTGTCTGAAATTGTGCCAAAAGTAGTTTAGTGTAATAGTAAAAGTTTCTGCAAAATTTGATTGGTCTACTGCAGAGGGTTCTAGTAGCTGCCATACAACTCCTTCTTATATATGAGCATTACTCTACACCTAATGAAGCTAGGTGTCTGAAATTTTTGAAAAAATAGTTTAGTGTAATGATCAAAGTTACTGCAAAATTTTATTGGTCTACTGCAGAGGGTTCGAGTAGCTGTCATACAACTATTTCTTTTATATGAGCATTGCACTACACCTAATAAAGCTGTATGTTTGAAAATTTCCCAAAAGTAATTAACCGGATGATATAATGTTTATATAACGGTCATACGGGTATCTCAGAGTTGACACTCTGAGATACGAATAAAAGTATAAATGTCAAACTTGTCTAACTTTTTTTTTTTTATTAATTTTAAGTTAAGACTCCGTGTACCATTTTACTACTTAGTATGAAAAAATTATGTAATGAAATTTTTTTCTAAATGTAATTCGAAAGTAAAAGTCAAAACACTATAACTAAAAAAGTGATATAACATAACTAAAATAAGTTTTTAAATAATTATTTTACTAACTTTATAACATTTTCATTGTCATTTTTAAAACAATTTTTAATAAAAAATAATTATAAAAATAATATGGTCACATTTAAAAATGGTCAGTTGAACATTTATATCTGTATCTTAAACAATATAAGATACAAATATAACCAGGTAAATTAAAATAAAATATTTCAATAGTTAACCAACTGTAATGATTTGTCCATTTGTGTCATTGTCCTTTAAAAAATTTTTCCAAATTTTTTCTTCACCACATCACATACAAATTTTTATTACAAAAAATTGGTACGGGTGAAATAAAAAATATTTCAAAAGAAACCACAGTTGTTAAAAAAATTACAGTTGAATGAAAAACATATGCGTTTTCTAAGTTATTAGTTTTTATTTTGTTGTTGTTGTGTTGTTTGAAGTGTTTATGTGTTAGTTGACAAAATTATAAAAGAACTCAAAAAATTAAATCGGACGTAAGAATTTTTTTTTTTTTATTAAAGAAGAGACATTAAATTTATTATTTCAAAATTGAAAAATTTAATTCTGAAAAACGGTTTAAGGATAGGAGGAGTACCTTACTTGGTTGTTCCTTCATCTTCAAAATTATGATAAAATTTAATAATTGTGTCTTGAAATTTTTTATTTTATTAAGAGTTTGAATTAAAGAATATTAATATTGCATAAAATGTTTAACTTTTAATATTTTCAGGTAAAAAGTATTGAGGCATCAATTTATTAAAAAGTCCAAATCGTGGTTTTACAACTACGTTATCACAGTTTTATTAGCTACTAAAACTACAAAAACTACACATGGTATAAGTGTTAAATTTAAAATAAATAAAGCAATTTTTTTAAAACTTTTCTGGAATTATTGTAGGATTATGTTATTCAAAGTTACAGTAGACTAATCATTTACTTAATTGAAAAAAAGAAAAACGATTCGAAACACAAGGCAGAGCCTCGGATACAATAATGAATTCACGGTAACAACATTTAATGCAGTCAAAAGGACAAGAATAGGACAGTGGAATGTCAGAACGCTACGTGAAGCATCCAAACTGGCGCAAGTAGAACAGCAAATGAGCAAATATAAATTAGATATCCTCGGAATTAGCGAAATGAGGTGGAACAAAAGTGGAGAAGAAATAACATCAAATGGGAACAAACTAATATACAGTGGAAAAGATAGGGGTGGTGAAAGCGGAGTAGGTATCATAATATCAAGGAATTTTTGTAACTCACTAAGCAGTTGGAAGCCAATATCAGACCGAATACTCATGGCACGATTTGCGACAAAAAGTAAAAGTGTAACGATAATACAATGCTACGCTCCTACAGAAGACGCAGAAAACGAGATTAAAGACGACTTCTATGAACAACTAACAACGGCGTTAAACAGCATAAGGAAAGGAGATATTACGATACTAATGGGTGACTTCAATGCTAAAATAGGATCAGACAATCAAGGTATAGAAGATACAATAGGGACACATGGCTCCGGAGTTAGAAACAATAACGGAGAGAGACTCATAGACATATGCCAGACATTCCAATTAATTATCGGCGGCTCGTTATTCCCCCATAAAGACATACATAAGTATACATGGACCTCACCAAACGGTCAAACGAAAAACCAAATTGACCATATATGTATCAGCAGAAAATGGAGAAACACACAGCAAGATGTCAGAAACAAGAGAGGTGCAGATATAGGAAGCGACCACGAATTAATAACCGGAGATGTAAGAATATGGCAGAAATACAAAAGAAGATCCAGAAGAAACATAAGAAGAAAGATAAACCTCCAAGAACTCCGTAACACTGAAATAAGAAATAACATCGTAGAAACAATACGCCAAACCCTCCTAATAGACCAACCACACACATGGGACCACATTGTCGAGACCCTCAAAAACACAGCAGAAGAACACCTAGGGACAATTCAGCCGCAAAGAAAGATATGGATTTCCAATAACACCTGGAATCTAATAACACAAAGAAATAACCTAAAACAGCAAGTGAATACCAATAACGCTATAAGACAACAATACAATAATATAGCTAAACAAGTCAAAAGTGCTGCAAGAAGAGATAACCGAAATGTGCCGGAAAAAATAATAGAAATAATACAGAACATGTATGAAGAGACACAACTACCAGCGAACCATTCATCACCAACATAGGAGTAAAACAGGGTTGTCCACTGTCACCAATCCTCTTCACAGTAGTGCTAGATGACATAATGAAAGAGATTAGTACCAAAAGAACTGGATTAACATGGAATCTCTTCAGGCAATTAGAAGATCTGGACTATGCCGATGACATCTGCCTGCTATCACACACAATAAATAATATGCAAGCTAAAATAGGCCATCTAGCAACATTAGCTCGAAGTGTGGGCCTGGAAATAAATATCGAAAAGACGAAAGCGATGGCCATTAACATCATCAACCCACGCCGTCCGGTGATAAACAACACGCCAATCGACTATGTAGATAATTTCCACTACCTAGGATGCATCATAAATAACAGCGGTAACATAAACGCCGACATCGAAAGCAGGATCAAAAAGGCCAGGGCAATGTTCGGTCGCCTGCAGCCAGTATGGAAAAGCGCACAAATGTCCAGGGGGACAAAATTAAGGATATTTGGAACCTGCGTAAAGACCACCTTAACATATGGAAGTGAAACCTGGTTAGTTACAAACAACATCACACAGAAACTACAGGTCTTCATCAACAAATGTCTAAGGATAATATGCAAAATATACTGGCCGAACATAATAAGTAACCAGGACCTATGGAAACTTGCCAAAGCAGAACCAATTGGGCAAGAGATCAAAAGGAAAAAGTGGAAATGGATAGGGCACACACTGAGAAAACCGCAAGATAGCATAGCAAGGGAAGCACTAGAATGGAACCCACAAGGAACCCGAAGACGAGGCCGCCCTAATAACACCTGGAGGCGAACGATTTCGGAAGAGCTAGCTTCAATTGAGAAAACATGGGAGGAAGCAAAGATAACTGCTCCGAATAGAGTCAGGTGGAGATGCCTAGTAGATATCCTATGCTCCCAAGAGAAGTAATAAGGAAAAAAAAAAAAAAATTAAATTCAAAGAAGTACTAACTACTTACCAAGAGTGGATGTAAATTACTACCAAAAATTTTTTTTTGACCAATCGTAGGACCAATATGTGTTACCAAACATCACGTCTGTTAACAGACTCAACTCCATTTTCAAGGGGCTTCACGCATACAAAATTTGGAGTCAACCGGTCAAACCATTTCTAATTTAGAGTAAAGTAACGAAAAAATCTGTAAATAGCCGCTGTACCGCAATGGATTAACGGAACTCAACAAACATTTTTTTGAAACTTTCTTTTTGTCCAAAGCATAAATAATTTTTTTTGGCAATTGTCGGACCGGTATGGGTTAACGAATTCCAAAACTGTTAATAGTGTCAACTTAATTCTTAAGGAGCATTACGTATACAAATTTTGAAGTCAATCGGTCAAACCATTTTCATTTAAGAACAAAAAAGTTTAAATACTTGCACCAAAGCCCTAGCTTGGCGGTCCGTTGGAGTGAATGTTTAGTCGACAATTTCTTTCCGTATTCAAAAACCTCTATATACACATTTTCATGATAATCGGTTGAGCAGTTTAGAAGTTTATTCGCTACTTACAAACAAACAAACTTTCGCTTTTATAGATATAGATATCAAGAGCAGACATACAGATTTAGAGATCATTTTAGAGAGATTTATAGGATTCCAATAGTTTTTGTAGCATTGTCAGTATAAATGTGAATTAAACCACATCTTCAAAACGGAAAATGTTGCATACGTTTAGAGACAATCAAGTTTATTTTCGTCATTCTTTAGTATCGATTCTTTTGATGATGATGCTTTGGTAAAGGGTGTTTTTATTTTTTAGAATTATAGCATATATTATTTGATTTAAGTAAGCATTGAAAACTTATCATGGGAAGAGTTGCACCGCAAGAACGCTTACAAATTGTTAAAATTTATTTTCAGAATCAGTGTTCTGTTTAATTTCTTTTAGGCAGATTTTGGTGGCGCCGTGAAATAACGCCATACGAAATAAACCCATTATGGCTTTATTTCGCTATTGAATGAGAAATAAAGCCATATCGTCATTTTTTTCGAGTATGGTTTTATTCCAATTCAAATGAGAAATAAAACCGTATCAATTTGTAAAATTTTACGAAATAAAACCATATAGTAAAATTGATACAAATTATAGTTTTACAGTAAAGAAAAAAAATAGAAATTTATAAATAAGTGTAATTAGCAAGTTTCTATTTTTTTTAAATAAACTGAAATATAATATGTTAAAAAATATTATATTTTTATTACGAAGACTGCAACTGCCGAACCCCCGCTAACTCAATTATTGAAGTTAGATTTTGCATTCATACCTATTTTATTCGAAAAATAATACCAATCAGTATCTCACACACGCACATGTAATAAATATTCTGTAAAAGGAAGCAATCCTTATTTTAAATCCCACTCTAAATTCCTCCTAATTCAGAATGTCACATATACATATATATAAATATTCTGGAAAAAGCGTATAACATTTTTTTTGAATCCAATTCTAAAACTCCTTCTTAACTATTTCAATAACAAAGTGATTAAAATAGTGCAAGCTGCCCCTTCCCAACTTCCGCTAAACATATATTGAAATACTGATATTATACTGAAATACTGAATTTGTAACCAATATTGTAAAAACAACCCCCAAAAATTCAATTTTTCCAAATAATATATATCTAAACAATAAAGTAATGACTTTGGCTTTTCTTTTTGGATTTTAAGCGTAATCCGTTGGTTTCAAAATCTGGGTTTCGATAATTTGTCTAACGGCGTTTAGCGGCGGCAGCCCCCGCTATATTAAAAACTTTATAGCAAAAATATTTATATAAGAATAATAATTAGGAGGGATTTTAGAATTAATTTCAAAAGCAGGGAAATATGGCTTTTACAGAATATTTATATATACAAGATAAATGAGATTCTGTATATGTGTATATGTGGCGCCGTGAAATAAAGCCATAAAATGACATAATGGCTTTATTTCGCATTCAAATGCGAAATAAAGTCATATCGAGATTTTTTTCGCGTATGGCTTTAATTCGCATTCAATTGCGAAATAAAGCCATATGGCTTTATTTCGCATTTAAAAATGTAATTTTATTTGTGAAAATAGAAGCAATTTAATTTTCCAAACTTTTTTATTTAAATAGTTAGGAAGGAGTTTTAGAGTTGGTTTCAAAAGCAGGGTTTTACGCTTTTTCCAGAATATTTATATATGTGTATATGTGGGATTCTCAATTAGGAGGGATTTTAGAGTTGGATTCAAAAGCAGTATTGCCGCTTTTTCGAGAATATTTATATATGTGTATATGTGGGATTGTTAGTTGTATTCAAAAGCAGGGCTTTACGCTTTTTCCAAAATTTTTATATATATGTGTATATGTGGGATTCTCAATTAGGCGGGATTTTGGAGTTGGATTCAAAAGCAGGATTGCCCCTTTTCCAGAATATTTATATTTATTAATTAGGGTTGATTATTTTTTGTATGAAATAGCTATGCCGAATTCTCATACCATTTTTTTCATTATAGTGTTGGATTCAAAATCTAGTTTCAATAATTGAGTTAGCGGGGGTTCGGGGGCGGCAGCCCCCGTATTGAAAATATAATATTATTTAACATGTTTTAATACAGTGTATTAAAAAAATTAGAAACTTATTAATTTTTTTAATGAATTAGGTATCCGAATTCTTATACCATTCTTTTCATTTTAGTGTTGGATTCAAAATCTAGCTTCAATAATTGAGTTAGCGGGGGTTCGGGGGTGGCAGCCCCCGTAATGAAAATATAATATTATTTAACATGTTTTATTACAGTGTATTAAAAAAAATTAGGAACTTATTAATTATTTAGGCCCCCAGCAATTTTTATAAGCCCCATATCTCACAAACGGATGAGAATAGACCCTACCTCTGGAAGCATTTTTTGTTTGTTTTGAACCCTAGAATAACCCCTAGTTCTATGGCAGGTTATTAGCGAAACACCCTGTATTTATCATTTATAACTGCACTTAATTATCAATTTCTATTTTTTTTTTACTTTGTTTACTATTAAACTAGAATTTGTATCAATTTTACTATATGGCTTTATTTCGTAAAATTTTAGAAAATGATATGGCTTTATTTCGCATTCAAATGCGAAATAAAGCCATACGCAAAAAAAATCTCGATATGACTTTATTTCGCATTTGAATGCGAAATAAAGCCATTATGTCATTTTATGGCTTTATTTCGTATGGCTTTATTTCGCGCCACCGTATATGTCAGATTCTCAATTAGGAGGGTTTTTGGAGTTGGATTCAAAATCAGGATTGCCGCTTTTTCCAGAATATGTATACCTATATATTAAATTTTATTACTAATATTTATACTAATATTTTAAATTGCTGTTATTTTCACAAATAAAATTACATTTTTAAAAAGGAAATAAAGCCATACGACTTTATTTCGGTATTATATGCGAAAAAAAACCATAAGCAAAAAATTGACGATATGGCTTTACTTCTCATTTAATAGCGAAATAAAGCCATTATGGCTTTATTTCGTATGGCGTTATTTCACGGCACCGATTTTGGTACACGCTGGAGGCATCATGGATCCATATTTCTTTAAAAACAATGCAAAAACAAATATTACAGTTATTGATGCTCGTTACAGATCAATGATCAATGATTTTTTATTTCCAAATTTGAATGGTATCGACCCGGAAGTGTTTTTCTTGCAGCAAGGTACTACAAGTACTACACCTCAAACTGCTCCCTCTTTCAATTGATTTATTAAAAGCACGAAATGGTTTATCATGCGACACAGTGCCATTGTATTATTTTCTTTGGAGTTATGTACATCATACAAACAAGAATTTGAAACTTTTTCGAACGACTTTTAAAAGAAATGTTGATGACACATTTTTACTAATTAAATAAACGCAGATTTTTATTTTATTTCATATATTATTTCAATTTAAAGCAAAATACAATTGGAGCTCTTAATTTATTTCAAAAAGGAAGGAAATTATAAATAAAGTTTTTTTTTAAATTATATTATAAAAATTGCGTTAATGAAAACTTTAAAGTAATTGGCATGTCCTCGATTTAACTTATATAACTTATATAATATAAAAATAAAAATTCCTGTGAAAACAATTTTATTAAAACGGCAATTAAATGCAAATAAATTTGTTAAACAATATATGCACTTCCAAGTAATGTACACATCTTGTAGGCCTGTCAATAAATTTGGAATTTAAATAAACATATTTACAAACAATTACATATTGGAATTTAAAATTTTCATGGTTATGCGTGTTCCTTTTTGTAGTTTTAAAGTAATTTCAAGTTTAATATTTTTACTAAAACATAACTTTAATTATATATGTGTAGGTCAGTGTTAGGGTGTTTAAATTGTAAATTTAAAATAAATTTTAATACAAATTACCTATGATTAAAAATAGTGCTAAAAATAATAATTTAAAAACTATTTAAACTGTTACTGATATAGCGATGAGATGTAAAACAAAAATTGATTATTACGCCTTTAAGTATGCAATATTGTATAATATAATTTCAAAACTGTGCGTCGTATATATTTCCTAATACAAGTTCAGTTGTCGAAGTTTTTGAAGTGTTAAAGTATAAATTACAAAGATTTTTAATTTTCGAACAACTTATGAGATTCGAAACTCCATTTATTTAACAAATTCGCCTTACAAACCATTTTAAAATCTGAATGTCTGAATCAAACAAAATCTTTGTCTTTAAATATAAATTCGACGAAGCAAATTTAAATGTTTTTATGGAGTTAAATGAAATTCAACTAAAGACAATTTTTTATTATGGCCTGGATTATATACGGTCACTTTAAGTTTAAATATTTGTTACACTTTTAAGATTGTATAGACGGAAAATGGTTGGCGTATAAATGACGACAATAGTGACGGTTGCCTAAAGCTTTATATTTTTTATAAGAAAACGTAAAAAATTATTTGTAATTAGAATTGTCAAAAATTATATATAACTTTACATAATTTATTTTAATTATTTTAATAAAAGACTACTTTTATAACGGTTACGGTGGTGACGGTTGCGTGGTAATTATAATCATGAAAGTTTTCCCATTTGTCAATTGTTGTAACAATCTCTGATAATTTTTCATTTATAAATTGAGTAATTTTTGGTATTTTAAAAATCCGGAACTAAGTATATTAGACGAAGTAGAGTATCTGTATAAAAAAATTTATTTCTGAGTTCTCAATTTTTCGTTTCGTAGAGCTTCTGATAGCCTTTTTAAAATAACGTCCTTTTTAATTTGACTTAAAATTCCGATGTTAATTTAATAAATTGAATTGAAGGACATTTTTTTATACTTACACAATTATATATTGCGTTCAACAATCTTTCAATAATTTTTTAACAAAGAATATTATACACATATAAAAAAAAGTCAAAACGATGATTATACGCAATTCTTATGAATTCATTAACATACTAAAATAGTAATTATCTTTTTCTTTTTTCGTTTTACTTTACACTTTATATACACTTAATCCAATAATTACTGAACTGGAAGTGGATTACAACGCTTAAGGCTAACAAGTGTTATTTATATTTGAATATTATACACAATTTATTGTGTTTATGGCCGCGTGAAGGCTTGAGTTAATAGTTTGTTTAAGATTATTTAAAATAAAAATTAAATTATAAATAAAAATTAAATGAAAACTATAAAAATGTATATGAACATATTAATATTTATTTTATTGGTTTTTTTATTAACCGCTTATATAAAATATAATAAGCGGTGGTATTGCTTTCGCACCCAAAATTGGATCTTGAGATTTTCGCATATATGCATTACTCTGGTGTGCAGAAACCCATTAAACAGGTTTTTTTATGGTGTCCCTCTGTGTGTAAGTATGTACGTACATCTGTCTGTGGACGCGTGTGCCACCTATCACAATTTTTTATTAATTCTAAATTTAGTATGTTCCAGTACATATTCTTACATTATTTACATACATAAAAATTTTTAAATTTGCTCTGATGATGACGCATTGCTAAATTCAAACTGGAAAAAATTAACCTTAATAGTTTTCATAAAGATGATTTTATGTACGCAATAGTAAACAAACTTTGAAATATTTTTAACATTATGATTTTCCTGTAAGAGCGGTTGGTTCTGTGCTGGACACAGTGTATTTTTTAGCACATTTTCAAAAAATTTTGTAAAAATGTGCCTATATAGCTTTACTCTGTCCGTCCGTCCGTCCGTCCGTCCGTCCCTTTTTACTTACGATTGACAAAAAAATATCAGGAATGGAAAGGTATTGCAATAAAAATAATTTAATGTTAAAACTTTTTTTTGTAGCCCCCCCCCGTTACGGAGCTACAGCCCCACAAAGTTGAAAAAAGCCCCATATATAAACAGTTATAATTAGAGTTCTATAAGGTATATCTCCAACCTGAAAACGGTAACAGACAGCTGTTTTTATAAGCTTTACAAGTTTTTAAAAGCCAATTGTATAGGGTTACCATACGGTACTAAAATTTACCGTTATTCAAAACTAAGTTTTACAAAATTTTTGGTCCCTCATAACTTCGGAACGGCTAAATCTAGAAACTTGAAATTTTGGGAGAAGTTAGATCCTTAGAAATAAGTAAGAGTCAGTTAACAAAATTTTTTTGTCACGCTCCCTCTTTAGGAGCTGTAAGGGGTCGAAAATTGAAATTTTGCTAAAAATTTAGCTTTTAAACACCTATAACTTGAATACCTGTCAAAATTTTTTTTTATTTGTATACAAAATTGAAAGCTCCAAAACGAAAGTTTCAATAAGTGTCAAAGGTTTTTCTTAATTTTGACTTTGTCCGTCCGTCCGTCCGTCCGTCCGTATGTTTACAAAAACTTTTACACCGTTTGAAATAGAGTAAAGAAATTTTAACCACGGGTAGATATTACAAAAAAATTAATTTCATAAAAGAATTTTTTTCTGTAACCCCACCCGTTACGGAGCTACAGCCCTTCAAAGTTGGAAAAAGCCCTATTTTTAAATTATTATAACAAGAGTTTTGTTAAGTGTATTTTCAATCTTAAAGCGGTAAAAGATAGCTGGTTTTATAAGCTTCACAAAAATATAAGGCCAAAATGTATAGGGTTACCATACGGTACTAAAATTTACCATTAAGCTAAACTCAACTTTTGCAAAATTTTTGGCCCCATATATCTTCTAAACGGTTCAACCTAGGCTCTTGATATTTTGGGAGAAGTTAGGTCCTCCAAAATTAATAGGAGTCGGTTAACAAAATTTTTTTGTCACGCCCCCTGTTTAGGAGCTATAAGGGCTCGAAAATTGAAATTTAGCTATTTTTAAGCACCTGTAACTTGAATACCTGTCCAAATTTTTTTTTAGTGATATACAAAATTTGAAGGTCCGACATTTTATTTTAACATATGTTAAAGGTTTTTCTTAAATTTAAAAGCGGTTCCTTAATTTGAAGAAAGTGTCTCTCAGTTTTACCCATTTTTTCTTAGATAATAAAATTCTAAGTAAAATTCCAAATTTTGGTTTAATTCCTAGATGAAGTTAGGTCCTTGAGAAATTTGGCAACCTTCCCCATTGAAGGGCTATTAAAACTTTCAAATAAAATATTTACTTTTTTTATAAGTAAGCAGTAACTTAGTCACCAACGTATATATTTCCTTAAACGTTAATATTGAAGCTTGAACATTATACATATTCCGATAAAATACTTAGTATGAAACACTATATTATTTTGAAAATGTCCTTTTTCAAAAACCCTTGGTTTTTTATCATCACTTGTTTAATATATTATTATCCTACTGAAAATAACATTAAATATGTTATTATTTATTTTATATATTTAAATTAAATTTATTAAAAAATAATTTTAGTTTTGAGTGACGACACGTACATGTGTTATTGCGTTATTAAAATAAATAATCTATAAAATTTGATCGAAAATTTGATGGATAAAAAATTATTAGATTTCTGAAAATTTTGTTGCGTGTAGTTAATTTTCTCACAGAAATTAATTAATATTTAATTGTTTAGATAAAAATAAAATTTGATTACTGATTTTTTATTTTTTAAGTGAAGAAAAATCAATTAGATTTTATTTATTTAAAAGAAATTTTAAGTAAATTGTGAAGTAGGTTTCTGGTTTAATAGTTTCTTCTAACACATAGAAGATGTTCATAAAATTTTATAAAAGCTATAAGAATCAATAAAGATTTAATTCGGAGATTTTCTAGTCAATCTAAAACTACCATTGAGGATGAGTTGAAAGTATTACTTCTATTTATTATTAGAAAAGCGCTTTTTAAAATTATTTGATAGGGGCTTTCACCCGCTCAAAATATAATATTTATGTATTCAAAATATTATAAAGTCACAACAGCCTAGAAATAAACAATTACTAAATGCGTCATATTTATGACAGGTGTCAAAAAGAGCTATAACATTTTAAAAATCAAAAAATATATGAAAGTATGTTTTGAAAATAATTATGAATGACGTATTCATGTATCTGTCAATTATTTTAATTTTAATTGATTTATTAGAATTTGAGTTACTAGAATTTGAGATAATTTTTTAAAAATAATGAAATAAAAGTACTTGTATATTTGAGAAATTAATTAACTTTTGAGTTTAAATACTTTTGTTATGATTTTAAGTACTTGAAAGTATTTTCAACAATTTAAATATGAAAAACCACTTTAATACCAAGAATACCAGTGTATTTCAAATATTCGCTTGAATGCATAAAAGTGAGCTTGGACTCAAATTTCTATTTTGCAAATATAAATATGAGTTTAAGCGTTGTTTTTATTTGGAAAAATATGGCTTGAGCTAGCTTGAATGGGTAATTGAACAAGTAATGGTACTTAGAACTGTACTTAAGTACCGTTTTACTCAATTTTATATAGGTCTGGTTACATTGTTTTTAAAACACAGCTTAATTAAAGTTTTTGAAATCTTTATTTTTTCAACTCCAGAGGATGGGTTGGGTTTAAGGCGTTCTTTAAAATATATGTGTAAATATTTTAAGAAAAGACTGTATTGTTTTTATCTTTACTATACAATCGCTCCTACATCATACATATATGCAAATAACCTAACCTCAATTTTCAATAATACTTACATATTTTAATATAATTTAATGATATAGTTGAAATATAGTTTTTCCAAACTTAAACACAATTTAAAATATTAAGATTTTATTCCTTTATTAAATCTTTCCATTCTTTAATAAAATTGCAATTACAAAACAAGGGCTCTTTATTCTGATCTATATAATTTTTTTTTGAAATAGAAAATAGAAAATAAAAAATTAATTTTAATTTTTTCATTATATCATGTTTTTAAATTTACCGAGAGATTTTTTATACCTACACTTCAAACTTTATTTTTTAATAGTCCTAGTAATTTTTTATTAAAAAAAAAAAAATCATGGAATGAATAAAAAATTAAAAATTGAAAAAAAAAAATTCATTATAAAGGAAAATATTTTTTCATTATTAGACAAATAACTTAATTGACGTTTAAAATTGCATTCTTTGGGCATCCTATAAAACAAAAAAAAGAAGGACGAGTTAAAAAGGAACAAAATAAAAAAAAAAATTTCTTATATTCCATAAATTATGTGAACTGTAAATATGTTCAAAGGTTTATGAAATTTGTCCATAGGAATAAAATAGTTATGATATTTGTCCATCAGATAATGTTTTAAACTTTTTGTCAAAAATTTTGATGAAAATTTTAGGGAAAAATTCGTTGTTTAGGCCGGTTACTATGTACAAATTTTCAAAATTGCTTAAAAATTATTTCTTATGTTGCAGTTGCGATAAGAGCATAGCACAGAAAATTTATATTGTTTATTGGTGATCAAAGCGATGCTCCAATATAAACACGTCTATTTAAATTGTATATATAGTTTTTAACGCTATGCTCTTATCGACGATCTTATTACTTATCGCAGCTCCAACATAAACGCATTCTTAGCCTGTTGGTTTGTAAGTTTACTAGTATACACCATACCAGGAAACATTAATTTTAGAAGAAACTGTTTGTTTTTTGCAATAGCAATTAGAAGAGATTATTTTTGAGCTGTTTAACAAGTTGCATAAAATCCATAAAAAAGTTCCCGAAAGAAATGGTTATTTTAGAAAATGGTGTTTATAAGTAATTGCCAAAAAGAAATGGTTAGGTGCATCAATTATAATATATCTGACATTCGAATTTTTCTGGTCGTGAGATAAACTTCAATCGCTTTATAGTTTATATGAAGATTTGTTTATTTACATAGCCAATACCGTCAAGTATTAAGTTAATTCAAATATTTCAAGATTCTCCTTCTTGGGAGCTTAGATGATTGTTTCGATAACTTAATCGTTTTTTTTTATTCCTTTTCCACTCCTTCAAGGAGTATAGAGCATTAACCAAGTCTATTTAGACTAGGCTTCAGTTTCTTAAATCATTATTTTCATTAAACTGTTGATTACTCGACAGTAGCAATTGTATAAGATTAGTACTACACAAATTTAAATTTTTTGCGCCATCTATTATCCTACACAAGAGTTATTTATATATTTATATTGAATCTTATATTACGATATTAACTATTACGATATAATTTTACAATTTTTATACCCGTATGACTATATAGTCCAAGGGTATAATAAATTTGCCATTACGTTTGTGACGCAGAGAAGGAGGGGGGGGGGGGAGGTAGATATAGACTCAAGTGTATTGATCGGATCAGAATCGAAAAATAAATCGTGATGACAGACGGACGGACATACATAGCCCGTCCGTCTGTCATCATGATAACTCAAAAAGTAAAGGAGCTAGGATTATGAAATTTTCACAAATTCGTTTTTATGCAAAAACCGGAATCGCTATTTAAATCCAGCCATTTTGGTCCACGGGTTCGAGTAGCTGCCATACAACTCCTTCTTTTATATGAGCTTTACACTACACCTGATGAAGCTGGGTGTCTGAAATTTTCCAAAAAATAGTTTAGTGTGGCCAAAGTTACTGCAAAATTTAGTTGGTCTACTGCTGAGGGTTAGAGTAGCTGCCATACAACACCTTCTTTTATATGAGCATTACTCTACACCTAATAAAGCTGAATGTTTTGCCAAAAGTAATTAACCGGATGATATAATGTATATGTTACGGTCATACGGGTATCTCAGAGTTGACACAGTCTACTCTTCTACACTCTTCCTCGTTTTTTTATTGGATATGATCTGACCGGGGCTTAAACCCAAGACTTTCCACATGAACACAATGCCATTGGTCAGACAGCTTATTACATGTCTTTAAATTGCAAAATTTTTTTTAACTTATGTCACTTCAAATCTTTGAGGAATGTTACCTTAATTTTAAAAATATCCAATCGAAACTTCTAGTACCTGATACTATAATATCTCCTAACTTTGAGAGCTATTTCTGCACCTTTAGAGCTACAGAGAAAGGTCGTTCTTTAAAATTTCCTTTTTTTAAGTAATTTTAAAATTAAAAAGATTAATATAATTGTTATATAATCGTTTTGCATAACAGAAGAAAATATAGTCCGACGTTCGAACGGACGAACGCACTGACATTTGGGATTTAATAATCAAAAAAGTTAAATATGTTTTAAAATATGGCTTATATAGTGCATTTTGTAACAAAACTAACCTTAATTTTACTAATAGCTTTTAGTAGAAATTTAAGAACTATTTTTTAAATTTTATGGTCATTCTTCCCTCAGTCTTTTGTGAATTTAAGATTTATTAGTTTGTGTTGTAACATATAAATAAAAATATCTATATTTATTTATTTCCTGTGTTTAAATTGATAGATGCTATTAACACTATATACATTTATATTGTTCTATTCCAATTTTTCTCTTTCTTTTAATATATATACCCCTTTACATACATATATATATTGTATACTATATAATAAATATATGTATATATATAATTTTGTACAATTTTAGTAATAAACAGTTTGGTATAGTGATGAACTGTAGAGTTATTAAGTTACTTTACTGTTTTTTTTGATTTAATTAGTCACATAGCTGAATGCCAGTCAGTCAAAATTTAATTAACATGAATGCCATTTGTAGATACTGTTTTTGTTTTGTTTTATTTTAATATTGTATACAGTTGCGTAATAGAATATTTATTAACAAATAATATACATATATATATATATAGAGTCTATATCAGTATATATTTTATAATAGTAGTTATGTACCAGTATAACAACCAGTGAAATAAAAGTAAAATTCAACGATGTAAATGTAATGTAAATGTTATTTATTTTCTATGTAAAATTTGTGTGTTTTTTTTATATATACACACAGAACTGTAAAATTTAATCAGAGTCCATTCAAAATTAAGAAAAACATAAATAATTGAGGGCACGTGGTTAACCTGTTTAAAATAAAATAAAAAAAAAATTAAAAAATAGAAGGAGACAAATAATTAAAAGAGAAGGATAGAATATTATTAACAGGATAATAAATTGGAAACGGAAAAGAAGATTTAGTGAAAATATTAAATAAAATTTTAATAGTTAAGTTTTAAATTGTTTAACATATTAAATTGTTTTTTTTATACCCGTATGACTATATAGTCCAAGGGTATAATAAATTTGCCATTACGTTTGTGACGCAGAGAAGGAGGGGGGGTAGATATAGACTCAAGTGTATGGATCGGATCAGAATCGAAAAATAAATCGATTTAGCTATGTATGTCCGTCCGTCTGTCCGTCCGTCCGTCTGTCCGTCCGTCACCACGATAACTCAAAAACTAAAGGAACTAGGATCTTGAAATTTTCGCAAATTCGTTTTTTTGCAATAGCCGTCATCGCTATTTAAATCCAGCCATTTTGGTCCATGGGTTCGGGTAGCTGCCATACAACTTCTTTTTTTATATGAGTATTACTCTGTACCTATAACAGCTACGTGTCTGAAATTTTCTAAAAAACAGTTTAGTTTCATGGCCAAAGTTTCTGCAAAATTTGGTTGGTTTACTGCAGTGAGTTCGAGTCGCTGCCATACAACTTCTTATTTTATATGAGCATTACTCTACACCTAATGAAGCTGGGTGTCTGAAATTTTGCTAAAAACAGTTTAGTGCAATGGCCAAAGTTACTGCAAAATTTGGTTGGTCTACTGCAGAGGGTTCGAGTAGCTGCCATACAACTCCTTCTTTTATATGAGCATTACACTACACCTAATAAAGCTGGTATGTTTGAAATTTTGCCAAAAGTAATTAATGTTTATAATAATAATGATATAATGTTTATATAACGGTCATACGGGTATCCCAGAGTTGATAAAGTCTACTCTACCACACTCTTCCTCGTTTTTTAAAGTATTAATTATTAATTTATAAAAGCTGGCTGTTAGTTTATTGTACATTTTATAAAGGTGAATTTAGTAAAAATTAAAATAATAATTACAATAATTACAATGTTATATTTGTAGAAAAAAATTTTAATTATTTTAACGTTAATGCGTATTTTTTTTTAAAAACTTTTATTTGAAATAAATAAATTAAATAAAAAATTAATAACAAATAATATAAATATATATAAATAATACTAATAGTGGAATAACTATATAATGATACATTAAAAAAAAACTTTGTAGGTATAAAATTTATATTTAGAGTAATTTAACAAAAAAATATTTATTGATTTATTTTTTTGATATTTCCAAGTGCATACAATGGCTTTGCAAATTCACTCTCATTAAGTAGTCAACAAAGGATTGTTCACAATGAAATGAACATGACAGCGTTTTTTGACATTGTTCTGTTTACGAATTTCATGAATTAAGAAATATTCAATAGTTTAAAATTTATTGTGTAGTTATTTTGAATTTAAAGACAAATAATATTTTAAAATTAAACATTAAAGTAAAACTATAATATTTCACTGGAAAAGCATTATAGATACTACTTTTTTATTTTGACAATATGTTTTTTTTATTTTGACACTATACCGTTAAATTTTCTGACATTTGAATACGTAGAGAAAGCGAAAAAGTCAAAAGTTAAAGAACTTTTTTAATGACTGTGTCAAGACTGCGTCTATTGCAGACCCTTTCATATAATTCAATACATTTAACTTAGTTTGACAAATAGCTAAGTGTAGAGAACGAAATGAGAACGTTCATTGTAAATAGGTTATAATATTGTATATTTTGTTTATAACATAAGTATATTTTATATTGTACTATACATATTTTGGTCACCATAGAGATTTGTAAGGAAAAATTTTTTTTCAAAAATTTTTTTTTAATTAAATATTTTACGATCTGACCTGGAATTTAACCCGGAACCCCTAGGTAATTAGCAAAAAGCTTACCAACAACACTGCCGAGGCCCCGATAAATAATAAAATAGTGCAACTATTATAATGATCAGTCTGTTAAGGTTTGCACTGTTCACTTCTTTTCGTTTTTAGATTATCATTCGACATTAGATTTTTTTCATTTTGACATTAGACACAAACAGATACGTCAGAGGAATAGAATAACAGGGATTTAGTTAAAATAATAAAATACTGAATCAAAATAATAATAACTTTGTACAAAGAGCAAAGTCGAAAAGTTATTGAAATTGAGAGTTATTTAATAATTTTAAATCATTTGTCAAAGTTTTATTAGATTCAATCGTATTGTTTAATATACAATATAAATTGTAAATTTATAAATTCTCAAATATGTAATATATATATAGAAAAGTTTTGTCGTATACTAAATCTCTAAGCTATTTGAGCAGTTCTTTATGTTGCATATATATATATACCATTAAAATAATATTTATTATTCCCTTTGGTCCATTTTGCAATATTAGATTGCAAAAATTTCGTACTCGCAACCTTATAAGTTTATTTTTGTAACCACATCTTTTTATATTAAAAATAGATACTTATTAAAAATTAATTTGCGTTTTATGAATATTAAATGGAAATTTATTAAAAAATCAATAATTTATCTCTTATTTTTTGCCAAAAAAAAAAAATCGACCAACTGTATATTTAGTAAAGAATCTAACACGCGGTTAAAAAATGCTAAACCATATGTTGATCCCTTTTTTAGTTACTCTTAAGAAAATACTGAAAAAAAAAATTTAACCTTTAAAAAAAAATCTTAAGAGATTTTTCGCAAAAAAAAAAAAACAGCAAAAATAAAAAAATATAAAATTAAAGGAAAATTATAGGGGTGGGTAATTTGTTATTGTTATTGTTGTAGTATAGTTTGAAATCTCTTTCCTTTGAAGATACATATTTTCTCCCAAAATAAATCCTTAGATGTCACATTGAGTGAAAAAAGATTACAAAAAATTCCATTTAGAATTTTTTTTTATTTTTTTTCGCAAATAAATTTTTTTTTTTTTTGCATACTTTTTTTTTTTGTATGTGAGTATGTATATTATTCTTTATATAGAATGTAAGTTAAATGGAATATATAGCAATGTGTAAATTCAATATAACATACCTTATAAAGAAAATTATTTGAAAATATTGAATTTACTTTATTTCTTCTCTTGTTGAAGACTTAAAATACAAAAGACTAGCAAATTGTTGTAACAAATAGTTGGTCTTGATAATTGTAAGATATTATTGTGTAATAGTTTCTAATACAATGTAATAATATCGAAAACTGTTCCTAATGATTGTGTATACAACTTCTTTGTCGCCTATAGATAAACCTAAAGCTATATTTCCCGATAGGTCACATTCTCTCTGGACTGATCTCCTCCAGGTTGTTCTTGGTCTTCCCTCATTTCTCCTACCCTGCGGGTTCCAATCTAGGGCTTAGCGTGCTACTGATGTTTGGCCGCATTAGAATGTGACCAATCCACTTCCACTTCTTTTTTCTAATTTGGACCCATATCGGCTTTTGCCTCGTCATTACCTAGAGTTATTCATTCATTATTCGCCTCGGTCAGAATATGTAACATATTATTCTTGAAGACTTGTAATTTTTGTATGTTATTTCTTAATACACGCCATGTTTCGCTTCCATATAGCAGTATGTATTTGACACATTCCTTGAAGATTCTTATTTTAGTTCCACATACTGCCAATAGCCTTCCGAAGGCACTTTTAGCTTTTGCTATTCTGTATTCTGTGTTCTATTATGCTTCCCAAATATTCAAATTCTGTTACCTCTTTATTGGGGTATTGTGTATGAGTAGTGCTACTTGGCTTATGTTGTTTATTCTTAAATATTTGGTCTTGTTTATGTTTATTTTCAAGCCTATTTTTCCAGCTTTTTCTGCTAATTAATTGATGGTGGTCTGCATTTTTTCTGCTGAGTGGGTTAGTAAAACAATGTCATCCGCATATTCCAGGCTCTGCAGTTTCTGTGAGAGTTGCCATCTGATTCCTTTACGTAGTGCTGTTATTTCTCTCATGCATTTATCGAGCACTGTTATGAATAACAGTGGCGATAAGAGGCATCCTTGTCCTATTGTTGTTGTGATTAAATTCAGCCATTGTGTGATACAACTGTTTTGGCATTTTGGTACAGGGCTTTTATCATGCTTATGACTTTTGCTGGGATACAGTTCGAGTTATAAGCTTTAAATTCTGAACATGTAAAAATGTCTTTTGTAAACTGTTTATGGCTGAGAGCCGCTTATGATCAAAAGTCAGGTTTCCGTTTTGATAGAAAGGTTGACTATAATAATAAGCTATAGTAATTTATTAACGTTATTTTGTTTAGGACCAATCTTTTGAACGAATTTTATATTAAAAATCACGATTTGTTTAGTTGCTTTTCAATTTTGTAAATTGTATGTAATGCAAGTGGAATTAACCGTTTTGATAAATAATAATTATAAAAAAACTTGGAAAAATATTTTTGTAAAAGATTAGGAATACCTTGACGCAAAAGAAAGTCCGAAAAAATTTTTAGCTGCAGACGTTATGGTGAATATGGTAAAATATTTGAAACAAACATCAGTACGCCGAAAAGTTTACAAAATAATGCTGCTTCATGCATTGATAATAATTACTAGCATATTTTTATATTTCAAAAGTATTTGACTTTTTAAGTATGTATACACAATTTAAATGTGAAGTACCTGAGTACCTACTTTGAAATTTTATTACTTATCTTTTATTTCATTATCAGAGTAAAACTTTTACAAATTTTCGGAAGATTTTGTTTGAAGTTTTCTGCAGCGTAAAAATATAAATTATCAAGACATAAAATTTTTAAAAATCTTCTATAGTCAATACCAACTTAATCTAGTTTAATTTTGATTAAATAAAAATATTAATCTGTAATTATAATTAATAAAATAAATTATATTAGAACAATCATTTTTAAACTTAATTTTATTTTAAAGAGTTCAAGTGTAAAGAGTTGATTCATTTAAAATTTTGACTTTTCATGTACTTTAGAAATTTAAATTTAATAATACAAAATTTCTCAATCTTTAAGTACCTATTTCCAAAAAATAAATTCTACAATTGTACTAAAACTCTGAATTCAACAACAATAGAAACAAAGTTTTCTAAATTTCCGCTGCAATAGCTTGTATATTATATGGAGCTGAAACAGAAGTATATGGATAAAGGCACAATCACATTATATACGTGCGTCTAGATACTTTAGATAATTGGCTGAAATTTTATATATCATTTATAGAATGATCTGTCTTTGGCACATTTTAGTATAGTTTAGCAGAAATAATATTAAAATTTCAACAAAAAATTATAAATATTAAATTTCAATTTCAAAATAAATCGTTCATTTGAATACATTGGTCCCGTTACATTTAAGCGCTTGAAATTGTCATTTGTTGCATCGAACGGGGCCAATGTCATGTAATGTAGAATTCGGTCGTTACATATTTGTTTCTTACGTATATCATGAACTTGTGAATGAATATTGATTTCTAGAACTCTGTTTCTATACCCTTACGCAAAGTGTAAATAAAATATGTTTTGCATCTAGATGCATCAATCTTATGTGAATGTTCTGCAATTAACATTTTATTAACAACTAAACTGCATTTCCTAATTTTTTTTTATTCCAATTCTCACTTCTTAGGGGTATAGGGCATTCAGCAAGTCTATTTAGACAGGGCTTCAGTTTCTTTTATCGTTTTATTCACTAAGCCGTTGATTACTTTGCTGTAGCTTTTGTATGGGATTCTGAATACACATATGTTAATTTTTTGCGCCATCTATAATCCTACAGATTTATTTATTCAAGAGTTATTTATATATTTTTATTAAATCTTATCTTATATTACAATATTAACTGCTACGATATGATTATACAATATTACGATATTTTTTTTTAATTAGATATGATCATATGATCTGACCGAGGTTTGAACCCGAGGCTTCCCACATGCAAGGCGCCGTTTTTTTCACTACGTCGGTACTCAGATTGCATTTCCCAAACATCCTTTTCCAACTTATTTACACTAGAATTAATTTATTAGAATTTATTCACGTTTATTCCACACGAAAATATTTTTTAAACATTATGAACAAAAATTTACAATCATTATACCTCTGAAAAATTAAATATTGTATCTATTAAAGAATATTTCTTTATTTTCGCAACATTATATCTACAGACAATAACATCAGTATCTTTAAATATAAATTTTTGAGTATTGATTTTGATTTATCATATTAGTCATTGTTCAATTTTTCTGCATTTATTTAAAAATTTCATTTGCCAAAAAAAAAAAACAGAAAGAAAAATTCAATATACATAATATATTTTTTTTTTATATACAAACATATATAATATATTAGAAGCTGTTCACCTTTCTGAAACTTTTTTTTTTCATTATGCGGTTAATGAAAATCCATACAAATTTGTCATCAGATATTTTTCAGGATTCATTTACGTCACTGCTAATCTTGAACTTAAATATATGTATATGTATATCTACTGTAAAATTAAAATCCTATTAATATTGAATAATATTTTTTTTTTCTATTTTGCAAAAATATTTAAGAAATAAAATCTTAAGGTTATAATCTTATATATATATATATATAATATGAATTCTAACAATGATATTAAGGTAAAATACTTTTACCCCTCAATAATATGTAAGTCTGTATAAATTTTACGCTTTTACAAATAGAATATTGTTAAAAAAAAAAAAAAATTATAATAACTGTTGAATGCAAAAAATGTATACATATAGAATTGTATTAATCTACAGTTATTTTTTGAGAACTAATACCTACATGTATTTCCCATTTGTACGGCAAAAACAATATAAATTTGTTAAAATGAAGTTATCAAAAGGTGTTTTGTGACTGAAACAATTAATTTAAAATTTGTTATTAATGATAAGGAAATGTGATAAGGGAGTTGCATATTATGTATATGTATTTGTTGTCAGTAAATGGTAAATAATTAAAATTTAGTTCCTTCCAAACTAAAAAAAAATTTCAACTTTATAGCCTATCTACAATAACGCTCTCGTTTCGCTCTCATTCCGTAGTCAACAAAGGAGTGTCCACAATGAAATATACATGAAAGCGTTTTTTGACATTGTTTTGTTTACAAATCCCATGAATAGCGCTAACCTCTTTAATTCGGACCATATTTTTTCCGATAGGTCACATTCTCTCTGAACTGATCTCCTCCTCCAGGTTGTTCTTGGTCTTCCCACATTTCTCATACCCTGCGGGTTCCAATCTAGGGCTTGGCGTGCTATTGATGTTGTTGGCCGCCTTAGAATGTGACCAATCTTCTTCCACTTATTTTTTCTAATTTGGACCCATATCGGCTCTTGCCTCGTCATTACCCAGAGTTCTTTATTCATTATTCGCCTAGGCCAGAATATGCAACATATTATTCTTAGACATTTATTCATGAAGACTTGTAATTTTTGTATGTTATTTCTTGATACAAATTGTTATTAATGATAAGGAAATGTGATAAGGGAGTTGCATATTATGTATATGTATTGGTTCTCCAGTGAATTATAAATAATTAAAATTTAGTTCCAAACTAAAAAAAAACTTCAACTTTATAGCCTATCTACAATAACGCTCTCATTCCGTAGTCAACAAAGGAGTGTCCACAATGAAATATACATGAAAGCGTTTTTTGACATTGTTTTGTTTACAAATTCCATGAATTAAAAAATATTCACTAGTTTAAATTTTATTGTATAACTATTTTGAATAATGGTTAAATATACTTAAACCCAAGATAGAAAAAAAAATTAATAATTTTACTAATTTTTTATTCTGATATATTTTTTTATTTTTCAATAAAAACTAATGGCTGCGGCATAGCTGCGTCTACTGTAGACACTTTCATATAAATCAATAAATTTAACTAAGTTTGACAGATAGTTGGGTGTAGAGAGCGACGAGGGCATTTATTGTAGATAGGCTATTACGATTGTTAACTCATTGTTGTATTAATACAATCGATGGCATAGTGGTTATGACATCGGCTTTTCAAACGAGGGATCTCGGATTCAAATCCCGGTTAAATCATACCCAATAATTATAAAATTACCGATTTAGTTCAACTTTGCCTTTATGTAATATCTATTTCTTCTATTTTATTATATCTAATATTTTATTCTAATGAGTTGCACTGCGATTATGAATTCAGGAGAGCAAACCGATCGAGTAGCCTTAGCCATAAAAGTATAGGTTTTTATATTTAAAAATTGAATTGCATATTTCTTCGTAGAGCATTCATCGTCAAAGATTTTGTCATCACTTCGCCTTTTGCAAAATATGTTACGGATTCGAATGTATAAAAATCGAATTCCGGATTAATGTCCAGAAAATGGGGAAAGTGTTTCAGAAAAAAATTAAACATTAAGTTATTATAAAAACTTTTTTGGATCAGGAAAATATAGCAAATATTTTTCCTGAATGTTAAGTAACCGACGGGTGGTAATATTTTGTAATATAAAATTGTTTGAATTAAACGAATTTGTGTACAATAGGTAACTGTTCTTGTACCAACATTTAATACTACTTATTTAGAATTGCTAGAAAATCTTTCAAATGTATTTTAGGAAAGAACTTGATTTTTTAAATATTTATACATGTAACAATTATATTCCATTTCATACTTATTTCACCACATTATACTCAAGTTAAGGATGAATACAGAAATTTCAAAGCTACTTGCCTATCTGCCTATTTATGTAGGTGTCCCATATATACCACTGTATAGACTGGCTTTTACGAAAAGTTACTAATTTTGTCTATACATTAAACTGAGACGCTTCAATATCCCAAGTCATGTAAACTTAAATGAAATTTTTATATATTGTTTTAGTTTTAATAAATTGGCCGTTAACTCCATTTCTAAACAACAGACTGCATCAACCTCCTTGTATAATAAAAGATTTGTTAAGCTTTTGAATATTTTTTATAGAGTTTCCATATGTTGTCGAAAAATTGTTTACTATATATAAGAATCACAAGGATCCTTCCAGTATTCCTAAACAGTTTAGTGAATGAAGGACACCATGTTTTGATAGTAAGAAAGTTATGCTTATTTTAAACTCAGCTAAGATTTTATATTATTTTACAGTACCGTCTTCAAAAGAAGCCTATATTGTTCTCATTTAATAATTTTGAATTGAAATTCAAAATGATTGCAAAACAAACTTATTAAATAGAATTAAAATATAATTAATTACATGAATTGATGCTAAATTTTCTATTCTTTTAAATAATTGAATTCTTATATCATTATTTTACGGCTTCTTTAAGAAATATTCAGTTTATAGTTAACATTTGTTTTCAATTTCTTTTTTTTTCGAAGTATTAAAAAGTCCCCTGAGTATTTCGAATTTATTTAAAGAGATTATCTTTCGTGGACAATGGCTAATAAAAGTAATTGTTTTTTACATGTCTTCTGAATTATTATTTAATTTCAAAATAAAAATAATTTTTTTTTTTTGCATTTGTTAAACTATAGGAAGTTTAGGTTATATTCGAATATAACTTGTCGATTTTAATCGAAAACATAATTTCTAACATAGCAAAATAGTGTTGCTCAGTTTTAATATTATTTCATTACTTAACTCTAAATTGAGACAATTATTAAATTTGATTTTACATTTATAACAAGGAAATCGTTTGTTTTGACTTTTACTTTTACTACAGATTTTTTTTATACATTTTATTTTATACAAAATTCGAGTGAGTAAAGCCAGCTGGTATTTATACTAGCACCTTATTTCCAGAACTGGTGATTTTCAAGTATTTTGGTACTTAAAAAAGCAAACCAATTGAAGTACAGATACTGCAAAAAACATTCAGTAAAATTCAAATATTATTACGGGTACTTAAAAAATTATAAGTGAAGTATATATTCAATGCATTACTGGTACTTAAAAATATAAGTAAAACACTAGTACTGGCACCCAACGGTATTTTTCCAGTATCAACCAGTACTTACCAGTATTTTCTACAATCACTTTGTAAATTCCAGTAATTAAGATATATAAAAATTACTTAATTATAAATAAAGTAATTTGGTGTTTGCTCTTTTATTACTCTTAGAATATTTTTCTATTCCTACTGGTAAATATTGACAAATACTGGTGGTTACTGGGTAACTCTGGTAAGTATTGGTTAATTATTGTAATTATATTATAACAGTAATGATAAATACTGCAAATATACTAGTGGGTATCAATAACAGTATTTTTACTGGTACTTATATTTTTTTTCAGTACCAGTATACATGTATTTGAATTGTACTGAGTATTTTTTTTCTAATATTGTTGATAGTACTTGAAAATCCCCAGCGCCCTTTTTTTTGATCAAAGATATTGACAATCCATAAAATTTACTGATAATAAATTCTAAAAACTTCAATTTAATTTAAATTTTAGTAATCAAAAATTTTAGTAAAAATTATGATTATATAAATTGAAGTTAGTCTAAATGACTTTGTTAATAACCTATATCCCATAAGGCGGTGGAAAAAATTTCAAATTCTTAGCAGTCAATTGTTTAGTATAAAATTGAATATCAAACAACTCCGATAATTTTGTCAAATATATTTTTATATCTTTGAAATGGTACGCTAAAATCAAAAATTATTAGTATACTAAGAAAAAACTTTTTTACAAAATTTTCAACAAAATTCTAAACCAAAAAACAATATCATAATACCAAAAAAAAATCAATTAAATAAAGACAATGTATAGAAATAGAATTAATATCAGACTGATGACCACAAATTTTTATTATGTCACAAAGTAAATTATTTTTCTTTTTTGTTATTTACTATAAATCTATCGGGACTATGTATGTATACATATAAATATATATAATATATATGTAGAATTAAATTCTCAAGATTCTTTCGTTTTTGATATTTTTCGTTTCAGGTTCTTTAATCGATTCCAAATTAGTCACCTGAAGTCTTTAATAAATACTAATGAATTAAATTTTTCTATTAAACATATTTTGTAGTCCTGTAACATTGCATTTATGATACAGGATTCACATTTGTACCTTTAAGTTATTGTATATTGATACATATGTAGAAATACATACTTGTATGTATTATATCTAATACTTGTAATTTTTTCATATCTCAAATTAATGTAATATTCAAGATTAAAATACAAACACGCAACAATTTTGTATACATACATGTATGTATGCATGTCGTATATACATTTTTAATATTTTTCAATAATTTATGTGGGGATTTGTGATTTCCTTTTTTTTTTTGATGACAACATGACAGGGGAATTCGATTTTCAATGTTATTTTATTTTATCAACGGAAATTTCCTTATTGATATTTTCTAAAAGAATTGAATAGATTTGCATTCTATTAAGTATCTCTAGAATTTTTATGATATTATAAGACTAAAACATTACCGGATAATAATTTGTTTTTTTTTAGTATATTTTCAAATATCTGTACTTATAAATATGCATTTATAAAATGTTTGATGTCAAAACTTGGTAGTAATTGGTGTTTCAATAAATAGAAGCATTTTGGAAAAAATTAATTAAATTATTTTAAGCGGTTTTAATAACTTCTGCCAGTGCCCAATTTCATCAAAATTCGACACAATCCGAAAATTCCCACAACCCGACAGTTGACAGGTGAAAAGTTGTAAAATATACAAATTAATCAAAGTTCAGATTAATTAGATTTTATAAAAAAAATTGTTGCGTCATTTAATATTTATGAAGTGACCCTGGTAAGTTAACTTTTAATTTTGCAGGGTAGTGCGGTTTCGACATGTAATCCTAAAAAAGGTGACATTTATATGCAGAAAAACATTGTCTTAGACATGGGATCCATTTTTAAGTTTAATATGGGGTACAGATGGAAGAAGAAAATTGGATTAGCAAAATAAGGTTTAAGTCTGACTAATATCGACTACAGCTTCATACACATTAAAGTCAAATTAATATGTTCAAGTAGTATGTATTAAAGACCTATGTTAGGTGGCTAGATATCAGCTTCACAGTTTTTTGAATAATAAAAGTTTGAGTTTGAAAAGCTAGTTTCAATTTGCAGTGATAATATAAGTACTTAGGTTGAAACTAACAGTCAAACCACAGAAATATTGGCCATGCGAGATCAGTAAACTAGGATGTAACTCTTTAAATTTTATTTTTGCAATACGAATGATTCAAGTTTGAAACTAATTTTTGATTAAATACAGACATCCAGAGAACTTTAATTTTAAGGGGACAAAGTAGTTAAACGTAATTTGACAATTATTTTGACATTAAATTGATGACATTTAAAATAATTTGACAGACAGTCAAAATACAACTGAAAGTAAACCAAAAAAAAAAATTAATTTAATGTAACAGTAAAAATCAAATTTTAATACTTCATATGTCCCTTTAAATCTTTTGTTCATATTGTTTTTTTGTTTTGATTTTTAATTCCCAGACCAGATTTTAAATATTTAATGAGAAATTAAAAGCATATTTTAAAAGTCAGTCAAAGTATTTTATTTGAATATTTACAGAAGACATTTTTATGATCTATTTGAACTTTTTCTTTTTTTTTTGAATATTAATTTTTAAAAATTTTTAAAATTCTTTGTCTATTCATTTTTAAAAGTCATTTGTTTTAGATAAACTTATTTAAAATATGTTGGAGTTTATTGTAAAATTTATAAAATTAGAAGTTCTTGTATATGAAAGAAAGTATTATAGCCTATTCCCAATGAACGCTCTCGTTTCGCTCTCTACACGTAGCTATCTGTCAAACTTAGTTAAATGTGTTGAATGATATGAAAGTGTCTACAATAAACGCAGTTCTTACGCAGCCATTACGCGGCCATTAAAAAAGTTGTATAACTTTTAATTCGATTTTCTTACGTATTCAAATATCAAATAATTGAATTTTGATAATATCAAACAATTATTCAAAATGGCTTTTCAATAAACTTTAAACTATTTAATTCATGAAATTTAATAATGTCAAAGCGCTCCTTTGTTGACTACGTAATCAGAGCTAAACGAGAGCGAAACAAGAGCGACATTGTAGATAGGCTATTATTACTGTATAAATCTATTATTTTAATATTAGTTCAATTCTTGGAATCGAGATGTTTTCAAACAAAGGCAAATTAAAGGTGGTCTTCGAACTTCTACTTTGGCAATTTGGTAGCTAGTTTTATATTAAATTCTTAGTTAAAGTAAAAAAATAGCTCTATAATACCGGTTCATTGGTACATTGGTTTCTAGATTTCTGACCTAGTTGGGCAATAAAGTAATTTGCAGAATTTATGTAATCATTTTATTTATTACGGCTCTACGTGCTTATAACTTTAATCGTATTTTTTGTCTATTGAATAAAGTAGTTATTGTTCCTATTAAATTTTCAAAATTATTGCGGGGTTCAAGTTAATACAAGTTCTAGATCAAATTAATAATATCTAAGTTAATAGTTACCCTTGAGAGTCTGATAAAGTAATCAAACATTATCAAAGATAAAGAAAATTAAAAATATAATTCGACCGAAGTTGTTTAGCAATATTTAATTCCAAATTTAAGGTTGTCGGCAATGCTGGGAAGAAGCACATTGCTTATAATATGCACAGATCATATATTTTATTAAGGATGAAAATTTATAAAACCATCCTCGTCATACAAAAAATCCTCTTGGTTATAAAGTATTGGGAATGGAATGTACATAGGATCGCAAGACGGAGGTTTTAGGAAAGCATGCTATTCTTTCATAAAACACAACAATATCATATTTTTTAAACTTGGTGATATTAACTACTCTTCTTACGCAAATGATATGAAATTATAAACTTTTATATAAAAGCCCACACTGAAAACTGTTATTTAACATAATTCTATTGAATCCTGTTAATTTAATATCCTACGTTACATTTAAAGTTAAAGGAAAAAAAGATTAATTATTTCTTAAAAAATCTATAAATATATTTTTCTTTTTTAATACAAACACTCAATTTAAATAACAATTATTTTTCAATCACATTGCAGTTGCTTAAATTAAAAATTATATTAAAAAACTTTATTTACTTCTAACATTAACGTCAGCAACAAAGCAACTGATTGTTTCATCATTTTGATTTTTAAGTGATACTTCAACAGTTACACCAATTTCTGGATATCCACCAATTGGTAATTTGAATAAGTATGTAGCACCTTCACCGGCATCAAGTGGGCAAACTTGTCCATCTAGTAAGTTTTCGCAAACATTTGCAATTTCTTGAGGTAATGGATATGGAATGGTTATTCCAAGAGCGGTAGCTCTTACTTTAGCAGTTAGTGATTCAACATCAGAGTCTTAAGGAACAATAAAAAAAAAAATTTTAATTATAAGTTTTTAACTTTTACGAGTAGACTAATCGAATCCGATATAAGTTGTTGTTTGATCAACACTTACCTCCAACGTTAAATTCAACTTCCATTTCACTAGTAGATCCTTTATAGACTACGCATGGTAATTTATCGCAATCTTTTATACGAACTTCAATTGGTTTTGCGCCTGATTTACAGGTTTTTACTTCAGTAGCAACAGCTGCGCCAATTAACAAACAAATTAAAGCCAAACGAAACATATTTGATTTTTTTAAATATAGATTTTTTACTATCCACGGTTAGAAGTGATATTAATATGCTTGAAATATGTTCAATGCTTACTAGATTCTGAACTGTGAATTTTTGAATGAATTTATTTGCTTTTTATAGTTTACTAAAATCATATCTAATCATACATACAATGTTGTCTAGGCAGGTTTTGATAAGGAAACCGAAAGAATACATTTGATAATTTTATCGTAAAGTGTTTAGATTTAGATAATATTCTAATACTAAAAATGAATTAAAATTATATAATTGATTTTGTAAAGGTATTGTTGGTTTTAAAAATTATTCATTCAATACTTTAGTTAATAATTAAAAAAAAAACTACAAATCAAATACAACAGGAAATACTAAACAATTTTGAACATTGATTTATTTTTATACACGTATAAAATATAGTTAGGTGAACGAATTAAAATTGAATGATATTATGCAATTCCAAGCGTAAGGATCATGTTAAGCATCGAAAAGTAAACTAATTTGCACCAATAATGTGTGCCCAACTGCCAAGTGTTCAGAAATCGTTTCACACCTGCACACCTGGTAGTTGCCACAAAAATATCTGGAATTTATTTGCATATTTTTGAAACTATATAAATAATATATATCTTCAAAACTAATTGCATTTCGCTTATGAAATTCAAATGCAATCCTGATATTAAACATAGGCAAGTTTGGAATTAAGGTAAGGATTTAGAGAGAAACACACGGAGCAACATTTTCACTAAAAATCAAAACAATTTGGTATTTTACCGAAAATTTTGGCGTGTGTGCGGCAATGTTCGTGTATAATTTGAGTTTTAATATAAAACAGTTATAGAGCAAATTTTGAGGGGGAAACGTCTCTGGAAAAATAATGTAAGAAATAAATATATATTAAAAATTTTTTTTAATTTTATAGTATCAACCAAAAAAAAACAAGAAGAAGTTCTGGATCTTTCAAAACAAGAAGAAGTTCTGGTTCTGGATTTTGTGGAACTTTCGAAGGAACTGGAAATTATGTAGAACGTCAAAAATAACAATTACAAAAATAAAAATAGCAAATTGGAAGCTTCAGAAAAACTGTTGATTAAATTTTAAGAACTCCTGCCAAGTGCCAACACAGAGTCACAAAACAAACTTAAATAGTATACGGGCCGCATTTAGGAGAATTAAAAAAAATGGAGCTGACGATAATTATAAATAAACTTGGACCAACAGCTTTTCTTATAACTACATTTGCTTTTTAAATCAATGGCTTAACCATAATTAGCAATTCTTCAAATGTTTAGGTGTCCATTCTGTGAAAGTTCTTAAGATCCAATGGTAACGATAACCGTATTTCATCAAACAAACTTAGACAAGACATTTTGTAACACTTTAAATACCAATCTTAAGTTCACAGTTAACTTTTTGGTTTTTATTTAAAACGAGGAAGAGTGTAGTAGAGGAGACTGTGTCAACTCTTGGATACCCGTATGACCATATTATAAACATTATATCATCCGGTTAATTACTTTTGGCAAAACTTCAGACACCCAGCTTCATTAGGTGTAGAGTAATGCTCAATTAAAAGAAGAAGTTGTATGGTAGATACTTGAATCCACTGCACGCGGGAAACTCTTTTTAAACGTTACAGTTAATAAACCTATTTGCAAATTCGATTCTAATGAAGTACAGATCTCAGATAGTCAATAATGAATGTATGTATTTATATTAAAAGCGATTAAGCATTTTATTTTAAAAACTATTATAGAGGTTCGTTTCCACGTCACGTTAGGGAAATCCATATGAAACCTTTGAAAGAAACCCTTGAACTATATTAAATTGTTTAAAGCCCATGACCTTTGAATAGCCCATGAAATTCATTTGATAATTGTAATCAAACGTAAACAATACTTAAACAATTTGAGTAATTCAATATTTTATCAGTTTCAAATTAATAGAATAATTTTTATTAATTAATGAATACTTAACTAGTTGCTATATTTAAAATTTAATTTATATTAATATTAATAATTTTGTTGTCGATGTTTTTTATGTTTTTTTTTTTAAATTGAAACAGTGATAAAGAATTAGTAATTCGGTTAGTAATTGTATTTAGTAATCTAAAGAACTTTATGATTATAGTAATTAAGTCAAGTGTCTGATTACTTTATTTTTTTTAGAAATTGTAATTTTTATACAGATGTTATTTGAATTATAACTGACATTGTTATAATTCAGTTGATTGATGTATCGATTTTAATTGATATTTCATTTAAGATAATTGTTTAAGTTAGCAACGTTTCATTATCAAAGTGAAATGTTTCATTAGTTAAAACGTTCCGATAGGGGAATAGTATTCAAATAGGTCCATTATAGTGAATAACTAAATTTTAAGTTGAAAATTAATAAATAATTATAAGATAGTTAATTTGCCTGAATTTCATTTGCTGAAACACGGAACGTTGCGGCTCTTTAAGCAGCATGAAAACCTGTAAATCAGGCACAAAACCAATAGAAGTTCGTATAAAAGATTGCGATAAGTTCCCATGAGGTGTCTACAAAGGATTTGCTAGTGAAATGGAAGTTGAATTTAATGTTTAAGTTGAATTTTAGGTTGAAAATTAATAAATAGTTATAAAATAATAAATTTGCCTGATTCGGAACTCAAATTTGGAACGTTGCGGTTCTTTAAGCAGTGTGCGACTCTAACACACCAACATCATACCCTTGTTGAACAAAACTCTAAGAAGAAGCCTGCAATACAAATGTACAGGTTAGGTTACGGGGATAGGAATTTGGAAGAACTTGGGTCTAGGATAATTAGTATTGTCGGATTATATGGTATCCGCTGGTAGAATTTGCCTGCTGTTCTTGCTGCTCACCTGTAAAATCATTTTCCAGTTTTTCATTTACTTGTAGTATCGTTTGCCTGTTTTTCGTATTATGCATGAAAAAAAACTTAGTAGAGATTTGAGAGTTATATATACAAAATTAGGGTTGTAGTATTTTACAAAATTATGGTTGCTCAACGGGAGTTTGGGTTTGTAGTTGTTTTAAATGCTTTGCTGTCGACGTATTTTGAATGAAAAACATAAAAAGAGTTTTAGATATATGCAAATGAAATACAGGCTTGTGACAGAACCCGTACATAAATAATATTCGCTTTGACTGGCTTGCTTAATGCAATTCTATAATAAGTAGTCAGATATTACACTGCATTAGAGTGTAGTTCAAAACAACTCTACCTATTTAAATTTAAGACCTTTGAGCTTTATCAATAAAATTGCTTTAAGACAACTTAATTACAGCACAATGTTATTTTCTAAATGGGAGGCTTATATTTAACTTTTAAAATTTAATACTAATAACAATTTCGAGGCGACTTTTAAACTTATAGTGAGTGTTTCTTCAAAAAAGTAACAGATAGCGCTTTTAACATTAAATATTTATATGTCTGAAATATTAAAATAAATATAAATAAAGAAAAGCCCCTTACGATATACAATGTGATAAGGGTCTCCCTTATACCTTTTCCTTATTGCGTTTCATGTATTTTTTATTCAGGCGTGGCATGATATTTCAAGAAATTTAATTTAAATACACAATTTTTAATACGAATACCACTAATAATTAGAAAACAAATACAGGAGGAAGTTAAATTCTCTTTAAAATTATGTCGACTGCCCAAATATTTCTAAAGATTTTAATGTTCCAAATTTGTTTGCTTTTTTAATGCCTTCACCATGTAAATTTTGACTTTTAAATTAGCGTTTATAACTCTATTTGTTTATTAAAGAATTTTGGTGAGATCTGTGCCCATGGAGGTATTTCAATTTTTGAATGTCCTTATATGTACTATAGTTATAATAATGAATCTGACACTCTTGAAATGATGGATTAGATAATATATAAAGCAATCCCTCATACTATTCCATTTCGATTTTGTATTTTAATCGGTTTATACTTAAATTGCTATAATCGCTCATACGGAAGAATGTATATTTTTACTGTATGCATTGAATTGAACACTGTAACCTACGCCCTAATGGCAATTTTTATATCTGATAATGATTCTACACTTATTTAAAACAATTTAATTTTTTAAAAATAATTTAATTCCTATTTAATTTTTTTAACAATTCATTTTTAATTTTTTTATTCAAACTTTAAAACAAATCACAATTATTCAATCACATCCATTATATCATTACTTAAAGTCTAATTTTTATATATTCATTTGCTTTAAAGGCATTTATTTGCTTTTAACTTTGATATCAGCAATAAAGCAGCCAATAGTTTCATCATCTTGATTTTTAAGTGAAACTTCAACGGCAACACCAATTTCTGGATATGAACCAATTGGTAGTTTGAATAAGTAAGTAGCATCTTCACCAGCATCAAGTGGGCATGTTTGTCCATTTAATAAATTGTTGCAAATGTTAGCTACATCTTCTGGTAATGGATATGGAACGGTTAAACCAAGAGCAGTAGCTCTTACTTTAGCATAAAGTGCTTCGGCATCAGAAGCTATTAAAAAATTAAAATATAAAATATTTAATCAAATATCAAAGTAATAATTACAAATAAATTAGAATTAATTAGAATGGATTAGATAATATACCTCCATTAACAAAGTCAATTTCAAGTTCAATATTGGTGCCTTTAATAACGTCACATGGTAATTTATCGCATCCTTTTACACGGACATCAATTGGTTTTGATCCTGATTTACAGGTTCTAACGTCTGTGGCAACAGCGGCACCAATCAATAAACAAATTAAAGCCAAACGGAACATTTTTGATTTGTTTTATTGTTTTTGATTTGAAAAAATTTATTTATGAAATTGATTCAATACTAGTTTGAATTTGAATTGTGATTTATAATTAAATTGATTTGCTTTTTATACTTTTAAATATCAAATGAAATTTATCTAATCAAATTTTTGCTAATAAGGTGGATGGCCAGGTGTTTGATAAGAAATCATGAAATCAAAAATTATGATTTATTTTAAATTGTTGAGATTAAGATAAAATTGTTAAATTAAATACTAAGCATGAATTGAAATATTTGATTTGATTTTTATTTACATTGTTGCATTAGTACTTATTATAATAGTTGCTAGATTAGAATTAGTTAAAAATAGAAGAATGGAATAAACCGGAATTTCCTAATTGGAAAAATGTATATTATAATTGTTTTAAACAATTAAATTTAATAATAAATATAATTAGTGTGAAATATAAGAAATCAATCGGTAAATAAATCTAAATAGAAATCAATGTATAAAATAATAAAATATAAAATGAACATCAGACATAGAGTCCCTCTATTTAATAAATTATATTATTTATATATTAGACCAGGGGAGTAATTTTTATATACCCGTGGCCTTAGTTATATGCACAGGTATAAATATGTAAAAAGTGATTGACACTATTAGAGTCATCAACAAGCATTGTAGTGTTGGAATTGCCTAAAAAACTTCTACTTTAAATTTTCGATTTATCCTAAAATTGAAATAAAATTTTCGGAACTTCTTCTGAGAGTTATTAGAACCAAATGAAAAAAAAAACCTAAAAAGAATTAAATTTTCTTAAAAAAATCTTCGGTACTATTCATTGACATTCAGAGATTATTTTAAACCCTTGGGATTTGTAAATTTTTTACTTTCTTTTCCCTTTAATTTTCTGCTATTTGAGAAACTATTTTACTTTATTTTCAACGAAGTTGGTTATATGTCGGGACACTCTGTTCCATCTAGGTTGAATATGAGGACGCATAGGTGTATCATGAAGTAAAATTTTTTGGTTGCACTTAAATGTACATCGGAAATTCATCAAAATGCCAAAGAATAGCAAATTCCTTTTAAATATTTATCTAAATCTAAATATTATAGAATAAATCTAAATAAAATAGGGACAAATGATAGGAACAATTAATAACAAAATAGATTATTAGAACAATTAATAAGAAATGATGAAAATATCGATATTGTGAACCAAAGTCTGAGGAAAAATTCGTATACAATCAATTAGACGTATAAAGTTCTCTTGATATTGAACTCTCTTATAAAATTAAATTAAATATTCTTCATAAAGATGGTTTCAAAGATTTTTCAATTTAGTTGACCCAAGCAATTAAGCTTAATGACAATTTATCCTCAAAAAAAACAAGTCTACTTAATTATTTTAAATCCTTTGTTTACTTAAAAAAACCCAAAAATCACAACACATCATTGACTTAAAAAACCAAAGAGCGGCGGTCTTACAGAAATCCATTTTCAAATAACAAAAGTCAAGAACAAGTAATAAAAAAAACAGGGTTTTTAAAAAAGCACATTTTTAAAATTAAACAATGTTCAATGATTAAGTTAAGGTAAAAGGTATATAGAAAAATAGTTTATAATAATTTTTCAGAAAACTTTTGTTCTGAAGAAAACCCTTTATTATTAATGTTGGGACTTTAAAGACGAAGTTATACGTTTTTAAATATTGCAAATTTTTTGTTTTACAACTTCTAAACGAAGTGGCTAATAATTAATATTTGTTGTTTAGAAAATGTAAGAGATTAAGGATTTCGCAATAATTTAGTTTCGCATAACGTAAATGAAAGTGCCGTATGGTAACCCTATGAATAAATTGTTGCATATATGTATTTTTAAAGTTTTAAAGTTTTTTTCATCGGATTTAACAACGCCAGACTGTTTCCTTTGGGGTTATTTGAAAGAAAGAGTATGCGTTAACAAGCCAGCGACTATATCAGAGCTAAAACAAAACATTCGCAATGAAATTCAAGCCATAACACCGGAAATTTTACGAAAAGTTATGGAAAATGTACTGGACAGAGCACGCATATGCGAAACCGAAAATGGTTACTACTTGCGGGATATAATTTTTCAAAACAAAAAAATAATAATAATAATTAACAATTAAATAAAAAAGTTAAAACATTCAAATCATATCGGTCGTTTTGTGCCGCCCTGTATCTACACATTACACAATACATATTAATCTGAATTAGGACAGATTTTAGAGTTGTTTTCAAAATCAGGATTGCCGCTTTTTCTAGAAAACGCTTTCTACATACATATTTCAACAAGAAAACAAAAAGGCAAAACAAATGTATGAGAAATAAAGTATGAAATTTTTTTTTTTAATTAAATTGTTGTTTTAGTTTTGCATTTATGTTCTTGGTTGGGCTATTTGTCAACATATTCCATACTTATTATATACTATTGGAAAGAGTACATTAGTGTTTTTTTTTATTTTTTTTTTATTTTAAACTTCCACTTAAAACTGCAATATTTCAAAAATCCTACAAAATGCTAGGAAAATTTTTCAATTCATTTTTGACCATCGCCACTAATAATTTGTTTATACGGAACCTTTGAAATAAAAAGTACTGTTATGGGAAGACGTGATAGCTCGTAGCCACTCTGCGGAAGTTTATCCGAAAATATATATACCTTATAGAACTTTTGTTATATCAATATGAACAAAGCGCATCCCCGCACCTGAGTAGATTCAAGCTCCATAACTAGTGGTACTGCAGAAAATGTTCTTCCATAAAACTTCCAAGATTTTGCAATACCTACCCGTAGTTTAAAATTTACTTTTTTTACTTTCACACAAACGGGAAGAGTGTCTCTATACATTAGGCACATTTTTTTTTCGAAATTTTTTGAGAATGTGCTAAAAATTATTTTAATATAAGTTTATAATGCTTTATTTTTATTTTTTCAAATTTAAAAATAATTTTTTACGTCAATCTAACGACCTTGAGATATTAATTTTTTTTTGTGTTAGTATATCGAATCGTATTTTTTAATTTGCAGTAAATAATTAAATTTTGTTTATTGCATACAAATTTTCGTTTTATGTTGATGATCATTCAATGGTCACACACTTCTTTTAATCAATTTTAAACACCTGAAACAATATTTTGATTTCTTATCTAATTCATAATAGAACTATTGTTTTGATCCTAAACAGGTGGTTTTCAGGTGTTCAAAGAGTTTTTTTTTTAATTTGCTAAAAGGTTTTGTGTCTTGTTTACAAGTATTTATACATATTAATTTACATATGTATTAAATATGACTCTAAAATACTAATGGTTAATAACGCCTCTGAACATTAAACTGTTAGTTACGTTTCCTTTAATGGTAACCATGGCTACTTACTGGGGTCATTGCATTATAAAATAATTGAAAGCTTCTTTTTCTATTAATTAAATTCGAAATGGATCTTTTAGAAAAACTTGCTAAACTATTTGTTATTTAATCCAGCAATCTAAGGCTGTTTTAAAGTTGTACATAACGGCTTACATCAAATTTAAAATAACCAATTAATAAATACCCTGTGCCTAACTCTGTGATTGATTCAACTACTTACATACTAATATCGAGCATTCAACGATATTTTACAGGAGGTTTGATTTCAAATCCCGTATAGGTTGGTAAAGATTCAAAAAAAGACTTTATCAAGTTTTAAAGGTGCGCCAACGACCTGCAGAATAAGTGTTTACTATGATGCGAAGTTATTATATTACTCTTCAATAAGTTGACATAAAACCGGTTGAAGTTAGGTGTGGTCGTAAATGTAAACTTTTTGACGTAAAATATGCCATTTGACATTTATTATGATTTTAAGACCAAACAGTTTGCAATCAGTAGACATTCAATTTACAAATAAATTTTTGTGGTCGTAAAAGTAAATTTTTTAGTTTTGCAATGGATATAAAATCAACAGATTGTTTTTGTTTTCTACTTTTGAAATGAGTTTCCATCGCTAATCTTGTACAAATTAGTAATTTGATTCACTTTCAGTTTCACTCCTGTTAATTTAAATTTAAATTAATTTACAAAAAAAGACATAATATTTTCTTGCTTGCATTATTAATCATAAAAATAAAACAACGCTGAACGCTCAAAAAACTGTACCTTACTATTTGGTAAACTGATTGTAAATAAAAAATTTAGTTTGCATAGTTGACGTTTACTTTACACATATTTCACATTTACGACCAGGTTCAGTTAGCAATGATTTTTTACATAATTTTTGGCCGTAAATTCAAAATATGCATATTGACAGCAAATTTACATTTACGACCATAAGAGTTATTTCAAGGGGAGTAAATGCATTTACTACTGCACCAATCCATCCTTTTTCATAAATTATCTAATACCAATATTTCATTTAAAATTTGAAGTACTGTTATTTTATTGTGTAATAATTTATTATAAATAATTTAATCACTATTTTTGCACAATATTCATAACATTGGACTACGTAGTCCGTTGAACTTTATATAGTAATTATTTTGCATTAACTTTAATATGTTTATCTTATCAAAATTAGAGCATAATATAAATTTTTATTGCTTTAAAACATTTTTAAATAAATAACTAGACATTTAGCATATTTTCAAAAGATTTAAAAAAAAAATTGCTTATATAGTTTAACTCTGTTCGTCCTTTCGTCCGTTTTTGGTGTAGCCCAACCAGTTATAGAATTACAGCGCCCAAAGTCCGGAAAAGCCGTATATTTAAATTGTTATAAGAAAGTTATTAGGTAAATTATTTTCGAAAAATTTGAATAGCTATTAGGTAAATTTTCAATCTGGAAACGGTAAAAGACAAGGTGCTTTTATGAGATAAAAATTTTTAGATACAAAATAAGTATATATGATTGCAATACGGTACTTTCATTTACCGTTATGCGAAACTCAATTTATTATAAATTTTTGAACATCAATATCTCCTAAACGGCTTAAACTTAAAAATTGTTTAAGTTATACACAAAAATTCAAGTTCAAATATTATATGGTAACATGTGTAAAGGTGTTTCCTAATTTTGTAAGGGTATCCCTTCTCAATTTAAGGGTTATTTGAATTTAAAAATGATAGAATTTAAAATCTCGTTTTTCAAAATTTGATTTTTTTTAACCCCAGTAAATCTTTTTCCTTTCTAAAAAAATGCTGAAATATGGAAACTTTGCATGCGCTAGCCCCCATTAATTTTAAAGAACTATTTTTAGCAAAATTTCATACACCCAGCTTTCATAAGTGTAGAGTAATGCTCATATAAAAGAAGGATTTGGCAGCTACTCGAATCCTCTGCAGCAGACCAACTAAATTTTGCAGTAACTTTGACCATAACACTAAACTACTTTTGGCAAAATTTCAGACACTCAGCTTTAATAAATACAGAGTAATACTCATTTAAAAAAAAAGTTGTATGAAAGGTATTCGAGCCCGTGAACCAAATGGCTGGATTTAAATAGCGATGACGGCTATTGCATAAAAACGAATATTTGAAAATTTCAAAATCCTAGCTATTTTTTGAATTATCGTGCGGACGGACATACATAGCTAAATCGATTTAATTTTCGATTCTGATCCGATTCATACACTGGAGTCTTCAGTGTAGAGTATCAGTGATTTTAATCAGTAAGTTGGAAATACTGGAAATAGTAAAGAAAAGTTAACATTGATTTAGTTAATGCTATTATTTATAAATTAATTTAGTAAATTCATATAATATTAACTTTCAAATGTAAATATTCAACATTCAACATTATTCACCTACCTTAATTAGCTTAAAATTTTATTTGTAATTTATGGCTGGAGCTTAATATTTTTCAATAATATTAAGTTAAAAAATTATCTATTGTTAAGGTAGGTTAAATCTGTATAATAAAATTATTTATTATGTCTGTGATATTTAAGATTAAATTAAAAATATTTAGTAATATCACAGATAAAAAAAAAAGTATATTTAATATTTACTTTTATTTATCTATAGTAATATTAAATGACTTTGTAGATCTTCATTATATATTAATTCTTGTTAATAAACTTTACAAATTTTTATTAATCTCAAAAGCTTCTAGTCTTAATAATAAATTAATAAAACTCAAATTATTATTCAAATATACTGGATTCAGATATTTAGAATAACATTGTTGCTAACTTTAATCTGAACAGATTAAGATTGGTAAGAATATGTTCTAGAAAATTATTTTTGTATTTGGAATTAAAAAAAAATTTGCATTTTAAAGTTAATTTCCATTTTATTATTTTATTTTTAGAATTATATGTAAATAAATTAATAGAATAACTAGTACCGCCCTGTGCTCGAAATTCGAGCTATTAATGCGTAGCTACACTGAATACTTGGTAAAGCTGAAAATTTGTAATTTTTCCACAAATATGTTTAGGTTTATGGTCAAAGTAAAAATTGAGATAACAGTAGACCTTGAAATGTTAATTGAAAATACAAGTTTACCTATAAAAGAAAGTGTTATCAGTAGTTCCAACTAATTCATTTTTTAAATATACAGTAACTTTCTTATAAATAAATAGAAAGTAAGTGGATACTCAATAGATATATGGATATAATATACTATTAAAAATATAATTGAAATAATTGAAACACCTGTTCAAATGTTATAGTTTTTGAAAATTTTTTTCAAGTGTCATATACTTTAAAATCACTTAATTTATTTTCAAATAAACTTGTTAAAAAAAATAAACGGTCAATTGAATTACAATCACGCGAGTATGATAGTCAATATGTTTCATTCTGGTGTCTGAAAATTAAAGTAAACAATTTGATATATCGATTAAAACTTGGTTAGATTTACAAAGTGGAACTGGAATTGATATCTTAATATTTGTAATCACTCTATCATTTAAGTAGCATGTTTAACTTTTTATTTAAGTATATTTTTAATTCAAATGCTTGTAAATACTATATTTATATATAATTGTATTTTTACACCTGCAACTGATAATCTTTGATTTCTTATATTTTCGTTTTTAAAATGTTTAGCTAAGTTTGAAGGTATTACCAATTTAACTAAAATATTTTTTGATTTGGCAGCCTGTTTAGAAGTTCATTTTTTGAGTTTCTTCCCCTGTTTCCTTCGTGAATACCATTCCATAGACATGAATACCATACGTGATTAAGAAATGGAAGAAACTATAATATCTTTTTTAATATCCTAATTAAAACAGTATAAGAATGCGTACCTCTGTATATTCGTAGGATCTGTTCGAAGGTGCAGGGAAATTTTGGGAATAGTTTGGAAATGAATCTCTTTGGGCTTTCATTTTTTACAAATTGTGGAATGGAATGTTATTGAGAAGAAGTGAACGCACGAGATGGATCATGGACGTCTGTTCAGCATCGTAGTATTTCCTCACAGCAAATGTGTTTCCATAACCACAACTGCTGATATCTTTTCAGTTCTATATCTATTATCTTCCCAAGATATTTGGAAAATGTTACTTCTTGGATTTACACTTACGTTTATAATTTTCCTATCAAATATATACTTATCCTATCAACATTAACAGCTAGTTTTTATTCTGACATCTATTTACCAATTTTTAATTAGTCAGTGTTCATATATTTGTTTTTAAAGTATTGAAGACATTTTAGCCTCAGGTTTACGATGCAATTTCGGTTTTATAGAGAAACTCTTTATATTAGCATGAAAAGAAGAGAGTCCCAAAAAAAACTATATTGTACATTACGTTAAAAATCCACATCAACTAAGTTAACTGTTACCAAGTCGCCAAATCATGAAGTCACTGATTGTATCTACCAAGAGCTTTAAAAAATTTTTTTGGCTGTTATATTTTAGTTTTTCCTTCTTTGTCAATTATTTTGAATTTTTCCGAACTCAAACATATTTTTACTAATCTAAAAAAAAAATGGAATATTTAAATATATAAATTTTACATATATTATAAAGAATGTGTACAATATTAAATTAATTAGGTATAAAAACTTAATGAACATATCAACATTTTTGCTATTACATTCCTTTAACACTTCTTCTTCCTTTTTATTTTTCGTTTTTTAAATCAAAAATCTAAGAAAATAACTCTTAAAAAATTTTCAATAATCACTAGCCCACCCCAATCAATCTTTAATATAGTATGTGTAAACTTTCAATTACTTTCACCCTAATAATTTTTATTAAAAATTAAATTTTTAAACTTAAAAACCACTACACATCAAAATTTTAACAATGATGGAAGAAGGAGGAGGAAGGAGAACAGATTAAACAGAGTTTCTCAGATATTTTTATTGTGCTCTTTTTTTTTTTTTTGTTAAATCCATTATCGTATTAAATTACACTGCACACATCACCATATTTTTAAACTAAAAAAGTGATTAAATATTCATTTATTAATTAGGATATTTCGGTTAAATTTTGTAAAAGAGTAAATAAAATTTTTAAGGTGAAAATTATTAATTAATAATTTATACCGTTATCCAGATAACGATAGTTTTAATGAATTTTGAAATTAATTTGGGAAAGGACCTTGTGATAGTATACATCTGCAAATTAAACCAAGCAACTATATACAGGGTATTCTCTAATTAAGTGCACTGTTATATACAACTGCATAGGTACTTATGAGTAGGTACATTTCGAAAGCTTAAGAAATCCTCTTTTAAACAAGCACATATTCAATTTTCTGTCTTTTACAGTTTTACAGTTTAAAATTGCGAGTTTCTACATTTAAAAAATGTTGCAATTTTAACAATTTTTTTTTGAAAAGAAAAACCCCAATTTTAAATAAAAAAGTTTCAAAATTTTATAAAACAAAATTTATTTACTCATAAATACTTATGCAATGGTATTTAGCAGTGCACTTATTTAGGAAACACCCCGTATGTAATATTTTCACATGAAGTTTGTCTTTTTTCACATGAAATGTGTCATATGAATTTGATCTGTTTTCAAATACAAAAAGTCCCTAAATTTTCCGAATTTAATTGGTCTTTTTTAATCAATCCCGTTTGTATAGATCCTGTGGTCGAATCTACATATTTGAAAAATGCTACTCACTGATTTCATAGTAGAACCTTAATAAAGCAAGAAAAATTAAAAAGTTTTGGACTTGAAAATAGATAAATTTAACTTGAAAAAGGACCGACCAAGTTCATGAAAAAAGAGTGTATATATTTTATTTGTTTTAATAAATGGCGAATAATTGATAGGAAACGGATCCTGAAAATGATTTAAAAAGTTTTACTGTTATAAATAAATATTTTGCAATCCGAATCCTATTCAAACTTAAGTTCTAAATACCTTTTCAAATCTATAATAATTTAAGCTCAGAATATTTTTAATTGATACATTATAGATATCTAATATTTTTTTTTTTTTATTTTACGTGGATTTGTGGGAATCTTCAAAAGATACAAACTGCTTCCTAACAGAAGCGTATGCCGGATTCTTACCGGCTAAACCACACTTTCCTCTTATTAAAACTAGTCGAACTAACTATCCATTTATTTTTTGCTATCTTTGGTTTGAGTATAGATTTTGTGTACTTTCCCGTAGGAAATCTGTAATTTTTACTATATTATCTAAAGTTCTTTTTCTTTTAATCCTTCCTGTAATCTGATGATTTATAAACTGAGCAGTTTTAATCTTTATATGTCCTTCTAGACGAGCTTTATGCTTTATTTACTTATTTCATCTATAACTTTGGGAATTTGTAAATCTCTATGAATGTCACTATTACGTACATACAAGGGAGCCTTTAGTATGTTACGTATGACTTTATTTTTAAAGGTTTGTATTTTTATGCATTAATTTTTTTATGTATTAATTTGCGTTTGCTTGTCACAGCCCCAAAGTTGAATGCCATATAACCATATAGGTTTAATTACTTAGTTGTAAATTAACACTTTATTGTATATTGTTAATTTAGACATACGCCCTAGGAGCCAGTAATTTTCTCTATATTTATTTTCAGATATTTAATATAAATTACTTCTTTGATTATAAATTGGTATCCTAAAAAAACCATTGCAATTAATAATTAGTGAAGTTTATGATAGATTTTAAACTAATAAATGCAGTATTGTGTCATAGTAAAGAACTTCGTTCTCTTCTCTTTACCCCTAACATTACATAGAAAACATACGAGTATATACTTTAAGATTTATTCTAGGAAGATTCAATACGTAGAAATCATTCATGATAATTGGTAATCCAGCTCTATAATGTTCTTAGGCTTTCCATTTTTAACAGGAACTGAACCGGAAACAATAAATAGAACCATTCACTTATAATCAAATTAAATATATTACAGTCAATTTCAATTGGTAGGACAATTTTTTTCCTAATATTAATTTGATATTTGAAATTTTATTATAAAATTTGCATATGTTTTAATTGCCCTGAAGTAATTTATTAAAATATGAAACAAAAGGTTCTGCTAGCTAATTGTAAACACATTAAACATTACTATGGATATTGATTTGATATTTCAATCATGTTTTTCAGTTATTTGTTAACTAATTAAGGTGCAGGTATTTTAAAGTAGAATTATTTTATTTCATTGTAAAATTAAATTAGATAAATTTGTTCAACTTAAATTTTTATTTGTTATAATTCTTTTGAATATGCATTTAAAAATTTAAATTCGTTCAACTTTTAGTTTTACTGAGAGAATCAATTTGTTGGTTGAATATCTACATTAGTTTAAGTGAAACTAAGGAAACATACTAAATAAATAACAATACTATAGGCCATGTCACATAGAGCCAAAAGCGTTCAGAAGACATATTTTTGGAAAAAAAATTTACACGAAATCTAATGAGAGCTTTGGATAGGAGTCATGTTAAAATTCTTTATAATTCGAAATATATCCCCTGATTTTGATTTTTGTTCAAAGGTGGATTTAAGATTTGAACTTCAATACTTTTTTTCTGGATAATGAGATTTAAAAATTTTTACTTTATTAATTGTAATTAAGTTTTTTAAAAAAAACACCTTCATATTTTAGTACATTACAAAAGCGCTCAGAACTTTGACATTTATATTTTTTTTATAAATGCCAAAATAGGCACAGCAATAATCAACTCTAAAGGCTTAAAAGTTAATTTGTTGAATATCAGGTGAAAATTTTTGATTTGAAATTTGAAATTTTTAAAATTTTATTTTGATATTAAATTTAGTATATATGGATAAAGATTTCATACAAAAAAATCAAACCGAAAAATGGTAAAAATGGGCATTTTTTCAAAAAAAAAAATCAAATATCAAAGAAAAAATCGAAACTCTCTCTTAAAATACATTAATAAATTTTCCCAAATACGAGTACTTTTAAAAGTTTCATTAAATTAAAGCGCCTTATAAATAATTTTTTGCTCTATTATAATATAAAAATTTTTAAGAATCTTCCTTATAATTTTGAAAAATATGCATTAGAATTTAATTAGAAAATTTATATTTAAAAATAATTTGTTATATGCAGTTGCATAAACTACAATTTTAAATTTAGCACTGGAAAGATTCTACTAAACCTTTCAAGTATCAATATAAATATTATATGTTATATGTTAGTATTTGGATACCTACTTCCTACCTACCTACCTATTCATTTGCTATTATTTATTTTTAAAAAAAGCTGTCAAAAATAAACTTGCCGAAATATATTATTACAACATCTGATATTATCAATAAAATTTATCGAAATTGTTTGGATCTTTGCTAACTGTTCTAGCCAATAGAACAACCACTATGAAATAAATTTGAATTTTAACATCGGATAATAAAATCTAAATATGTAAATAAAATATTCTACTTCTGATCAAATATCACAGCCATTCAAAAGGTAAGCCATATTAGAAATTACATTTATTGTGGTATTAATTAGTAGAGGCAAAGACTCTTAATATACACAATAATATGTGTATATTAAGAGTCTTTGGTAGAGGGTTGAAATTTAATGTAAAATTCTGTAAAACTTAAAAATATTTAATTGACCACCCAAAAATTAAAGTAAACCACAAATACTTACATTTATATTTGATAAAAAGAATTATAAAATATAGATTATAAAACGAATTTTATGTGGATGAAAGAAATGACATATATGTAAACTATCAAGTGTCAGGTGTGACAAAATAATGTCAATACACATTTTCCGTTGTTCTTGGAAAATATTTAAAGCACATTTGTCTCAAATGTGTCAGGAAAACGTCGACACATGTATCTTAAGAGTGTCGGGATAGTGCAAAGATATGAGTCTTGAATTGTGTCTTGAAAAGATCGACATTATACACACACATGTGCTCCAAATGTTTAAAGAATATATGCGGTCAAGAAAATGTATTGGCAAGAATCTGTATACCTTAATATTTTTTTTAGGTACATGTAGTTAATATATAATCAACATATCGAGCACATTGGGCTGGGCTAATTTTTGTAATTCGTTTGCATGTATCTCAGTTTGATTCTTTTCCTTTGAAATTAAAAAAAAAAAAAGTCAAAAATGCCACAAACGGCTGGCTTATTAAATATGAAAGCTTATCTTATCTATTCATACACAATTTTTAGGTAATATATGCTTATTTATTAAACACAGATTGAAATCCGATTAATAACTAGCAAAAATAATATAAAATAATTTACTTTAATTACATTAATATTTATTTAATTGTACTAATTTATATAATATATAAATTCATTTTTTAATAATCAAATCATTAAAAAAAAATACAAAATTTTTAAAATTTAAAAAATATTATTTAAGACTTAACCGCTTGTATTTCTGTGGCACCCTTTTCATAAAATATTTTATTTCTGAATCTACAACATCCAACTCTTGTGTAGGAAATAGTGCATGAATAAAATTTATAATTCCGGTTAGGGAAACAAATTTCAGCTTATTATATTCTAAAAAATGAATAAGAAAATATATGATTTAATAAATTAATAATTTATTTTAATATTTAAATGAGTATATTTTTACCATTAGATTCGAAACTACTTTTTCCTGACCAAGAAAATATTATTAGAATATCATATGTAACAATTTGCTCAATATAAAGCTTAACATATTTCCTTACATTGTTATTTGTTATTCCGTAACTGTCACGAAATAGATCGACCTATGAAAAATATATGTACATATATAATTAGAAAATAGCATATAATATTAGAAAATTAATTTTAAAAATTTTCTGACCATTTCTTGTTTATATTCCAGTTCTTTCAATCTGTAGTCAAACTGTATAAAATTATCCAGATTGTCTATAGGCAGTGACGGTGCAATGAATTCTGATGCATTCGTTTCACTCAGTTCTTTTTTTACTATCAAACTTGATCCAAGTTCTTGTAATAATTTTAAAATTTTTCGATTTTGATTTAAAATTTTTTCATTCTGCTTTTTTAAATTTTTAAATTCGTATTGAATTTGTAAATATTGTTTTTGTATTTCGATATATTGATTGTTTATTTCAGAAGTTTGTGATTCATCAGATTCATCTGAGTCTTCGGATTCATCGGAATTTGATGAGATATCAAGAGGATCAGCATAAATTGGTGTTTTATTTTCTGATATTAAAGAAGAGTTCTTTTTTACTTCTTTACTGGAAGATACGTGAACCTTCACGATTTTAGACTTTTTTGATCTAGCTCCCCGCCGTAAATCATTTTTGGACAATTTACAAATACTTTCAAATTTAACCATATTTTGAATCTACAATATAATTAAATAATTATTAAATTTTATTTTTTATATTATCATAAAACATAAGTTGAATAAAAATTTGTGACACATTACATGCACATTACAAAAAAATGGATAATTATTAGGGAATTCAAATATTGATTATCTAAGTTTGATATTTTTAATATCAATAAAAAAATTTTAATTTAAATTTTTAATTCAAATGTTATATTAAAAATTTTAAAATTAGATTAAGAATATGAAACAAAATACCAACACTTTACCAAAAAAAATTATTAAAATTATTGATTATTGACGTTTAAGTACAATTATTCAATATAAGATCAATATTTCATTTATAAAAGTTGAAATTTTAAAGATAACAACTTTTTAAACTATAATATTAAAAATATAATTGAATTAACCTATAATAAAAAATATGGAACACAATTCCAGCACATTACAGACACTTTACTGAAAAAATTTATTAAAATAAATGATTATTGAAGTTTTAAAGTATTATTAAGTTCTGTATTTATTGTAACTTACGAAGATCTTATTTTTCTGCACTTTTTCAATATTAATTAAATTTAATTTGTTTTTATATTTATTAAATAAAACTTTGAAATATGCATCTATTTTGTTAACTTTCTTTTAATACAGATTTTTTTACAACTTTAAAATAAAATGACAGCTAAAGTATAAAAAACAAAAACTAGGAAGAAAAATTAATGTACATTGTAACATCGTACTTTAGCTATCGGTAGCCATCTACCGGTTATAATAGTAGGTAAAATCTTTAATAAACAATTTTTAAATGACAGATTCTTTTATTTTACTTCAATTTTTTTTTAAACAAATAGGATCTAAAGAAACATCACTTCTGTATGATTATTACTAAATTATTATTTTTATAAAACATCTTTTGACATTTAATTTTTGAATTTAAAAAATTTTAATAAAATCTTAAATTAGTTGTCATTTAATAAAAATATATTCTGATCGATTAGAGCGCCACGCGTAATAGTATTTTAAAGCTTTATAAAAATAATTGTAGTTTTTTTTTTCTTAACTTAGTTGACAACCCGTGATTGGAACAAATTATGTATTTGAACCTTTTTACGACACATATTTTGAAAAGGATAGTTTAACTAGGGACTCCTGTTAATGTGTTGTCAAATTTTTTGTTGAGTCACAATTTAAATAATCGAGGTCTTAGTTTGCATGTAGAAGAAAAAAGAAGGTTGTAGATGTGAAATAGTCAAATCTAAAAAATACATCCCCAAATAACCATTAAAGTTAACTATAATAATATAAACGGATACATCGTTTTTGAATTCATTTTATAAACAAAACAAATTTTAGTTGAAATTAAATAAAATTAAATAAAAATTTAAAACTTAAAATAGTATAAACTCTTAAGGTTATATAAATAAGGTTATTTAAAATTTTAGCTGTCAAAATATTGCTATAAGAAAATATTTTTTTTCTCCCTCTTTCTTTTTGAAAGAATACGATATTTTACTCTTTCTAATGTTAAATATATCAACGATTTTTTGGAAATAATTCAAACATTGGTACCTTACCTATCATAGACAATATAATTTATGTATTTCAAAATAATAGATTGCCAATTTAAAAAATTTGAATGGTGGCCACACCATCAGTAAAGCTTTGGCAACTTTATACTTAATGGTGATAGTTTCATCTTAAGGTCACTAGATGTACCTTAACTATTTGTGTTAAACAATTGGCCGCTTTCCTGTATGGCTCTTTTCCTGATAAGCACACCAAAAATTATGTTGCCATTTTCTCAAAAATATGAGGAAGGTTATAGTTTCCCTTGCCAACTTTTAGATACCCGTGCATACCAATTATAATCAATACAATAAATAAGAATTTCTCATATAAAAAATAACAAAATTTATATTATATAATAATCTACCTATTTTGGTTTGGAATTGAACTGTTTGACATAAAATTCAAAATATTTGTTTTTTATTATTTTTAATTGCAAAAAGAATAAATAAAACAATAGATGTATTTTACAAAAAATATAATTTGACAGGGATTCGAATCGACACTTTTCGATAAATTATTATTTATAGTAACTATGGTAATAATTGTTTTGTTTTGAAAAACATTTTCGGAAATTGTTATAAAAATAATTAAAAAATAAATGTGAGTTTTCTGTAAAATTTCTTATATAAAAAGCCATAGATACAGGCAAGTTCATTTAAAAGTATATAAAAAATAAAGAATAGATAAAAACAAGATGAATTTAAAAAAAAAAAATTTTGGCCCAACCTAGATTTGAACCGAGACGTTTTGATTGAAAGTCTGACGTCCTAACCATTACACTATAAAGCGATTAATAAGTTTGCTACAATAAAGTTATTAATTTTGAAGATATTCATATCATTTAAAAAATTTTGTATGGCAGCTACCCGAAGCCTTTCTCCAATTTTAATCAAAAACAATAGGGAATCAACAAAATAGAGAACCAAGTTGCGAAACTCTTTTAGTTTTTGAGTTATCGTGCTGACAGACGGATGGACGGATGGACGGACGGACACACATAGCTAGATCGATTTATTTTTCGATGCTGAGCCGATACGTACCCTTGACACTATATCTAGCTCGTCTAGATCGGTGCGTTACAAACGGAGAAGTAATTTTAATATAACCGTGCTCTTATTTGTATGCACGGGTATAAAAAGACAGTGGTGCATTCATGGACGCTTTTTTCAAAATTAGCTGGAAAAATTAAACACAAAGGAAAACATATATGTATATATATATTTTTTTTTAATAAAACACATCATATTTTTATTACCATATTTTCTTTTTTATCACAAAGGAATAAGAAGCTTTTTTTTTATATATAATATTATATATATTTATATGTATATATATATTTATAATTATTTTTTTTTTTTGTATAATTTTAAAGTTTTATTTATAGGTATATATATTTATATATACATATATACTTTTTTTTTACATTAAAACATTTTTTTTTTTTTACTATATACTTAACTTTTAAAGTTTCTGTTTTTAACATTTTTTACTAATATTTTTCTTTTTCTTTCCATTTTTTTTTTTAATTTTTTTTAATACTATTTTTTTTTTTACTTAAAAATTAAATTTTTACTAATATGTATATAATATGTATGCATATTAAATTTATAACGATTATTCTATTATTTTATTTATTTACAAGGAAATAATATTAATTTGGTTTTTTGTTTTTGTATTTTATATTAATAGTGGAATTCTTTGGAAGGATGTAGAAAAGTTTTATTTTTACATAATATAAAAGTTGATTTATTTTTTTAATTCAGTTTTTATTTGGAAAAATTTACAAAATGAAAAATTAATATATAATAAATTTTATATTATTTCAGTAATAAAGTAATTGATAAATGATACAACAGATTAAATAAAGATTTAAATACTTATAATTAATAAAATTATTTTAATTAATATATTATATTAATTAATTAAAAATTTTTAAAACAAGGTATGTATATGCTTAGAAATATGTTAAAATGTATATACAGGGTGTTTGCTAATTAGGTACACCGCTGTATACCACTGCATAGATAATTGAAGAGTCTAATAAATAAAGGTTTTAAGATACAAAATCTGAGTAGAGTCTGTAAACTACCAATACACCTTCTTCTACAAAAAAAAGAGAACGGTAATGTAACATAATACCTTTAAAGTTTCTATACTTCGAAAACTATTCAATTTAAGCAAATTCGGGTTTTCACATGTGAAAGATCGATTCATAACATGTTTATTTAAGTAATAAAACTCGATTATATCAAAATGTATCATAACACCTTTTCATACTTAACTCTTCAATTATGAGTAGATAAAGTTTCCAAGATATGGGTGCTTAAAAGAAATTTGAATATTTTTTTTTGTTTTAATAATTTTACTCTTAACTGTGTTTCTAGACTCTTTTAAAAATTTTGTAAAATGTATTCGAAAGGTTAAGATGTCTTTTTTTAACTTTCTGTTGTTTCCTATGTTTTAGACTTTCAAAACTTAAAGACGAGCTTTTAAATTTAAAAACTTTGAAATTTTAACTATTTTTTTTTGAAAAAACCACATTTTTTGTTTTTGTTTTTTTTTATCTATTCATAAATATGTATGGAGTTGTACTTATATTGCAGTCCACATAATTAAGGAGCACCCTTTATATATTTATATGTATCTTTATTGCACCTTGACTTCAAAACTTATGAATTCAGGTAAAGTTACCGTATTTGCTTTTAAAAAGATATGATATATGCAATATTTTAATAATGCGTTATATAATAATCTTATTATACATAATTACATATACAATAATCTATTTTATAATAAATTTCAAGAAAAAAAAAATTGTATGTCACATATTTAAAAATTCAAATTTTGAAATTTATAACAATATGTGGCCGTTTTGTATTAAACTAATCTATTTAATCTTAAGAAATATTCTTAATTTTGACAGTAGTTTGACAGTTAATTTGATGTCAAAAAGTAAAAACTTCCATGTTTAGAACGTTTAAACTTTCAAGCGCTCAAACTTCCAGAACCTGTCACATTTAATTTCAACAAATTCATGAACAATCAAATTTGATTTAAAAAATCCTAACTGTCAAATTTAATAAATAAAAAAAATTTACAATTGTCAAATTTTAAAAATTTATATATAAAAAAATTTAATTCGGTATGTTGAGTTGTTTTGTAGTTTTGAACTCCAGGTGTGCGTTGTACAGAAGTTATGGCCTACAATATGGTTTTTTATAAAATAATTTTGTTTCTAATATAATGATATTTAAAATATTTTAATAAATGGCAATTTAATAGTCTTATAGAATCAGATTATAAGTATTTTAGAACCAAAGAATAAAAATCAAAAACTATCGCAAATCATACTGTAAAATATTAAAATTTTAATTAAAAAAACACAATGAATATTATTAAGTCCTTTACGTTTCTTTTAAGTTGAGAATGTAAGAAATCTGGAAATCTGTATCTGGAGATTAAGATACCTAAATAAATTTAAGAAATCCAAATAATATATAATTTCATTTTAAAATATAACATAGAGTTTTTAAAAATTCATTTAACTTTCAACATAATTTTATATTTACATAGAATACAGGACATTTTAAGGATCAATGATATGTAATTATATACGGATATGTTAAAGTTTAATTGATTTGAAATTAATGTCCTGTGTTAAAAAAATGAACTCTTTTAATAAATTAAGTATAAATTAATATTTAAAAAAAAACTTATATAGTATATATATATGTTTATTGTAATTTTCATTATTGTCGTATTACAATAATTCTTCGTTTTTATTTTAATCAGTAAATTACTAGAAATTTTGTTTTAATTTATTAATTTAATTTTATTTTTGTTGTTTTTTTTTTTATAAATTTTTATTTTAAGTGTACAATTTAGTATATTATAGTATTTACAAGTTAAAATATTAATTTTTTTTTTAAGTAAATGATATGAGAAATTTATTTAAATAATTAATTAAGTTTTATATATACAGAACTTAAATTTTGATATGTTCAAATATGTAATATCCGTATTATTATTATCTTTTTAAATAATTTGTTTGTTTTAATACTTTTAATTTTTAAGATTTTTCAGAAATTTTAAAGAATATTTTAAAAAATATTTTCAAATTTATATTCTATAAATAAAATTGTTAAATAATTTTTCCAAATTAATCAAATTTAAGTTTAAAACAAATATAGTAAAAGTGTTTGATTAATTTACAAAGAATTTTGAAACATTAGAAATTAGAAGATGCCCTTTTCTATTAATTAAATGTATTAAAATATATATCAGATAAGAAAACTTGTTCCAGGGGTTGAAAACATTTATTCAGAAAAATATATAAACTTTCCAAAAAAATTACCTAATATTTCTAATAATTTATTAAATATCAATTATTTATATTAATTTTATAGAGGCCCTTCGTTTTAATTGTTATTTTATAAGTTTAATCAAACTACTCATTTTTAATTTAGATTATTATTTTTACAAAATATAAATTTAGATTTATTCATAATTAATAAAAAATTTATATATTTTGTAAGATTGAAGTCTTGACAGAAGTCTGGGAACAAAACTAAAGTTAGAACTTTGAAAATTCCCAAGATTTGAACTCATAAAAATTTCTGAATTACTAAGTTTTTTAATATATTTTGGATTATAATTTAAATTTTAAAAATTCTTTTCAAATAAATAAAACTAAATTTGAAAAATAAAACGACTTTAAAAATATCCATTAATATTTAAAATATGTATTTGATGCAAATATTGCATTTGAATTGGACAATAAAAATTTAAATAAATTTCAATATATAGGAATATTTGATTTGTGTCTGAGCTAACTGTTATACAGACCGTATATAAAGAAATTCATAAATGAGGAATAAACATATGTATGTTTACTAATGTTTACATACATACAAATATGAAACATATCATAATTGTATATCGTATCAGATCGTATATTGCATATAAAATCAAACTTTTGTTCTATTTTCTAGTATAAAAAAAATGAGTTTTTATTTTCCAATTAGTTTAGACACAAACCAATAAAAGTGAAAAATGATAAGTTTATTACATTTTCACTCAAAAATTGAGTTATAATTTTATTTAAATATTAACTGTAGTTTATTTTCATTATACAATCTAAATTTTATTTTATTATTTTTTTTTTTGGATATGTTGAGGGAGAAATTTACAATTTTTTTTTAATTTTAATTAAAATTAAGTTAATTTAATTTGTTTTTGTTTTGCTAATAATATTACAATAATTTTTTTTTTTAATTTATTTATTTTTTTACAAATTGTGTCTAAAATTATTTTTCGACTCAATTTTGTTTAATTTTTTTTTTTTGGATATCTTACATATTCTATTACAGAGTTAATAATATATTTTTTTAATAATAATATTATTATTAATTAATTTATTTTAATATTAACTAAATACTTATTGTAATTTTGTTTCTTATATATTTTTTTTTTTATATTTATTTATATAATTAATAATAAATGGATTCGTAGTTTTTTTAGACATTATTTTTTTTTTAGTAGTTTTTTTTTTCTAATTTTACTACATATGTATATATTTTATATACATTTATATATATGTATATATATATTTATATATAAATATACATTTATAGATATATATGTATATATATTTCATTTTCGAATTAATTTAAATCGAAATCATATGTAGATAACAGTTTTTTTTTTATTTTTTTAATTTTAAATAATGATTTAATTTAAATTTGTTACCTAATAATGGACCAGTCTTTAGTTTCAATTGTTTAATATTAATTATAATTTATATTATAAAAAACCAAAAAAATTTAATTATTTTTTACAAAATGGAAAAAACTATTAAAAAAAATTAATAGAAATTAATTTTGCTGATTTCTAATGTAATTATGAAGAAAAACCAATTTCGAATTAATTATTAAAGTTTATCAGTAAAATAGAATTTTAAAATAAGATACGTGACGTGACGTAAGGGGCTCAAAATTCGAGTGATTTTCGCACTCAAATTATTATTATTAGTATTTGTAATTGCGCTGCGACCCAATAAGCCGTTTAATATATACTATTGACGTGAGGCGCTCAAAATCCGAGCTAGTTACGCACTCAAAGTATTATTAATATTTTTAAACAACAATTTTAAACAACAATTTTAAAAAAAAATTTAAAATTTAATAAGCAACAAGACCGAAAAAGCCGTTTGATTTTGTATTTATAATTGAGCCAAGATTTTCCAAATAAGAATATATATATATATATATATATATATGATGATGATAATCATTTATTTTTATTGAAGAACGTTAATTTAATTTTTGTTTATTATATAGATACTTAAAAAAAGTCGCGGTCGAACTCTCGGTTTAGTAAATCCAATTTTCACAAAATCTCATTTCGGAAAATCGCATTTAAAATATCTCATTTTATAAAACCTTTTTTTTTAAAATCTTATTTTAGAAAATCTCTTTTTTTTATATTCTGGAAAGGATCATAATTCCGATTTTGTATTCAATTCTGAAATCCTTAAAAACAAGATTTTCTAAAAGCGAGATTTTCTAAATGAGATTTTTTAATACGAAATTTTAAAAAAACGCGAGATTTTCTAAAAACGAGATTTTAAAAAAGGTTTTACTAAACCGAGATTATCTCTCTTCCACATAAAATATATACTATAATTTACATTATATATCTTAATATTTTAAGTCTACCTTAGAAGTTTGAACAAATTTTATTAAATTTTTAGAACATTGTATTAAAATGGAATTTTCCCATCAACGTAAGTGCTTGGAGCCTAATAATCATGAATTTAGTTTTTTTGAAAAGTGGATATTTTAATTTTTACACCTATACAATTTTTAAATTTTTAATAATATTTGAAACAAATTAGACTATTAAGACCTGTGATTAGAGGTTAAGTAGACACTGAGCTTAGAGGTTAATAGAAAAAAAAGAGCAAAATTTTAAAAACAAATTAAGCTTCTTTAATGAGGTTTTTTGTTGAATTTGACATAATTTACTTCTAAGATCTTCGAAATATTTCAAAAAAATCGATTGATGTTCATGTTCTTTAAAAAGAGGAAATGTTCCGAATAAATAAAATTGAGCTTGATCTCACAACTCGCCTTTAAAAGGAAAAATTAGACTAAAATTTATAAATTTTGGTTTAAAAAAATAAAATTTAAGTTCAAGCTGAACTTTATGAAATCGTCCAATGGTTTCATGAAAGTTTGTGCATAGATCCGTAGAATTTTTTGTAGCTCCATTATTTATTGGTTTTCTAGCTGCAAAAGGGCTATAAAAGTCTTATTTCATTAATCTGAAAAACATTATAATAAATTGATTAGAATGAGAGATTTTGTTTATTTCAACGAATTTTGAGAAATCATTTTTTAATAAAGGTTTTTTAATTACTCTTTAGTTAGAATGAGCTACAACTTTACAAGTGATCAGTCAGATTTATTTGGCATTATTTAATATATTTTAACCGGATTTAATTTTTTTAATTTAATATTCTTTGGTAATAATTAAATATTAATATGAGTAATTAGGGTCTTACATATAAATACATACATTATTACATATATTAAAGAATTATAGATACTTTTAAAAGCCATAAATGGAATGCTAAAGGTAACATACAATTAAATTAAACCTTTAAAAGAATTATTTAATATGTTTTTAATATTATATTGATTTTGTATTAACAATTTTTCTCATACTCTTTATCACATATTTTATAAATAAAGAATTAGTTTCAAAATGAAAGGGTAGCTAGCTACTAGCTGATTATAATTCTGTATTTTTATATTAATTTATTTCATAATAAAACAATATTTATAGATGTGTATTTTAGATAAGATTAAATATTAAGTTAAAAATATTTTTTGTATTGTCATTACAATTCGAAATTAATATTTCGAAAATCAACAAGGGATGAGGGTGCATTATTTGATAAGTTTTTTTTATTTTGTTCTAGAATACTTTTGACTTATTGAAAAGAAATACCTTTGAACTTCTTCAATAAATATACCACTATTCAAGTGGTAAATTAGACGAATTATGAATTTGTAAAGGTGTATAATGACTAATGAATTCACATACAAAATATTTTGTAGTTAATGATATATTGATTGTATTGAATTGGATTTTGTGTGTTAATTGTTATGAGATTTATTATTAAATACGTAGGTAAGGTAGGTGTATAGTTTTAATGAAGGTTGACTTGGACTTTTCATTATCATGAAGGTCAGAAGCCAATTCTATTGATTTCGAAAAATATATTGTTAATATCTGAATGAAATTTTCTTTTTTATTTGAAAATTGCAATTAAAAAATTAAAAGTTTAAAGATTTAAAATAAACTTTTGTTGAAATAACACGAATTTATGCCTTGAAAAATATGTTTAATATAAAAATGGATTGAAGGATTCTGCAAGTTTCAAAATATAACTTTAGGTGTTTTTACAAGTTATCTCGTTAGTTCAATATCGGAGGGGGCTAAAACTAAACTCTTAGGGTTGTGTTATAACTAAATAATCTTACGATAGCCTATATATATGATTAAGAGTTAAATTGAATCTACTATATGCTAGTTCAGTAAAATTACTCGTTACCCGTTAGTATCCTTGAGACTCTTCTTTAAACATTGGCTCTCCTTAGGCTCTTAGAAAAATTGGACATCATTTCCCTGCCCGAACCTTTGGAAACTCGATATATAAGATAAGTTAAAAGGCGTGTGAAACAATAAATTTTTTAGGACCTAGTTTTGTTAGAATATCAATTCCTGCATTGCGGGTGAGGGTTTCTTCAGAAGACTGTGAGGTAATGGGCTTGGAGAGTTTATATGACTTGACAAAAATATCCTTTTTAAAATTATATAACGAGTCTTCAATTCTCTTGAGTGTGGAGTTTTAATTAGATATCATGACATCTTTTTAGCAAATTACTACTCAAATTGGTGTTCCATTCCGTTCTTCAGATAAAATCTAAGGTTGTGGAGATCTTTTTTTGGTTTATTATTCCTAATTTAAGTTTCTGATTCAATTACAGCGTTTAATATATTTTTTAGGCCATGATATGGAAATATTTAAATTTATTAAATGCACACAGTGCGCACACAAGCTAGTTCGTTAAATGTACAGAGATTTTGTATTTTTTTTGGAAAAAAATTAATATTGTACCATATTTAATTTCAAAATTTTTTTTTATGAAAACATTTCCCCAAATACTTCGAATTTTATATAAAAATTATATTTGGAGTTTTTTATATAATGTATCAAAAATTCAATGTTTCCCAAACTTTTTCTCTGAACTCTGTTAAAAAATAATGACAGAACAAATTTTTAATAATTTAAGTTTTAAATTATCCTATTTGTTTAGTGATAAGTAGCTTTGTATAAAAGTAAAATATGTGGAGGTTATTTGCTCTAAAAGAACTTCTGAATCAAAACATTAAAATTTTAGGGTAACTTTTGGATGAAATTAAAAAAAAATTGGACAATTTTACACGAAATATGAAGGTTTTAAAATGAGCATCTAATTCAAAGCATCCATTTCCAATAATACTACGTGTAAAATCAGCCTCTTAAAAAGGTTTTATTCACTTCATGTCACGGCTTGTATTAATGTGGGCTGTTTTTAGTCTATGTTTTTAAGTATTCACTAATATGATAAAATGAACATTAATTGAATTCTTTTGAAATAATTTATGCAAAATAAAATCTACTAGTTATATTAAATTTTAAAATAATTATCGATTTTAATTATTAAAGCCAAGGTAAATAAAAGTTTTTATGTAGTTGACTTTTTAATCGTTCATTAGAAAATCAGCAAAAAAAAGATTACGTACGTAAATGTACTTATTAGTTATTATATACTTTTAAGTACCCGTCAAGTATTTGTATATGTATATATTATAGTTATATAACGAATATCGTTTTTTTTTAAATCTTCAATTAATTAAAAAATTCCTATATTATTCAATAAAATACAGAAAATAACGGTAAAATGAGAGAGGTAAAAAAAAAAATCAAACGGTTTATATCAAAAATTTTCATTTAATAAAAAAAATTAAATAAAAAAAAAAAAATCAAAAAATATCTAGAAAATTGAAAATTAAACACAACTTTCTGGTCCAGGTAATGTATCTGTTATTATATGATTTCTACTACTAGTTGTTGAATTATTTGTTGTTGTTGGTTGTATTGTTGTTGTTGTTGTTCCACTTACAATATTTTTACTAGTTATTGAATTCATTGATGAATTATTTATTCTTGGCAATGTTGTTACATTATTTGTATGTAAATGATTTTGTTGTAATAATTGCTGTTGCTGTTGATGTTGTTGTCCAAGAATTGTTGTATTATTGCCTAAACTAAAATCAATACTAGATGCTAAATAATCATTAATTGATGATGATGATAATTCAGTTGAACAATTGTTACCACTATTAATACCAACACCACCACTACCACCACTACTATTACTACCATTATTAATCATATTGATACCACTACCAATAATAATACCAGAATTACCACTATTACCAATTATATTAGAATTACTACCAGTCATTATATTATTACTATTATTAAATAATTGTTGTTGTTGCTGTTGTTGTTGTTGTAATAAATGTTTATTATGCACTACATTGATATTATTTTGTTGTAAATCAGTTGTTGTTGCTGTTGTTGCATTTTGATTAAGAGTATTACAATTATTATTAAAATTTCCTATTGGTAATGTATCGTATCTATTTGAATTTAAATTTGAATTTAAATTTATATTACAATTGCTACCACTGTTATTAATATCATGTCGTGATCCTTTTAATGGTAACATTGATGGTGGTATCATCATATCAGATGATTGTTGTTGTATATGATGTGAATGATGTTGTAATGTTGCTGATGTTGGACCCAATGTTGATGATAACATGGATTGCTTAATACCAACCTGAGGTAATGCATCATAGAGCATATTCTGTGGATTGTGATAAGTATTTCGATTATCTAATGAATTTGTTTGTTGATTTTGTAATAATAGTTGTTGTGGTTGATGTTGTTGTTGTTGTTGCTGTTGTTGTTGTAATGTTGATGACGGTGATATACAATTTGTTTGAATTTCATTTTCAGTATTATTATAATGTAGTGAAGGTGGTGAATCCTATATAGATAAAATAAAAAAAAATTGAAAATATATTTTCAGTAAAATTGCATACTTTGTTTTGTAAATGTGAATGTTAGCAAATTATCCCGATTTAAAGAATTTTAATGGTTGGTTGAATTCAAGGCTTATTAAAATTTTGTTATTGGGGTTTGGTGAATGAATAATAAAAAATATTAGATTGAATTTTGTAATTTGTATTTAAATTGGGCTATATGAAAAAAGTCCTCAAAATTTGTATGGAATTTTTGGGAAAATGGATTTTAAAAAGAACTTTTCTGGGGACTTCTTTTGTACAGCGTCTTAATTGATTTATTTTTTTGCAATTAAATTTTTCTGATAATCTGACTAGTTAAATTCTGTTAGGAATAGTTTTTGAACACAGTTTATATAATTATATATAGATCTTCCATTGAAGGAGAAGGAAGGAGCTTTTTCGTGGAATGAAGTAGAAAACTTGGATTCAAATTCCATTGTTGGCTTTAATAATCAGGTTCAATAGATTTACTGCCGACTAATTAAAGGCTCAGTGAAAATAATCGGGGCTCTACGCTTATTACACAATATTTATCATATATGAATATGCGATATTCTGAATTATGTGGCATTTTGAGTTGGATAGTTCTGGAAAAAGAGAATACCCTGATTTTGAATCTAAATTTCTCCTAAATTAGATATTTCGCATATACATATATAATAATTACTCTGTAAAATGTGTATAATTCTGATTTTGAATTAAAATAATCAATATAAATTGTTTTAGTTGGTAATATTTTTTCAGTTGTCCCAATGAGACTTTTGGTTGTCGAACGTCTGACTCTGCACAGTATAGTATTTAATGTAATATTCTAGAGCTAAATGTTTCTAAAAGTAAAAATGGAAAAAGTGCGCTAATTAAGTGACCAAATTTTGGAAAATTTTATAAAATTAGGGGACTTTTTCGCATATGAAAGAAGTCTCGAAAATTAGGGACTTATTTCATTTTGTTTTATGCCTTTTTTTGGAGACGCATTATTGCAAAATTTATAAAACTTATTTATAAAGTATAGGTATACTTAAACCTAATTAGCTCAAGTTAAATACTAATGGCCAAATAGATAACGTGAACCCCAGTTATTGTATAAATGATTTATAAGAGCATTTTAGAATTGCAAAATCTTTAAATTTTCATTTTCTACAATATCACTAAAATTGTGTTAATATTGGATTATCTTGTATATATGTACTTCCATATTATATTAATTCTAGAATATGCTAACACTTATTATTGTATCTTTTAACTATACTAACTAACTACACAGGGTACAATTCACCAAAATTTACTCATTAAAAACCCTAAAGGCGTTTCACCAAATTTTACAATTCACCACAATTTATTCAACAAAAAAATACTACAAACCATTTTTAAAATATAAAAATATCTGATAAAATTTTAAATAAATATTGAACAACATGTTTTCTTTTATTAACACTAAAAATTTTGAAATAAAATAAAATAAATATTAAAATTTTATATATGTACTATATTTAAATTATACATATATACAATATTTTCATATTGTACTTAAAATTTATAATATTTATTTTTTAAAGTGCCCCACTTACATAATTATTTGATGTTGTAAAATTTTTATTTCCAATAAAAAGAGCATTAGGCCGACTATTTAATGGTGAAGATGAATTATGACGTCCAAGTGAAGTATCTGAACCTATTTAAAATTGGTAATTAAATTTTGTAATTATATTCATTTATAATTATATATTTAATTTAAATTTTAAAAAATACTTGAAATTATATTTGTTATTTATTTTACCTTTTTGTGCGTTTAAAATATCGGGTTGTTTTTCAATTCCTTGTTTTAATGTGTATGCAACCACTAATCTTTGATGACCAGCTCCAGTTTCAAGTGGTGCTGTTAATGTTACATCCATACCTAAAAATATTGTTGTAATATAATTTTTAATAAAATAGTATTTTTTATTTTAATTTTTACATGTATATTAAAAATATATATATATATATATATATATATATATTTAATTTAACAATTAAAATAATTGTAAAAGAAAATTTAATAAATTTTGAATGATTTTATATGTGAATTTTGAACAATGAATTTAAATTTAAAATTAAAATCATTGTATTGTTTTAGTGTGATAATTAAAATTGTAAAGAGTGTTAATTTTATTTAAATATAAAATATGTTGTATATTGTATAAAAGTATATAATAAAATTAAAAAATAAATGTATAGTTTATTAAAGTTAATTGTATGTAATTGTGAACTATAGCATAATAGGCATGACATAGGGATTCAGTCATAAAGAAGATTCATAATAAAACTATAAATTTATTTGAAAAAAATACTTTTCAAAAAAATAAAAGTCTAAATCCTCAGGAAATCTGAAATCATCTTTCACAAAGAGAGCTATAGCTATAGATAGCAAAAAGTCAAGACCTTTTTGAGGGTTGGGTCTGAAATCTCGGTTTAGTAAATCTCTTTTCCACAAAATCTCGTTTTAAAAAAAATCTCGATTTTAAAAAATTTCGTTTTTAGAAAATTCCTTTTTTTATATTCTGGAAAAAGCTGATAATTCTGGTTTTGTATCCAACTCAAAAACCCTTTAAAACCAGATTTTTCAATAAAATACGAAATTTTCTAAAACGAAATTTTTTAAAACGAGATTTTCTAAAAACGTGATTTTAAAAAAAAGATTTACTAAATCGAGATTATGGAATGCTCCCCTTTTTTGATGATACTAATTTTTATAATAAGGAGTTAAAAAATATTTCTACGTCTTAAGTTATAGCAGGAACTATGATTTCTAAGCTAAAATTGTTGAGGTCAAAAGGCCTTTTTAGTGATACACCACATGATAATATTACTGGCTTTTTTATATTAATAGCTTTAAAATCTTCTCAGTATCCAAGATTTAGGGACCTCAATGGGTTCTTCGAATAATGTACCTTAACTCAAAGTACCAGAGTCCATCAAAACCATTTCAATGACATTATACTTGATGATACTGGGCATATAAACAATGAACTCTTGATACAAAATTTAAATAGGTGAATTTCTATAAATGATTTGCGAGCCGTGAAAAAAGGCCATGTGAAATAAAACCTGAGGGGTGTTATTCCTCATTGGTAAATAAGAAAAAAAAACTCATATTGAATAAGAATAAAACCTGAGGGGTGTTATTTCTCTTGTAGTTTCAATATTGACTTTTGAGAGAACTGAGGCTGCGCAATATTATTTCTCAAGAAATCAGTGATTGCATTGAAAGATGAATAACACCTAAGAGCTATAATTCTCAAAAAGTTGGATTCGAAATGTATTCCCCTAGAATATCCTCTATAAGTGAGAAATAATCACCGGGGCTTTTATTTTTTGAAGCCGAATGTTAAAATTATAGATAAGAGCGTTTCTCATATTTTGATTTGATTCTAATTTCTGATCTTATAATCAGAATAAAACCACAGGGGGTTATATTTTGTAGGACCTTGCTCCATGACTCTAATGGTTTCTATAGTGACAAAAGTTATATAATATCAATGGATATGTAAAACAATAAAGTACATTTTAAAATTTTTAGTATAATCTCACTTTAGTTTAAAGCTAAATACACGCTAGGCCTTATTTACCTAAGGTACATTAGCTGTTATTATTGCTTTAAAGATCATGTTAAATTCTTTATATACTTGATAGTACTAAATAGTAATTAGTTATAAATTTAAAAACCACTTGGTTAATTATACTGTTAATTATACTTTTTAAATATTTTTATCAATGTTAATTTAATAAAATTTTAAAATACAATTACATTACATACATTTTTTTTTGAAAACTATTTTTAAAATTTATATTTATCAAATTACATTTTTATTTGTTGTAAATGCATAAAAACAAATATTACATAAATAAGTATGTTTAATGTTATGTATATTATGTATACATGGCATATTATGTATTTTTGTATAAATTAACACAAATGGATAAATCAAAAAGAAAAAAAAAGAAGAGAAATGAGAAAATAAACCAAAGAGAAATATTTCATAATTTACTATAATTTTAAAAAACTTACCAAGATGTTTATCCTTATCATCACACATATTTCTACCACTTTGTTCTCGTCGTTTCCGTATTGCAATAACAACAACTAAAAGTATACCAATTCCAACTGTAAATAATGTTCCAGTTAATAGTGCTGCTAGTGGTAATATTGAAATACCAATTGTACCATCTATACTCATGTAAAATATGTTCATTTATAGGATCAAAAAATCACCATTCGAAAAATATATGAAAAGAAAATAAAAAAAATATAAAAAATTATTAAAAAATAAATATAAAATAATATGATGAAATTATTTATACACAAAATTTATATGTTTTACATTATTTTCATTAAAAATGTACAGTAAGGGACAAAAATATAACAAACTTTATTAAAGTAATTGAGAAATGTCATGTAATTCAGAAAACAATTGGGTTTTTTATTCCATTTTCAATCTGGGCATTTACCAAGTTATTTAGACTATAAGAGCATTTACTAAGTTATTTAGACTAGGATTCAGTTTCCTCAATCGTATACACTAAACCGTTTATTACTCTGCTGCAGCTGTTGCGTAAGAATATGAATTACACAAATGTTAATTTTGTACGCCATCTATTATCTTGCACAGGAGTTGTATATATTTTTATATAAAATCTTATTTATATTACTATATAACCTATTACGATATTATTATAAAATTTCACGATATATTCTTTTAATTTTCTATAGAATTTTCTATGATTTGAACGTCGTTTGAACCCAAGACTTTCTATTAAAAGTTGGCGTCTTAACAACTACGCTATTGGTCAGAAAAATTGACACTATTGAAAGTATTTTCAAATTATATTGGTCTAATTACGAATTTCATAGTACGTTATAAAGCTCGTTCTGATGATTAAATTAGGATTAGGTTAAAAAAATCAATTTCAAACTCTGAATGCCCGGGAAATCAGAAGTGTTAATCAAAGTGTTAACTGTTCAGTTTTGACGTTTTGATGGTAATATTTTTTTTTTTAATCCTGCAAATTAAGCTTTTCTAAATTTTTTTGAACTTCTTAATTTTTAAAGGTTTTACATAGTTCTATGTTTGAAAAAAAAACGCAAGCACACTACTAGCGGCATGCATTAAACGTAATTAAATCCAGTGGTGGTAACTCTTATTTTCAATGGTGTTACCGTTTAAGATTTAATAAGATTAACTTAATTTAAAGTCAATTATTGCAAAATTAATTTCGAAAACGGTAAGAGGTATTAGAAAAATGTGAGTACTTAAAAATGGAGCTTAAAAATAAATGATTTTAAAAATTAAATAAAATTGGAATTACAGTTATTTAATACAATTAATCAAAATTATTCATATTTTTTCGGATTTAAGTCCTCGTGATTCTTTAACAATGAAAAAGATAATGAAAATTTGGATATTATTATTAAAGCTCAAAATTGAAGCCAGCTATTAACACTTAAATTAATCTTGTATGTTGTGCAGGAGTAAATTGTATGATGTGTGTTACTTTAAGGCAATTATTTCGGAAACCGTTAAAAATAAACCTCCCTGCTCTACTTCTACCCATTTTCATGTGGAAAAATACTAACTGGACACCCTGTATATCTATATCATGCATGATAATCGATGTTGACATAAAAATTGTGTGTAGATTTATGCAGGATGATTCACTTTTGGTTTTGCTTCGATCAAATCAACTTAAGTTTGAGTCGGACAGGGTGGTATATTTTCTTCGGTTCACTAAATTCTACAGCGTGAGTATTTTTTGGATTTATTTTGATATACCGATATCTCAAAAAATACACAAAACTAATAATTAAGTAATTCTTAGATTTTACAGTAAACATTGATTAAGTTATAATTTATCTATTATACATGTCACAACAAAATTTTTATTCAATACTGTACTTAACATGAATATGTGTGTCAAAAACAGAGAAATTGTAAAATAAAAACAAAAAATAAATATTTTAACAGGATATTTTATGAAAAAAAAAATATTTTTAGGCTCTCGCAGTTTTTTGTTTTTTTCATTGAAAAAAAAAACAGATGTATAAACATGAATTAATTTAAAATAAAAAAATTTTTATATCCTTTGGGATATGCAAATGGAAATTCATTGTATTAGTAAAATATTAATGAAGAGATAAGTAATAATTGAGTAAAATACAAAAATAAAATAATAAATAAATTATATATTATTTTTTTTTTATTATAATTTTTTTACATTTCAATGGAAAATTTTGTTTGTTTTTTTTTTTGATTATTAAGTTTATCATATTAATTTTAACAGATTTTCCAAAAAAGAAGAAAAAATGGCGTAAATGAAAAGATATTTTTAAATATAAAATATATATATATATTATTCCAAAGAGTTGAAAAACTATATTTCACCTGAAAACAAATGTATAAAAATATGAAAACCTTAAAAAATATATATTTTTTCAATATATTCAAACAGTTTAGAAGTCTAGTACTGTAGACTGTGTCAATTCTGGAATACCCGTATGACCGTAATATAGACATTAAATCATCCGATTAATTACTTTTGGTAAAATTTTAAATACACAAGTTATTAGACTTTTAGTTTTGTACAAAAGAAAATATAAGTTGAAAGATAGTTCTCAGAACACCTTCCACTACACCTACTATATTTTATTCAGACATCACTGAAGTTAAAAATTAATGAATGGTCACTGAAGTTAAAGCCACTAAAGTTAACTACAATTGACATAGAGTAATGCTCATATAAAAAAGGAAATTGTATGTTTTGAATTCGAACTCGTGGAGCAAACTGGCTCGATTGCAATAGCGATGACGGCTATTGCATAAAAACGAATTTGTGGAATTTTCAGAATCCTGGCTACTTTATTTTTTTGAGTTATCGTACGCAAGGATGGACGGACGGAACTATATGTTATCTGAGTCAAAAGTGTAATGGCAAATTTAATATACCCTTTTGACCTACTGTCATATGGGTACAAAAATAAGAATTATTTGGTAATTCTCATTTTGGACAATTTATGCACGTTGTGATATCAACAGAATTGCATTAGTCAGTTTAAGACAAAATAAAAAAGATTTATATCGGGAGAAATTTCTAGAACAATTAATCGAAGCCGTCAAAAAGTACTACCAATGTGGCAAATGAGAAAATGCCCCGTAAAATAAATTTGGAAGTTACTAAAAACTAAGCTAAGTTTGAAGCTGGCAAAAGGTTTGAAACTGACAAATGTTTCAGGAAGTATATGTAATTAACATTAGTTAATTGTTAACATCTTAGCTTAAAAACATCTTAAAACAAGAGAGAAGATAATGTAGACAAGTTGAAATATGAATAATAAATATCCTTCAAAATTTGATTTTTACAATTAATTCAGTTGAAGTTGCAATTTACTTGAGATAGTACTACTCTTTATACAAATGCAGGATGGGTCCTTAATACCAATCTATTTTAAAATATTAAAGATGTTTAATTCATTAATCTTCAAATCATCTCAAGCATTTTTGCAATTCATTAAAGTGACACTAGTCTTAAAATCTTGTAGTTAGGTGGCCATCAGTTCTTTTTAATTAAATTAATATTTTAATTTGTTTTTATTTATATAATATTTGATGTTTCTATATATAATATTTAATGAATTTGATTAAAATCCTGGTAGGTAGATATTTTACATAGCGTATGATTTAAAACAAATTTAACTGTAAAGCTGATGACCCAATAGTCGATTCGCTTCTAGCGGAGCTTTTAACATTATTTCTAGCGTCGCTTTCTAAACAAAAGAAAGATCAAATGATAGCGTCGCTTTTTAATTGATTATCTTTGAAATTTAATAAATTATAAAACTAACAAAGTTTTTTAATATAAAAAAAATTAAAAAAAAAAAGAGAATAAGAAAGTTGCTCTACTCAAACGTCGCTTTACGCGGCGCTTCTAGCATCGCTTTTCTATTTAGTCAAATTTCATTTAAATCATTACATTCTACTTAAACGTCAAAGCGACACTAGAAGTGACGCGAGTATTTGGTCATCGCCTTAACTTTGATAGAAATATTTAGGAAATGTTTCCCTGCGATACCAATCAATGCCTCAATGCAGGGTTGAAATTGAGTAGACAACTCCAGTTTTTAGGTTGAAATTGAATAGACAACTCCAGTTTTTATTCTCGAATTGTCTTAATAAATATAAAATATTACAAATTTTCAGAATATCATCTGTAGGTTATTAGAATTAATAGGAAATTTTTTTATTTAATAGATATAGTGACCATCATTATTTCCACTTAAAATACAAAACTTCAGCTTTAAAACTCACATTCAGCTTAATACTGATATACTTTTTTTTCTTTAATTAGTTATTAAGGAAATTCGTTCGTTAAAAAATCTCATAAAGGTAAAATTTTAGAAGTTTTATTGAATTCTTAGAAACATTCTATACGTTCAGTTTTCCTGGGAAATTTTTACAATTAAAAAGTTTTTAAAGAAAATCCTAGTAGCTACCTACAAAGTTTCATAAATATCTGGAAAACTTACAAATACTTTAGGTAGTAAAAATTACAAAATTATAAAAGTATTTCGATATAAGAAAAATATAATACAAAAATATTTGAAGGACTCATCAATCCAAAGGACATTAATTTCCTACTAAAAAAATACCATGTTAGGTACTATTTTAATTCGAAACATCATACATTTATTTTGCTATTTATCATCAAAATCAAATCATGCAGAAAATTCAAAATCAGGGTTAAATTTTTTAAAAAAATAAATTTGTAAAATAAAAACAACAACAACAAACTTACATTAAAAATATATTTCAATATCATTTTTTATTTATATAATACAAGTATTAAGAAAATAAAAAAAACCATTATTGATTTTTTCATATAATAATAAAAAATTCAAAAATAAAATCAAAAAAAGTTTATTTAAAAAATCTATATATATAAAAGGGAATGTTTGTGGGTTTGTTTGTTTGTTTGTTTGTTTGTTTGTTTGTTTGTTTGTTTGTATGTAGCGAATAGACTCCTAAACTGCCCAGCCGATTTTCATGAAAATTTGTATATAGGGGTTTTTGGGTACGGAAAGAAATCGTGGCCCAAAAATTTTGCTCTAACGGACCGCCAAGTTGGGGCTGTGGTGCAAGTATTTAAACTTCTTTGTTCTAAAATGAAAACGGTTTGACCGATTGACTTCAAATTTTGTATACGTGATGCTCTTTGAGAATTGAGTAGACACTATTAACAGTTTTGGAATTTGTTAACCCATGTCGGGCCGACGGGTGGTCAAAAAAAATTTTGGGTCCAAACTTTGTCCGATTTTACGAAATTCTGCTTTGGTTTAAAAGAAAGCCCCAAAAAATTTTTTGTTGAGTTCCATTAACCCTTTGCGGCCCAACAGCTTTTTATAGGTTTTTTCAATACTTTACTCTAAATTCGAAACGGTTTGACCGATTGACTTCAAATTTTGTATACGTGATGCTCTTTGAGAATTGAGTAGATACTATTGACAGTTTTGGAATTTGTTAACCCATGTCGGGCCGACGGGTGGTCAAAAAAAATTTTGGGTCCAAATTTTGTCCGATTTTACGAAATTCTGCTTTGGCTTTAAAGAAAGCCCAAAAAAAAATTTTGTTGAGTTCCATTAACCCATTGCGGCCCAACAGCTTTTTATAGCTTTTTTCAATACTTTACTCTAAATTCGAAACGGTTTGACCGATTGACTTCAAATTTTGTATACGTGATTCTCCTTGAGAATTGAGTTGACACTATTAACAGTTTTGGAATTTGTTAACTCATGTCGGGCCGACGGGTGGTCAAAAAAAATTTTGGGTCCAAATTTTGTCCGATTTTACGAAATTCTGCTTTACCTTTAAAGAAATCCCCAAAAAAAATTTTGTTGAGTTCCATTAACCCATTGCGGCCCAAAAGCTTTTTATAGGTTTTTTCTATACTTTACTCTAAATTAGAAACGGTTCGACCAATTGACTTCAAAATTTGGATACGTGATGCTCCTTGAGAATTGAGTTGACACTATTAACAGTTTTGGAATTTATTAACCCATGTTGGGCCGACGGGGTGTCAAAAAATATGTTGGGTCCGAATTTTGTCCGATTTTATGAAATTCTGCTTTGGCTAAAAAGAAAACCCAGAAAAAAATTTTATTGACTTGCATTAACCCATTGGGGCCAACAGCTTTTTATAGGTTTTTTCAATACTTAACTCTAAATTAAAAACGGTTTGACCGATTTTCTTTAAATTTTGTATACGTGCTCCCCTGTGAGAATTGAGTTGACACTATTAACAGATATGGAATTTGTTAACCCATGTCGGCCCGACGGTTGGTCAAAATAATTTTGGAAGCTAATATTGTCAAAATTTGCGAAGTACTGCTTTGGCTAAAAAGAAAGCCCCAAAAAAATTTTGTTGAGTGATTTGGAAGCAATTAAATTACGTCCAATTTTGCGCAATACTGATTTGGATACGTGATGCTCCTTGAGAATTGACTTGACACTATTAGCAGTTTTGGTATTTGTTAACCCATGTCGGGCCGACGGGTGGTCAAAAAAAATGTTGGGTCCAAATTTTGTCCGATTTTACGAAATTCTGCTTTGGCTAAAAAGAAAGCCCCAAAAAAAAATTTGTTGAGTTCCATTAACCCATTGCGGCCCAACAGCTTTTTATATGTTTTTTCAATACTTTATTCAAATTCGATGCCGACCCGACGATTGACAAAAAAAAATTTGGAAGCAAATTACGTCCAATTTTGCGCAATAATACTTTGCTAAAAAAAACAGTTTAACAAAAAGTCAAGTTTTTTGATTACTTTATTCTAAATTCATTGAAAAAATTTAGTTAAATTAAAATGTGTAGCCCGATGATTAGACAAAAAAATTTTTGAAGGAAATTATGTGTCCAATTTTGCAACGTACTACTGTGGCCAAAAAGATAGTCATAAAAAATTTTTCGAGTTCTATAAATCCATCGCGGCACAATAACTTTTAACATTTTACAACTTTGTTTTTGACAATGGTGTTAACTTTATTAACAAGCATGGATTTTGTTAACCCATATCGGCACGACGATGGGTAAAACATTTTTTTGAAGGTAATTATGTTCAATTTTATATGATATTTTTTTAACTCTAAGGAAGTTTTAAATAAATTTTTTTTAATTTAAAATATTTTTATGGGTATAATTAAAATTTTAGAATATAATTCTAATTTTAGTGATAATTATTTTATAATCAAACAATAAAATTTTATTTGTTTATTTTTAATAATTATTAACACAAACTTTGTATATATCACGTCATAAATCTGATTAAAGGTACATAGAAATTTTACCTAATTCTTTTAAACTTTGTTTTACCTGTTTCGTAATATATAGAAAATGTAAACCATAAACTTTAATTTCTGGGTTTTTCTTTAAATTACTGCATCGTGCACGTGTTATTATCTGAGCTATTGTGAAAGTAGTTTTACCTACAAACTATTTTAGTGGTGGGAATTTTCATTAGTCCGATTTTTTGCGTCATAAAGAATATACTTTATAAGTGTAGTTATACACCATTAGTTAATTAATTTACGAATTTCGTAGCGTGAAGACGTTAAATTTAAATAATATTAAACTGAAAAAATTGGAAAAATAAAAAAATGCCACCTAAAAAAGCATCCATTGGCAAAACAATCAGAGCATCGAGAGGAATATCTGCTTTAAGAGCTGCAGAAACAGCTTTTCAGCGTAATATACGACTGGGAAATAATCGAATCAGGGCCTCTTCTTCAAGAGTTGTTGAAACAGGGGATCAGCGTTTTGAACGGCTTGAAAGTGTTCGAATCAGGACTGCCATTTCAAGAGCTGCTGAAACGTCTGAACAGCGATTAGCACGCCTTGAAGGAGTTCGTACCAGGACTTATACATCAAGATCTGCAGAAACATTTGAACAACAATTAGCACGCCTTGAAAGAGTTCAAACAAGGACTTATGCATCACGAGCCGCTGAAACTTCTGAACAGCGATTAGCACGCCTTGAAGGAGTTCATACCAGGACTAATACATCAAGATCTGCAGAAACATTTGAACAACAATTAGCACGCCTTGAAAGAGTTCAAACCAGGACTTATGCATCACGAGCCGCTGAAACTTCTGAACAGCGATTAGCACGCCTTGAAGGAGTTCGTACCAGGACTTATACATCAAGATTTGCAGAAACATTTGAACAACAATTAGCACGCCTTGAAAGAGTTCAAACCAGGACTTATGCATCACGAGCCGCTGAAACTTCTGAACAGCGATTAGCACGCCTTGAAGGAGTTCGTACCAGGACTTATACATCAAGAGCTACTGAAACATCTGAACAACAATTGGCGAGACTTCAAAGTGTTCGAACTAGAACTTCCACTTCAAGGGCTGCTGAAACTTTCGGTCAGCAATCAACAAGACTGGAAAGTGTGCGAATAAGAGCTTCAACATCGAGAGCTAATGAAACATCAAGTCAGCGTAATGCAAGACTTGAAAGTATTCGAACCAGGTCTCATATTTCAAGAACTATTGAAACACTTCAACAAAGGTTGGCAAGACTTGAAAATAAGCGAACCAGAACTTCAACTTCAAGAGCTGCTGAATCAATTGATCGGCGGACAACACGACTTCAGGATCAACGGTCACGTCAGTATCAATCAAGGTTAAGAAGAGATTTGAAGTTTGCAGCGTTCAATTACGAAAAAGACTACGATCTTAGCACACATCCTCATGTCAAGATTGGACAAATGAATAAATTGTGTCCATATTGTCGTGCTTTGAAGTTTGAAAAAGAATCAGCCGGCATGTGTTGTTCGAATGGAACAGTGAAATTGCCAGCATTGGAGCAGCCACCTGAACCACTTTTAAATTACGTGACTTCAACTTCGTGCAAGTACAAACACTTTTTGAAATACATTCGAAAGTATAATTCATGCTTTCAAATGACTTCATTTGGAGCAACACAAATAGTTCACGATGGTTATATGCCCACATTTAAAGTACAAGGACAGGTGTATCATACAATCGGTTCACTTCTACCACTACCAGAGCAAGATTCCAAGTTTTTACAAATATACTTCATGGGTAATAACGATTCAGAAGTTGATCGACGTTGCGCAATTTATACCGAAACGAGACGGGAGATTATTACAGAACTTCAAAATTTGTTTCACGTGCACAACAATCTGGTAAATTTGTTCAAAACCACTTTGGACCGAATGCCAGCTGATGATTATCAAGTCGTTATTAGGGCAGATAAAACACCACGTGGTGAACATGAAGGACGCTTTAATATACCAACGATCGATGAAGTAGCAATTGTAATGGTCGGGCAAGAGTTTGAACGGCGCGATATCATTATCAGCAGACGAGATGACAATTTGCAAAGAATTGCGGAAACACACAGATCGTACGATGCACTTCAATATCCTTTACTGTTTTGGCAAGGAGAAGATGGATACCATTTCAAAGTAATGAAAACCAACCCAGTGAGTGGTTCTTTGCTTACGAAAAAGGTAAGATAGTCATAATAAGATATAAAATAATGTTTAATAATTCAAAATTTTTTTCTTTTAGGTGACTGCTATGGAATTTTATGCTTATCGGATTATGATCAGAGGCGAACCCTTCAACCATATTCTCAAATGCGGTCCACTTTTTCATCAATTCATCGTTGATATGATGGCAAAAATTGAAAGTGAACGGCTCCTTTTTCTCCGTTTAAATCAAAAGAAACTTCGGGCGGAAGAATATATTCATTTGCGTGATGCTATGGCGAATGATGGTAACGCTACTGATATTGGACAAATGGTCATACTTCCAGCTTCGTACACAGGAAGCCCTAGACACATGCATGAATATGCTCAGGATGCTATGACATATGTTCGAAAATATGGGCGTCCAGATCTTTTCATAACTTTCACATGTAACTCAGCATGGGAAGAAATAAAAGATTTACTGCTGCCTGGGCAACCCGCATCATATAGACATGATATCATAGCAAGAGTTTTTAAACAAAAGCTTAAACGACTTATAGATTTAATAACAAAAAATCATATTTACGGAGAAACACGTTGTTGGATGTATTCTATTGAATGGCAGAAAAGAGGTCTACCACATGCTCACATTTTAATATGGTTACAGGAAAAAATTGTCCCAAGTCAAATAGATAGTATTATATCAGCTGAGCTACCCGATCAGCAAGAAGATCCAATTCTATTTGAAATTATCAGCAGCAACATGATTCACGGCCCATGCGGAATATTAAATCCGAATTCTCCATGCATGAAAGATGGAAAATGTAGCAAGAGATATCCACGAACGATGCTTCATGAAACACAAACTGGCGATGATGGGTATCCATTGTACAGACGTCGAAAAGCAGATGATGGAGGTCACACAGCCACTATAAAAGTGAACAACGTTTATGTAGATATCGACAACAGATGGATTGTTCCTTACACTCCTTTATTGTCGAAAATGTTTAAAGCGCACATTAATGTGGAGTCATGCATGTCTGTCAAATCAATAAAGTACGTTTGTAAATATGTAAATAAGGGCTGTGATATGGCAGTTATTGAGCTTAGGGATCAAAATACAGTAACTGATGAAATCACACAATTTCAAATGGGACGTTATATCAGCAGTAATGAAGCTGTTTGGCGCATTCTTGGATTTCCTATTCATGAACGCTATCCAACAGTTATGCATTTGAGTGTTCACTTAGAAAATGGTCAACGAGTGTACTTCACAGAAATCAACGCGCAACAAAGAGCTGAACAACCCCGAAATACAACATTAACTGCCTTTTTTAGTTTGTGTCGAACCGATGAATTTGCAAAAACGTTGCTGTATCATGAAACTCCAAAATATTATACTTGGGACGCGTCAAGAAATGAATTTAAAAGAAGAAAGCAAGGTGTAACTGTTCTTGATCATGTTGGTGTGCGTGCTAGCGATGCATTAGGGAGAGTGTATACTGTTCATCCTAATAATGCGGAGTGCTATTTTTTAAGAATGCTGCTTCACGAAGTTCGAGGTCCAACATCATTTCAAGCAATAAAAACCATTGATGGTGAAGTATGTGAGACATACAGACAGGCCTGCCTTAAATTAGGCTTGCTTGAAAATGATCAGCATTGGGATAAAACTCTAAGAGAAGCGTATTATACATGTTCTGCACAACAAATACGCAATTTATTTGCAATTATTCTGACAACTTGCGCTCCATCAAATCCAAAAACTCTTTGGGAAAATAATAAAGAAAGCCTTAGTGAAGACATACTTCAGCAAGCACGTAGAAGCAATTTAGAAATGGATGTGAGCTATTCAGACCACATTTTCAATCAAGCCCTTATACTACTGGAGGATAATTGTATATCGATCAACAACAAAGTCCTTTGCCAGCTTGGGTTACCAGCACCGGTACGTAACCGAAACGATGTTCAAGATAGGGATGTTTTTCGAGAAAGAGAATATGACACTGACCAGCTACGAGATTTTGTTGAAACACAAGAAAGACTCTTAACTGATGATCAAAGGCTCGCCTATAACACAGTGATGCAATATGTATATAGCGAAAATGAGGAAATAATTTTTCTAGATGCTCCAGGTGGCACTGGAAAAACATTTCTTCTCAATTTAATACTTGCCAAAATTCGTAAAGATGGCGATATCGCTCTCGCTGTTGCATCTTCAGGAATTGCATCAACACTACTTGATGGAGGTCGCACAGCACATTCAGCCCTCAAGCTGCCATTGGATTTAAATAGATCTGAAAACCCCACTTGCAACATCGGTAAAAGATCAGGTATGGCCACAATATTAAAAACATGCAAACTAATTATTTGGGATGAATGTACCATGGCGAATAGAAAAGCACTCGAAGCACTTGATCGTACTTTGCGAGATCTCAGAAAAAATAATCGACGAATGGGAGGAGCTCTCATATTACTGGCGGGCGATTTCAGACAAACTTTGCCGATAATTGAAAGATCAACACCAGCTGATGAACTCAATGCTTGCCTAAAACGGTCACATCTTTGGACAAATGTGATAAAAATTACATTATCAACCAACATGCGTGTGAATTTACTTCAAGATGTCTTAGCATTATCATTTGCCAAACAACTTTTGGATATGGGTGACGGTAAGTTGCCCATTGATCCCACAACAAGTGAAATATCTTTTCCAGCTAACTTTTGTCAAATGGAGTCGTCAATTGAAAATGTGGAAAAAATTGTTTTTCCAAATATTACTAGGAACTTTAAAAATCATGTTTGGCTCTCCGAACGAGCTATCTTAGCTCCAAAAAATGATAACGTCAACAGAATAAATGATAGGATGCAATTGAAACTTCCTGGAGAGTTAATAAAATACAAATCTATTGATACAGTTATAGATGCAGATGAAGCTGTCAATTTTCCAATAGAGTTTTTAAATTCATTAGAGCCATCTGGTATGCCACCGCACATTTTACATCTAAAAGTTGGTGCACCAATAATACTCCTTCGGAACTTACACCCTCCAAGATTATGCAATGGAACCAGACTTGCCGTTAAAAAGCTAATGCCAAACGTCATTCAAGCAACAATTATCAGCGGCAAATATAAAAATGAAGATGTGCTAATTCCACGAATTCCTATGATTCCGTCCAATTTGCCATTCCAATTCAAGCGATTACAGTTTCCAGTGCGCCTTGCCTTTGCAATTACAATTAACAAAGCTCAAGGACAATCGTTAAGTGTTGCTGGATTGAATTTAGAAAATTCTTGCTTTGCCCATGGACAACTATATGTTGCTTGCTCCAGAGTAGGAACACCAAAAAATTTGTTCATTTTTGCACCAAGTGGAAAAACTAAAAATATTGTATACCCACTGGCATTGCAATAAATAAAGAACATAATTTAACCTTTTAAAAATGAAATATAAAATATAAATTATAAATATTACAAAATCCTTTTATAAAAAAACAATTAAAAATTTAAAATTTGTTCAACGTCGATGGAATAATGAAAAATAATGATGAAACAAATAAAAAAAACTATAATAACTTTTCGTTCAATCAATTTTTTTTTCCTAAGGCTAGATTTTTTATTTTAAAAAATTACTTTAATTCATTCTTGAGTAACAGCAATTTCCATTAAAAACCTATTGAGAGGCGCAGCAACGCGCACCGGGTATTAGCTAGTTTTAACATAAAAATCTCAAGGGCTCTTAATATTAAAATTTTAAAATATTATTAAAAAAAAAAAACAACCACCAATGATTTTCAATGTGGTCCGATTTTTTGAATGTGAAAAAAAGAGATAGAAAGTGATTATATATTATTATAAATAAATAAACTAGGTTGTTTGGTTTGTTGATTGGTTAAAATGTATTTTACAAAAAAAAATTTCATGAGAAATTATTTTTTAAATTCAAAAAAATAAAATAAAAAATAAATAAATTTGCCTTTCAAAAGTCATTTTATTTTTACTTCTTAATTTCGTTTTCTTTTAGTATTGCCATCCTATTGCAATTTATTTTTGTATGTTTGTTTTTGTTTTCTTCATAATTTATACTCAAAAAATTTTTATATTTGAGTTTTTTTTTTTTTTTTAACTCTTCCTTTTAAATTTTTTTTAAATGTTTGTATGTTTGTGTATTTGTTCTGGTAAGTATTATCCCAAGAGATGACAGTGGAAAAATGAGGTTTTCAGAATTTATTTTTTTTTTAGTTTTTTTTTATTATATTTTTTGATGATGATGATGAGCTATTGCTTTTCATTTACTACAGTTTTCTTGTTGTTTTGTGTTGATTTGTTACTACTTTTAAGCGGCCCATACACACACAATGTTTTTGTTTATATTTGATATTGTACAATGAAATTGATCGTCTGTACGTAATATTGGCACATTGTATAATAGATTGAGCAAAATTAAAATATGTATGTATTTATATTTTACGCAATATATTGTTTCATTTTTAATTGCACATTATTTCATTGTTCATTATAATTAATTGTTATTAATTTGGTACAAGAATATTTCGTTCTGTTTCCATTATGTTTCAAAAAATAGAGTGTTATTTCGAGTGATTATTCGTGTGCCCTCCACACACCGTTCAAGATCTAAGAGGTATATTTTCGAAGTTAATATCGGTGGAAACCTAAAATTTCTGTCTCAGGTGGTTTACGTAACTATCACACGTCTCTTAAGAAAAAACATATTTATCAAGGTGCTCTGTTTGCTTAATGTTCCCGAGATGGTTTGAAGTGGTTGGTTCATGTAACTCTCAATTTAATTTGAGAGATGTAGGGTATTACTAAGTCGGTTACAACTTACTGTTGTTTCATTACTTGTTTTTGTTTCCTTTTATTTTTTTGAGCTCTAAGCTAGGGTTTCTAATACGGATATCCGGATATCGAACTTCTCAGCTAATACAATATGTATACAAATAAAGTGTATATCACTCAACATTTTTGCTACAAGTAAATTGTTTTACTATAAATTAATACTGTGTTGTGTGTGAACGAATATTAAAAATATTATAGAATATATAGAGCAATAATATTGTGTGTGTGGGCCTTTAAATTAAAGTACCCAAAACAAGATAAAATATAACAATTTTTTTTAGTAAATATTTATAGTATGTAAAATAGAACATTACTATTTATGTATTTATATATATTTTAATATTAATAGTTATTTATTACAGTGATGGTGATGATATTAATTCGAAGTACTTATGAATAAAGTTTGTAGAAAGATATTAAAAAAAGTTTAACAGTTATTCTAATCTATAGATTTAAAAAGATTGGATTTATGCAGACTGAAGAGGTTGATTGAAATGCGAAGATTGAATTAGAGTAACACTATTATGACGCTGATATGCAGATTTTTTTAAGAAAGCTAAGAATTGTTTTTGTGATACTAAACTTCGCTTCCCTAAAAGTTATCTTTGTTGTTTGCGTTGCCTGTTTTTTGCTTCTATCAATTTAATTTGAGTTTAGACATACTTGTAGTTGCTCCACTTCCTGTTATATAGTAATCTTAGTTTTTTTCAAGGTTATTTTTGCTACCTTCGTTATCTGAATTTAGTTCGATTAGTTTAACCCGTCTTTGGAAATAGTACTATACTTTACTGTAATTTACTGTCTATGGTAAGTTGACGATTATATATTTCTTTGATGATGCCTCTGTCATCTACATAGGCTGTACCAGTAGATTTATAGTGAGTTTGACTGACATTTATTCCATCAACTTTATTACACGAAATCGAACTTTAGACCTTCAAAGTTTTTAATATAAACAAGGTTGAAAAATCAAAAATAGGAATTGCGCCAGTTAATTGTGTATTAAAAAATTTAAAAAGAAAGACTAACTGCTAGAATGCAACTTTTGGAACTGCGAAACATATAAAATTCAATCGGTGCAGCTTAAGCGAGAGACAGACGTAGTTTCAAAAAAATATATAATCGCCAACCTACCGTAAACAGGAGAAAATAAATATTACTTCAGGTATTAATAGCAACATTTTAATCTAACAAATTCAGGTAAATAAATTAATAATTGAAGAGTGACCATATTAGGGCTTACATTAAAACCGTAATTAAATTTTATATTTTAATAAGTTGTAGCACACTGTTTATCTTTAATTGAAAATTTTAAATGACAAATGATCAAAAATGAAATTGATATAAAAAAGTTCTATAAAATTTTAACATTAACCTTAGTTATAAGAGATGCTGATTGCAGATGCTTGGCTTATTCTAAATTATTCTAGAGTAGTATTTATTAATTAAAATTAATTTGATTCTAGGTTATGTTCAATTGGGCTGGATTTAATTGTACCTATATTTTTATAAATAACTGTAAATTTGTAAATAAATATATTTACCTATTTATTTTATGTTTATTAATATTCAAGGTTTTTCCCATCAATTATTGGTATAAAAAAAAAAAAAAATATTAAATATAAATTTTAATGTAAATCGAGGAAAAAAAATACTGAATGCTATTCTTAAATCAAGGTTGAAGTGCACCTCTGTTAATAGATAGGGAAATCTCTTTTTTTTTTGTTTTAAATTGTCTAATAAAATTATTTTATTTAAATAAATATTTTTGATATTGATTAATTTTGAATACTAAAAAATAAAAAAAATAAAAATTATTATATAAAATATATAAAATTGAATTTATAGAATTTACGGAGACTTTAAGAAGTGCAAAAAAAAGAAATTGAATTAATAAATATGATGGCCTCTTGAGGGATAAAATTATTTTATTAATAATCTAAAAACTTATATTTAATGTTGAAATTCTTAAAAAAAATTATAAAGAGATTAAAATTAATTTAATGGACACTTTTGGAAGATCTTTAAATTATATTTAAGTAGATCTTTAGTTCATAATTAAATATGCCAAATAATTTAGTAATTATTTTAAAGGGTTTTTTCTCAAAAGTTTTCAACGAAATTGAATTACTAGTCTAAATATTATACACATTCAACATCAGATGTCTTAGATCTTGTAAGTGTATTTAAATTTTTAGAAATTAATTAAATAACTTAACATTTTAATATATAATTTAATTAAAAAACAAAATCTTTAGACTAAGTAGAAAAAATTTAGAAAATATTTAATTCACAATATGGAAATTTTTAATTCAATCTCAATTATATTCACAATATTTTATACATTATGACAAATTTTAAGGCATGTCATCTTTTTAATTGAAGTGTTTTATAATTAATCACCACTGAAATTTAACTTAGTTTTGGCATTAAAATTATAGATTTTTTTATTATAAATTATTTGAATTAATATTTGAGTTGGGTTTGCAACTTTATGTGACTCTTACATATTTTTCAAATTTTTAATGATTTTGACTTTAGATTTCATATAACATTTCATTTTGTACTTAACTAATTTTTAAACTTTTAGACTAAATTCATAATTATCACGCAAATGCCGAATCGCAAATTGAAGCGTTTTAAAAAAGAGGAATCAAGATGTTTGATAAAGTGAGATTTGAGTTCAAGCTAAGTGTAATGCATTCGATCCATTGTTTAACTCATAAAGTGCAAAGGTAATGATTTTGATTTTTTTCTAATGCATTTCGGTAGACGTGTTTGAAACTATAAATGCGTTTGAAACGATAAATGCGTTCCGCGATTTTCCGTATAGAAAGAAAATCGCGCGTTAAAAAACATTTGTTTTCCTGATGAATTTTTTTTTGGAATATCAAATCGTTTTAATTTGTATTTAATCACGTTTTTTAAATAGCGCTATTTCAGATTCGATCATCTAAAAAGAGAATTGAGAAGTTTTTCAAATCGCGTTATTTCGAATTCGTGGAAAAAAGGAATTAGGTATATTGACATATTTCAGAGGAATATGCAAAAATAATGTAATTTAAAAGTCCCTGTAGTTCAAAATGATTTAACAACATGGAGTATAATTTCAATTAAAATATTATGGGAGGGTGTCGTATACTCGCGTATCTGCATCTCTTTTGAAAGTAGCTTCATTTGATTTTATTTCTTACAGCTCGCCTATATTAATTTGTACACTTCCTTTGGAATTGCATTTTAGTGCACTAAATTTACCTTTATAACTTTTGGTAGGATGTCAAATGATTTCAAATCAAACTGGGCAACAAATGGCAGCTGAAAATTGAAAAAATCTGAAAATGGCCCAGAATATTTAAGTATAAACGATATTTAGTGAAATGAACACAGTCAAATTATACTATAGATAAATTACATGTTATTGTTTTTTATGGAGAATAGCATGCGCTATCCTAACACGTAGACCTTGCAGCCCAACGTGCATCCAACTTTCAATAATTTCTATTAAATTATAAGAATTTTTATTTATTTTGTTTACATTATATACCTGGATATTTTAAATTATATTTGGTCACCAAGGAGATTTGTAAAGAAAATTAATCAAACCCGCATCCCCTTGGCTCGTAAGTCAATTGCTCACCCACTAACCCACTTAAGTCCCTATACAATCACATAAAATATAGGCTTGGATAGTATACCGAATATTACACGATGTTTTAAAAATATCTGATAGAATTCCACAAATACATACATATAATTTCATTAGTAATTGTAAACTTAAATCAATAAGAAATTACAATAAAATAAAATATACAGACAATAATACAGACTATAATCATTAAAATGACTCGTGACAAATATTCGATTAAAATATTTACATATGGGTTCAATTTTTATTTAATGTGTCTCGTTTCTAAAATTAAATAGAGACGTGAAAATACAGTTTAAGTACAAAAATATGCCATTAATATAAAAATAAATTGATATGTTAAAGTTTAAATTTTTTTTTTTATTTAAATTGTATCAAAAAATATCAACTAAATATTAAATATATAAAAATGAGTCTTTTTTATACCCGTATGACTATAGTCAAAGGGTATAATAAATTTGCCATTACGTTTGTAACGCAGAGAAGGAGGGGGGGGTAGATATAGACTCAAGTGTATGGATCGGATCAGAATCGAAAAATAAATCGATTTAGCTATGTATGTCCGTCCGTCCGCACGATAACTCAAAAACTAAAGAGCCTAGGATCTTGAAATTTTCGCAAATCCGTTTTTTTTGCAAGCCGTCATCGCTATTTAAATCCAGTCATTTTGGTCCATGGGTTCGGGTAGCTGTCACACAACTTCTTTTTTTATATGAGTATTACTCTGTACCTATTGCAGCTGCGTGTCTGAAATTTTACCAAAAGTAGTTTAGTTTTATGGCCAAAGTTTCTGCAAAATTTGGTTGGTCTACTGCAGTGGGTTCGAGTAGCTGCCATACAACTTCTTACTTTATATGAGCATTACTCAGTACCTATTGAAGCTGGGTATCTGAAATTTTCCTAAAAATAGTTTAGTGTAATGGCCAAAGATTCTGCAAAATTTGGTTGGTCTACTGTAGAAGGTTCGAGTAGCTGCCATACAACTCCTTCTTTTATATGAGCATTATAATACACCTAATGAAGCTGGGTGTCTGAAAGTTTGCCAAAAATAGTTTAGTGTAATGGCCAAAGTTAATGCAAAATTTAATTGGTCTACTGCCGAGGGTTCGAGTAGCTGCCATACAACTCATTCTTTTATATGAGCATTACACTACACCTAATAAAGCTGTATGTTTGAAATTTTGCCAGAAGTAATTAACGGGATGATATAATGTATATGTTACGGTCATACGGGTATCCCAGAGTTGACACAGTCTACTCTACTATACTCTTCCTCGTTTTTGCTTTAAATTGGATATAATTTTGTTATAAAATAAACACTTATAATATAATATTATTTAATATATTAAAAGTATTTTAAACACATAAACAGAGATACAGTACACTCTGTTTATGTGTTTAAAATACTTTTAATATATGTAAATTTATAGTAATTTTTTTTAACGGGGGCTAAGTTTAGATTCTTTTGATTCCCGGGATAAAGGCACTTCAATTAAATTTTCAATCTCCGTTTTTAAGCCTCGAAATGTTATATTCTGTATAATAAATTTTTCAAAAGCTTAAAAACTTCAAATATTTATTCACTTCTCTTTTTCCTATTGAAATCTACAATTTCTCAAAATCTTTTTCAAAATCTAACAATTATTTTACGAAAACCACATTTACGGGATGACATAACCTAACAAAAAATCCAATTTTACAATATTTGTAGTCCCTGAATATTTTGGCTTCTGTTTGCAGTACTTTTAATAATATTAGCTTGCACCATCTGGGAAATAAAGATGTTAATAATTTTTTTGAATTTTGAGTACCTATTTGTTTTTAGAAGAAAACTAATGACGTCTATAAACGCAGTCAGATGTCAAACTATTAAAATATCAGGTGCCAATTCTGTACCTTTGAAATCAGAAGAGCCTGATGTTAAGTGAGAATCAATAGAAGGTTTTCATTAGGATCAATAGAATGGCGGCACATAGAACGGTAGATAATTATTGGACACCCTGTATATATATATTTAAGAATTATTATAAATGAAATTTAAAATGTGGTTTTTTATTTTTCTACATTGATTTTGGAAAGTTTTATACTAAAAATTTTTTTTTGTCTTAATATGATTGTGGTAATGATTTGTTTTTGTTACGATATGAATTTAAATGGATTTTTTATTCAGATTTATTTTTATTATTGTTTTTTTTTTCATATATTTTAAAAAAATTGATAATTAGATTTTGAAGATAGAAATGAATAGAAAAGATACATTTATTTTTATTTTAATAACAAATTTTGTTAAATTTTTCTACATAAAAATGTATAATTTAATATTTAAATTTCATTAAAATATTTTTAAGTACTAAAGTATAGTGAACTTTAAAATGTGGTTCATTAATATTTAAAAGAATTTTAAAAATTTTATTAAATACTTTCTGGAAATTTTGCAGAAGAAATTAAGAAATTTATGTTTAAGAATAATACAAGCTATGAAGTACTTATATAACATTAAATTTTAAATATTTTAACTCGCTACTGTTTAAGGGTTAAAATTGAATTTGAATTTAATAAAAATTATGAAACTATGAATTTTAAGTTAAATACTTTAGAGCAAATTTAAGATTAGAAAAATATGAATTACTCCATTTAATTGTTCAGAGTAATTTTTTGTTTTAAATGCCAACTGTTCAACTGTTAGGCTAATAAGTCTATCTATACCATATGTACATGTTGGAACAGGGGGTCATATTATATTCGTGTTATTAGAATTGATCTTAATAAATTCCACAAACAATTAAAACATGAGATAGCATTTGACCTTATAATACGTAGAAACGTCGAAGATTTTCGATAGATACAATTCTATATTGTTTACATAGTAATATTTTGTATTTGATTTATATGGTGTTCTATATCTGTGAGTTATATTTTTCAATTAAATTATTTATTTATATTTTGCATTTGTTTTTATTGTTATAATAATGTAATAATGTAAAATTATTAATTATTTATTTAGCCATTAATTAGAACTTAATAACGAATGTTAGTTGAGTCGAAAATCAGAAAAGTTGTTTTCACTTTCACTGGGATTCGAACCTAGGTATTTCGCATGAAAGTTCCACACTGTAACTATTACCAAGTCGTGATAATATAATTAATTAGTATAGAAGTATTATTAAAGTTAATTAAGAAAATTTTTTTTTTTTAAATTTAGAGATTAGTTTGGAGCGGGGAATTAAACCAATAATAATATCAGGAACTTATTTTCGATTCTAAAATATCTGAAGTCCGAAATTTAGAACAGGATCACAAATATTAGTTTGTCTTACAAATAAATATCACATTTTTCACATTTTTAATTTTAAAAATTTGGGTCTCAATTCTCGTTCCAAGGTTCAAAAATTCTAATCATGCAATACAGATGATTTTAATATCGCATTTTATTTATTCGTTCAATTGAGTAGAATAGTCATCCCTTCGGGATTAATTCCAAAATTTTCTAAACAATGTAACCTCAGCTACAATTTTATTCAGGATTTTAAATTACATCATATAAGAACTAATATTCATCCATTATAACTAATAACAACAAAATTGAATTAAAAACTACTTCAAATAGTTTTTAACTCTATTTGAATATGATGCCCTTTAAATGCAGGGCGGTATTTTTCTAAAGGACATTACCAATATTTATAACGCCTGAACTCTTTAACAAATAGAAATGTAAGATTTTTCTATATTAAGGAAAACAGCTTAAAAAACTAATATTAATAAATAAATTTTTATGATGATGGATTTTTTATACAAAAAAAAAAAAACTATTATAATATAATATGAATTTCCTTCTTTTGTTTATATTCAAAAATCCATATCACTTCATTTTGTTTGACAAACATTTTAATAATATGTTTTATCCAAAAAAAAACTTTAACAATCATGTTACATTACACCCCAAAAAAAAAAACCTAAAAAAATCTAACTATTACTTACATGAAAAGTTATTTTTAATAAAATACTGTTAGAAAAACTCAATTTTCAGATCGTTATTTAGTAAATATAGCATAAGTTTCTAATCATAATTTTTCTTTTTCTTCCTATATTATTATTTTTATTAAAAGTTGTTACAGTGTTGATGATGATAAAGATGTTAAATATCTCATATATGAATATTTTTTGATAAAAAAAAAATAAAAAAGTTTTTCCTGAATTTAATATTAGAAAATGTATTTTTTTTTTAAGTACAGTAGAACATTATTATATCGAACAAGAAAAAAGTTATTGATTTTACAAGTACTTGTATAATAATATATTGAATCATAAGGTAGTTGTAGTTAATCGGCTTATTCGGTCACAAAATTGCCGGTCGCGGCTGAATTATTTGTGTATAAATTAATTTGATTGCGAAATTCAGTCGAATTTTAAGGGCTTCGCAACACTAGTCTTATATTAATTGGACATGTATATTAAGATAAAATTTTTCAACATTACTATGCTTATTAAGGTAGTTAGTATAGTTAGTTAATCCTCATCATCATACATAATAATCGGCTTATTCGGTCACAGAATTGCCAGTCGTGGCTTAATTATTTGTGTATAAAATCATTTGATTGCGAAATAATTTTGAGGGCTTCGCAACACTAGTCATATTTTAATTGGAAATGTATATTGAAATCAAATTTTTCAACATTACTAGTTCTAAATGTATATTTTGAATTTTTGCAAAACAGAAGGAAAATAATGTTATAGTTAAAAAAGTTATTGAATTGTAATAAGTTTCACTCTATTATGACAAAAAACTTATGACTTTTCGAGATTTGAGTAATTCGCAAATTTAAGTATTTGGATTTTTGTAACTGGCTTAGAAGTTAAAAATGTTTTTAGATTGGTTTTTATATTTGAAAAATTATTCGAATCAGGGAATGACAATTATAAAAGATAGTATTTCTAATAAATTACGCTCAAATAAAATATATTACAATATATTTTTTTAGAAACGACTGATTACGACTGATTAGAAACGACTATTACAACTGGGAGGGAAGATATTGAGAATATTTTATTAGGATTCATCTTAATGATTAATTCATTTGATTGTACCAGGCCTAATAACATATAGAACTTTTTAATTTAGCTATATAGCATTTCTGTGTCTGTGAGTTATATTATTCAATTAAAATATTAAATTATATAAATACTCTTCGTAGATGTAGAATTTATTATTTTAGATATAGTATAATAATTATTTTTAGATATATAATAATTATTAAATTTTGGTTACCAAATTTACCAAAATTTTTTTTAAATTTGAACTCAATGGGGAATGGTAGTTGAGTCGAATCAAAAATCGAATGTGTTACTCAAATAATGGGTCAGCACCCTTACCACTGTCCCTGCCTGTCATTAATTATAAATTCATTGAATTGTCATTTAGCTTTGGAAAAATACTCAAAAATATATAAAGAATGAAAAAATATCAAAATAATTCTAATATATTCTAATATTGTGCTTCTACTGTAAAAAAAAGTGATTCTTGTATATAATTTTATATCCGTCCTTACCACAAAAAAATATGAATATCAGAGCATATAAGATCTAAAAGCTTTTCTTTGTCAAGGAAATATCAGAGAGTAGGTGTACTTTTTTTTTTGTTGTTTTTTCTTTACTTTTTATACAATTTTCTTTTGGTGTAATAAATTCATAATATTCAGTTCAGAAAAAAAAAAGTTCAAAAATAAAAAAAAAATGGAACAAGATGGAAAACTTTTATTTTTTTTTTTATAAGCATTACTTGTCCAATAAATTTTCATTATCAGGTCTATCTAATGCTTCAGATCATAAACTTTAAGAGGTACAAAACTCTTCTAAGTACACATTTAATATATATATATATATATATATAACTACAAATAAACAAATATAAAATATATACACATATGTATAAAAATAAGTAATGAAAAAAAAACCAAGGGTTTTTAAAGAAGCACATTTTCAAAATTACATAATTTTCATACTGAGTTTAATTTTGGAAAATATATGCACTGGTGACTTAGAATTTTGTTATTTAAGCAAAAATGGTTAAAACTAAGAGACACTATATTCAATTTTAAGCATCCCCTTTATGTTTTACAAAAATTTTTAACACATGTTGAATTATAATGTTGGAGCTTTAAATTTTGTATATTAATAAAAAAAAAGTTTGGACGGGTATTCAAGGTACAAGTTCTTTAAAATAGCAAAATTTCAATTTTCGAACCTTGAAAAGTCCTAAACAGAGGGCATGTCAAAAAAAATTTTCTTAATCTATTAGTGCTAATTTTCAATTTTTCCTAAACTTTTAAGTGTCCTAAACTTTTAAGTGTTTCCTAAACTTTTAAGTGAGTCGTTCAGAAGTAATGAAAGGCAAAAATTTGACAATAATTGAGTTTTAAATAACGGTAAGTTTTAGTACGGGTATGACAATTCTATGATGTCATTTACCGCTTTCATATTGAAAATAAACCAAAAAGGACTCCGGTTATAATAATATAAATTTAAGACTTTTCCAGCATTTGGGGGCAGCTCCGTAACGAATGGGGTGGGGTTATAGAAAAAAGTTCTTCCATTAAATTATTATTTTTTTAATACCTACCCGTAGTTAAAAATTGTTTTCTCTATTTAGAACGTTGTAAAAGCTTTTATGAACTTACGGACGGACGGACGGACGCACTGAGTGAAACTTTATAAGCACATTTTTACAAAATTTTTTGAAAATATGCTTTAAACTTAGAATATAATTCAATAGAAGAAATAAGTAAGTAATAATCAAATAAATGGTTTTAAAAAAAAACACAAATTGAAGAGTTATAAAAGAAATGGTCAATGGTCATAGATTCTTAGAACTGTGAAGATTTTTTTAAGGATTAATTAAGAAAAATTGTAAATGATAATGAATATTTTATACGCTTATTTACTTTTTATTAGTTAGAGTAGTTTTTAAGTTTTGCACGATTATCTACAGTTACTGCATAGTTAAAATAAAAAAACGATAGGAGATCTGAATTACCTAGATGTATATTTTAGGTTTAGAAAACTTTTAATAGGAGATTGTGTAGAGCTAAAGATTATTTTGTTTATTTTGAAAGCTTGAGTGATTTTTAATTTTACCGAAATATTTTTTGTGAAAACTTAAGTTTATTTTTAAAGGATGGGAATTATTTTTAAAAATTTAATGGAATTAAAGCATTTGAAAGCGTTTTGGAAAAATTATCATAACCTAATCAAATTGTTTTTTAATATTGGCGTAAATCATACATAAAAGTGTTAATTTAAATTTATTATATTTGATAGATGTAAAATGTATTTTAAATATTATTCTGAAAAACTCAAAAATAATGGAATTGTTCTATATAAAAAGACCTAGTAATGTGTGGTTGTATTGTAAGCGTTCGCACAGATGTTTTCTAGTAATTGTGTTCTTTACCCTTACATTATATTTTCATACAAATAATGAAGGGTTTAAGGCTCGCCAAGACCTTTTTAATCACATCTCGAATTGCTCCATCTTTTTGATACATAAAAAGCTTCCAAGTCAAATTTTTCTAAATACCATCTGTGTCAGATAGCTCTATCAAATGCTTGTTACAGTAAGTTTCAAGCACATCTGAAAATGCTTCACCTTTCATCTACATCAGTTAGTGAGTCATACCATACGGCTATTCAATTACAATTACAGTAGAAATGGTTAGTCTTTTAATTAGATCTTCATGGCTTTTGTAACATAGTAAAGCTTTTGTCTAAACAAAATATTCAATTTTTCATTATATTATAGGTATATTTTGCAAAATTGTCATCATGTTTGGCAGATGTCAAAAATTATATTTTATCATAAGAACACTTCGTTACATAATTGATTTACAAAGTAAAATTAATAAATTAATAATATTATTAAATTTTTTATTGAATTGCGTTGAGAAAAAATAATTGACATTTTGGAAATGCACAATCCCATTTACTCTAATTTAACATTTGCAATGAAAATTTTATCCAATAATGGCAACACTAATTTTCATTCCATCCCTGATTGATTTATTTCAAATAAAAACTCGAGATGTAATTTAAACTTTTAAAAATACAGTAAGTATTCTATTAATAACTCGCTATAACTATAGCTTTTAACAGAGAATATTTTAATAAAAAATTTTTAATGTAAATAATATTTTTTTACAGTTATTTAAATTTAATTCAAGGTTAAAAAATAAAATTCCTTAAAAAAAAGCCTCTTAGCAACCGTTTATATGACCTTTATATATCTTTTTAATATCCAATACAAAAAATATTTTGTAATAAATTTTTTTTTTCTTTAAGTATTTATAACTAAGTACTTTTAGTTTGATTGAATGAGTACAACACTTCGTAAATCAATGGACTATAAAATAAAATGTTTTTTTTTTTTATTTTAAAAAGTCATAGAAAATTATTGAGGAAAAAAACAAAATAATAATATGATGTACTAGAAAAACTTAATATTTATCAAGTGTTATATAAAATTTCGTTATTATGTCTTTAAAAGAGTTTCTTAAAAATTTTTTTAAATATGGTTCATTAAGTATATTGCCATTTTGATTTTTATATTTAAGTATTTTTAAAAAATATTAAAAACCATGTAACATAAATACATAATTGAAAAAATAAAAATTTTATAATATTTCTTATTTTATGATTATAAATTAAGGGATAATTTGAAGTTTAAATTAGAAAAATATGTACTTTATTAAATAAATAACGTTCTATCATTAAATTCGGATTTTACAAGCATTTCTTCTTGTGGTGGTAATTTGTATTGTAAAGTCTGTAAAGTCTGTTTCTTTATATTTCTTGTGAAGCCTGGTTTTTTGAATGGAATAAAGTCGAACACCCGCGATTCCGTGTTCTAATGTAGCTTATCTGCGAAGTGCTTCTTTATTTTGACAAAAAAAACATTCATACCAAATTTTATTAAAATCGGATGACATTTTGATTAATTATTAGAATTTCACATTCACGAAACTCTTAGAATCTTTACACGCCATGATACTAGAATCAATTTATGAAAACTACTCTTCTTGGGTATCCACCAGTGATCTATGTACAAAATTTGAACATATTCAGAGAGTTAGAACTCTAGATTTTCCAAAAGTGGGAGCCTCCCGATCCCTTGGTCGTATCTGGTGAATCTACGAAACCATACTGTTGATAAAAAAAGTATTCATTGCAAATTCATCAAAATCGGTTGAAATAAACGCGAGTTATAATGTTCACATGAAACACATGTTTGTAAACATACAAACATACACACATCATTACATGAATGCACACACACGAACGAAGATATACGTTTGATTATTAAAGCCAAAATGCGATTTAGCTTCCTCTCGCACTTGTTCATGTAATAGTGTATGATTTAAGTTATATATATTTTTTATTGATTTTTCCAAGGCAATGAATCTTTAAGGTCCAATGGCAATGAATCTTTAAAGATATTTTCCCATCAATATCGCAATATTCCTTCAAAATAACTTTAATTAAATTCGCAGGAAGGAAAGCTATAAATAAAATTATAAAAAAAATTAATTAAAATTAAAAACTATAAAAATATATAATAAAATAAAGTTAATTAAATGAAAATCATGATTCAAAAATAAAATTAATTAAAATAATACATTTTGTTTTAAAATAAACACAGATAAAAATTTAAATATAAAATTAAAAAGAAAACATTTTTTTTTTTTTTTAAATAAACTTTTATTTTGTAATAATTTTTACATATGAATGTCTTAACCTACAAAACAAAGTTAACAAACAAGGTATAACTCTTTTATTTTTAACATTTAAAAATATTTGAATTTTTTTATGTTAAATTTAATATATAATAAGTAAAATTATTTCTGTTTTAAAGTACAAAACTATTGTAGTATAATCTTATTCATACATCATTGAAAAATTTTAAAAAACCAATGTTTAATAATTTTTTTTTTTTATAAAACTTAACTAACCTAGCCTAACTTAACCTAAACTTAAATTTAAATAAACTAACTTATTGACTAAAAATGGCACAAATGCTTTTAAAAATTATATTAAGATGTATTTAACCACCAATAATCTTTATTTATAACTTTATCTTTTTCTGGTATGGACATTTCGTATCTTAAATTATCTCCGTTAATATTGCCTGGGATATACTCGATTTTTTTGCATGTAGCCCGTCTACTATAATGAAATAGTATAGGGACATGATCTTGGTTTTGAGTGTATCTATATTTGTCTAAGAAGATGAAGTGCTCAGGAGCTATAAAACCCGTGAGCAAGGTCTTCTTAATGTACTCCTCATTGTGGTAAAATATATGTGATATTAAACCATTTTCTGGAGTTTTTAATGCTCTATCAAAATGACTTCTGATTAATTTTATCATAAAATTATCTATTCTCATGATTTTGGCTTCCTTGTACAAATATTTATTAGAATAAAAATGCTTGTATTCGGACTCAGGCTTTCTATGTTTATTAATACAAACTCTTATGCACTTTCTTTCGAATTTACGTATTTTTTCCATTAAGCTTGCACTAATGTTGTACCATATTGGTACCCCATAGACAAGATTTGGCCTAATTAATGTCTGGTAGCATATTATTTTAACTCTATTGCTAATATTTTTGTTGTAAAAGAGTTTTTTAGCTGCCATAAAGGATTTATTGCCTTTATCTATTGAGTATTTTACATGATCTATGAAGTTTAAGTTTCGATGTAACTGAACTCCAAGATATTTAACGAATTTTTTGTTTGCGAGAGTTGACATAGGCGATTTAATTTTAAAATGTTTCCAATTTTTTCTAATGTCTGAACTAGTTTTGTCAACCGTATTACGGAATAATATGGTTTCACATTTGTTGTAGTTCAATTTTAATATCCATATCTTGCAATAATCCTGCACAATATTAAACATTTTTTGTACATTATATTGAATGCTATTTACAGTGTCATTCGCAGAGTATATTATAATATCATCTGCGAATGCCAGGGCGTAGTTATTTCCTTTTACTCGTTCTAGCAAGAATAAAAGATCTGCTGTATATATAGTAAAAAGGATAGGTGCATTAACAATACCTTGCTGAAGACCGTTTTCAATTAGGAATGATTTGTCAGACTCGTTATTTTTGCTATATACTAAAAATTTGTTGTTATATAACATATTTTTAATCAGTATAATTAAGCGTGGCGGGAACTTATATTTTATTAGTTTATAGATTAATCCATCCAACCAAACTGAATTAAAAGCCTTTTCAAAGTCAATCAGACAGGCACCAATGCCGTATTTCTTGTTTATGAACCAGCAGATATCTGAGGTTAATTTGGTTATAGTATTAACAGTACCATGTTTGTGCCTAAACCCAAACTGATTTTCTGGAATAAGATTGATTGACTTTGCATAATTTGAAATTTTGTCGTTTATTAAGGTTTCAAATACTTTACTAATGTTTGGCAGTAAACTTATCGGTCGATAATTGCTGGGATTGGTTGGATCTTTGCCAGGTTTTTTTAGCAATATCGTTTTCGATGTTTTCCAAATATGCGGAAAATACGAATTATTTATTGCATTATTGAATAGGATAACATATTTCGAAATAATTACACCACTTAAATTTTTTAAAACTATGTTTGGGATTTTATCGATACCAGAAGAAACTTTATTTTTTAAAGCTTTAAACTTTAAAGAAAGCTCTGACTGGTTCGTGAATTCGCTATTTTCACCACTTTGCTCAGATGATTTGTTTGTGTTGGAGAAATTACTCAGAGTTGAGTTGAAATTTAATGTTTGAGAGTTATTGAATTGTGTTATTTTATTTATGATTTGGTTATGTATTCTGTTATTTGTAGGTATATTGATTTTGTGAGTGTTTTCAATGTATGTGCCAAGTACATTGTAAATTTGTGATTGATCTTCTACTATAAATTTATTTGTGGTGGTTTTATTTAATTTGTTGAAGTCTATGTTATTTTGAGAGAGTAAAGTTATATCATTTTGGTCTATGTGTAATTTTGAAATCTGATTGTATTTGTTTTTGCGGAATATTTTATTTATTTCGGGGAACATGTTTGAGCTATTTGTTGGAGTTATTTTTTGGAGACGAAGCTGCCAGTATTTATTAATTTCTATTTTAATTTGTTGTTTAATTAATGTATTGATGTTATTTAGGAGGCTTTTGAGCAGTTGAATTTGTTGATTAGAAAAGTTTAATCTTTGTTTTTTGATCTTATGTATATCGTTCATGAGGCTGTGTTTTTTGTTTAAAAGAATTTTTAGCTTAACTGAATAGAATTTTTTTAAATTATTTTGATTTTTAATTTTTGGTATAACTTCATCCATAGTTTTAAGAATTATTTCGTTCAGCTGTGAAAGATGATAATCTACATTTTGGTTAGACAAATTGCAGTTATCGAAAATTTTATTGCAATTGTTGGAGTTGTATTTGGAAAAATAGTTTGAATTTAATTTACTTTGAAATTTGCCCCAGTTTACTTTTGAAAATATGAATTTATTACTATGACTTGGTAACTCTTGCAATAAAAGCTCTTCATTTTTTAGTGACATTGGAATTTTAATGGCATTATGGTCACTATCGTATGGGAGAGTGGTGAGTTTGTTTTGATTTGTTTCAAAACAAATTTTTATTCTAATATCTGTTATCACTAAATCAATATAAGAATTTGCACGTGGTAGTGTTGGTGCATCGGTTAAGAGTAAGTTACTCTTGTATAGAATTTTGTTGTCTTGTAACCATTTGTATAATTGATTGCCTCGAGTATTGTTAACACAGTTTAACCAAGAAGTATGTTTGGCATTAAAGTCGCCAGTTAATATATAGAAATTATTGAGATTCGAAAGATTTAAAATTTCGAATATTTTTTCTAATTCTGTTAAAAAACTATTTGAATTTCTATTTGATGCATAAATAGAAATTATAAATAATTTTTTTCTTTGTTTTAATTGTAATGATATAATGCATGGTTCGATACATAGAAAATTATCGAAAATGCGATTATTTACAATATCAAATTGGAAACATTTTTTAATGCATATGGCAACACCGCCACCATCAATATCGATATTTCGATCATTTCTAATTATGTCATAATTATCCAATGACATATGGTTATTTGGTTTTAATTTTGTCTCGCTCATGCAAATTATGTCAGGTTTATTGAACTCTACAAAGTGCATAAGAGAAAGCTTTTTATTGTTGGAGATTAGTGAATTGACGTTTATGGATATTATTTTTAATTTAGTATTGTTAATATTCATTTACAATTTAGTTTTTAATTTTTAATGATTGCATGCAAATTTTTATATTGTTAGAATTTTGGTTAATTTGGTTTTTTAGTGTAATAGCTTCATTTTGCATATTAATTAAAATATTTTTTATTTCGATTAAAATATTATCATTGCTATTATTGGTGTTTAAATTTGAGTTTATATTACTAGAATTATTATTGTTATTTTTAAGGTTAGAATTATTTTGTTTTGTGCTATTTTTTACAATGTTTGAAAATGAAATATTTTTATTAATAAAATTTGAATTAAAGTGCTTACTTACAATATTTTGTTTTGCATTATCTTTAATTTTTTGGCGAAGTTCCATTTTTTTAATATGAACTGGACATTTGGTGTATGATGCCGGATGACCGTGGTTCCCACACAAGGTACAGTATAATTTATCTCTCGGATCTTCTGCAGAAATTGAACATTGTTCTGGTCTGTGATTATTGCCACATTTAACGCATCTCAACTGCATGTAACAATTAGCCGCTGAATGTGAGAAGCGTTGACATTTTGTACATTGCAAGTTATGGGATTTTATTAGTTTTTCCCATTTTACTATTTGATAATCCAGGACTTTAATATTCATGATATCATTTGTCAAGCTATCAGCTGAAGCTTGAACGATATAATGTGGAAGAGTTATTCCGTTGTTAATTGAGTATTTGGTGGTTAATCGTGTAACCTTTTCAAATTTAATATTTGTTGTTTCTTGATCTTTTAAATAATGAAGAACTTCCTCTGGTGAGTACAAGCTATTTAAACCTTTTAAGATTAAGGTTTTCTTTTTTTCCGTTTTAGGTGTAAATGTGAAGTGGTCGATTTTACCATCTTCTAGCAAAGCACGAGCTTTTTTAAAATCTTCCATGTCGTATGTGTACAATGATGAATGCTTTTCACTGTGCTCTTTTATGGCAAAATTTTTTATACCTAATTTATTCTTGATAAGACATTTTAGCCTGTCAACTCTGGTATCAAACATGTTTATTGGTGGCATTTTTTGACCTTTTCCGTGTAGGGAATTAATAGTTGATGGTCGTTTTTCTTTTTCAGATTTTTTTGTTGGTGTTTTTTTGAGGTTAAGGACGTCAAATGTATCCTCATCGTCAATTTCAACAATTTTTGGCTCTGCTTTGCCGTTGTTATCTTCTTCTGTATCACTGCATTCATCGGTAAGATCCATTAAAGAACTGTAATAGTTCGACTCGTCTCTAGGTGAACTGGATGATGTTGAGGGGACAAACTTTTTTAAGGCTTGTCGTAATTCATTATTTTCTTTTATTAAATATTCAACTAAATTCTCTATTCGGCTTGCACCGCTTTTAGCTTTTTGTTGGTCTTTATTTTCACTTTTCTCTAGGATTTCTTTAAATCTGACATTTATTGTCTCTTTTAATAAGTTTTTTTTTTTTTTCGATGGCATGATTGCTATCCTTGATAGGATGCAATCTGTAATTATACCACTTATTTATTTTAAAAAATTTATTTTTTTATTAAAGTTTTTTTTTTTTTTTTGTTAGATTTTTTAATAAGATTTTTAATCTTAAATATTTTTTAATTTTTGATTTTTATAATATTTTTATTTTTAATTTTTTTAATTTTCACAAAGGATAATAAACTTGATCGCTTGACAGCTGAAATCGAAGTCCCCTACTCTACTACACTCTTCCTCGTTATTACTTGTTATTATTTATGACAAAAATTTATGTTGAAATTCTTATAAGGCTTTATTGTTGTAAACTAATAAACTTATGTTCTACAATTCTCGATCTTTTTATACCCTACACCTATGAAATAGGAAATGGGTATATTAACTTTGGTATGGTGTTTATAACAATCCAAAGTAAGCAAGCTAGATATGGAAAAGTATATATATTTGTGCTCAGCGTGACCTCCTGAGTCGATATAGCCATTGTCCGTCCGTCCGTCCGTAGACACGATAACTCAAAAACTAATGGAGCTATCTTGAAGAAATTTTAACTGTAGGTTACTAGGACTTAAAGTAAGGCGGGATTGCATATGGGCGAAATCGGCCCATGGGTTCGGATTTGGGACCTTTTAATTGTTCTAAGGGCTAACGGACATATAAAAGAAATAAGGATAACTCAAAATCTAATTGAGCTATCTTGATGAAATTTTAACTGTAGGTTACTAGGACTGAAAGTAAGGCGGGGATTGCATATGGGCGAAATCGGCCCATGTGTTCGGATTCTGGACCTTTTAATCGGTTTCAGGGCTAACGAACAAATATAAAAAATCACGATAACTCAACAACTAATGACGCTATCTTCATCAAATTTGTGCTGTAGGTTACTAGTAATGAAACTACTTCGGGAATTGCGTAAGGTCGGGATTGGACCATGGGTTCGGAACCTAGAACTTTTTGATCGAATTTAGGCCAAACATTAACATTAACCAAATAAAGGACTTTTTTTCAAAAATGCATACTTTTAGGCGCAATATATTTAAAGTGCAACTGTTATTAAATAAGTAAATATATTACAAGTAAGAATTATATTTTATAATAAAAATTTATTTTAATATATACTTTTATATGAACTTGCCGATGTCTCAATGGCTTTATTTTTCATTAATGGGAGACAGTTCTTCTTTCAGTTAGTCTTAATCTAGCAATTTACTTTTATATTAAAACACTTTTAAATGGAAAAGATCTACCATTAATTTTTGGTTAATGAAAATTTTCAACATTTTAAGCTTAAAAGTTTTCAATCATTAAAAGAACTGTTTCTTATACCAGCAATTTACTTTTATATTAAAATAGTAACAAATTTTCAACATCTTCCTTCAATTTTTTATTTTCTACATTTTAGGGGGCTAGTACTACTTTAATAAAAGTATATAGTGAAAAAACTATTTTTTTTTTTACTTTATTTTATTTTTAATTTAAATATAAATGACCCTCATAGATGTTGACTTCCATGTAGCACAACATTGGTACTTGTGTATTAGGGAGAAAGATAATTGAATGTTTAGAAGAAAATGTATGATAAGAAAAAAAAATTTCCAAAATTGAGTATTAATAACTCCAGAAAAAGTACAAAAATATATTTTACCATAATTAGAAGTACATAAATAAAACCTTAATAACTGGATTTACATCTCTATCTAGAGCATTTCATATTTAAAAGATATCCAAAGTTTTGTATAAAACCCATCAAAGGTTTCCGTATATTAAAGGCGAGTCATTTAAAAATTTCATAGTTTGTTAATACATAATTAATTAAATAATATGAATAGGGATAATTATGAGTGATTCTGTTTAGGTTAATTATAAAGTTTTTTCAGAATAACACTTTAATTTAAGATTTAATCAATCAATATCCGCTTATAACATTATTGATTATATATAAAAAGTTAAAATTAATTCCTTTAAAAAAATTCTCTATTATTTTTTCAATTACAAAAAAAATAAATATATATATAAATATCTTTTATTCATATATTTTTAAAAAACTCTTAAAATAGTTAGTTTTCGTATTTTATTTTGTAAAAAAAAAAATTGAGTGAAAAACAAAAAAATTTAATAAAAAATAATAGGAAATGAAAAAATGTTGTGAAAATAATTTTCAATAAAAAATAAAACAAAAAAAAAACAATTTTCACTTACCCTACAAATATTTGACTTATTTTTTTGTTTTTATTTTTTTTTTAATATAAAAACACTTTACATTCCATATTTATTCACATTTAATTTTCTTTTCTTTATATAATTGCATATTATCACTTCACTATTAAAAAAACCTTTTTTAATACACTTTGAATGTGTATATAATAATATGGTATGTATAGTGCAATGTATATGTATATAAAAATTATATTCAACAAATATAACATTAACAAAAGCAGTGAAAAAATTGTATATGTATATATATATATAATTTTTATTTTTTTGTATTCCTTTTGTTAAAAAAAAAGAAGAGTATGCATTCGTCCTTCAACACTTTCATAATTTGTTTTTTTTTTTATTTAATTTTTTAGTAAATATAGGAAGTAACAGGATTGATACAATGTTGATTGAAAACTATGGAGCTCATATTCTTTTTTTAAAAAATCATTTCAAAAATTTAATGGAACGGATGGGAGTTGTATCAAATGTAATCAACTTGAATTGAAGATGGTCCGGTTTGTAAATTAATGGAAAGAAGAATCAACAAATAAATGTTGTATACTAACAACATCATAAGGTCATTAACCCATTATGGACATTAAAAAAAAAAACAGAGTCTTTTATTATTGGTTTGGTCCTAAATTTAATAGATCAGAGTCCGCAGGATGTTTTTAATCTGGTCGCACTCTCGTAGAAGATGTATGGTATAGACCAAGTCATTTAGATTAATGTTCATTGTAGTTAATCATTAATCAGACTAAGCCGTTTTTTAAGAATTTATTATTCTTACATTTGAATTACTATATGTATATAACTAGCAAATACTTGGTACTCGTTATTGCGCCACAAATAAACGCAAAACGCACATGTGGTGTAAATGACAATCTCATATGGTAAATTGTGTCCTAAGATGTTAACGGAACTCGAAAAAAAATTTTTTAGACTTTCTTTGAAGTGAAAGCAGTAGTTCGCGAAATTATTTTTTATATGTACGATTCAATAAAGTTTAAGGAGTACATTAACATCCAATCTTCATGACTTTCCTTTAAATTAATTTCTTTATCCATCATAATCCCAATTCGTAAATACTAATCCTAATTTCCTTCCCAATCCCGATTCTAAAAACCAAACAATACATATGTATTTAAGGTCCATACCAAGTTTAGTTTTAAAAAAGGGGGGTGGTTTTAGTTGGTTAAAGTCCAACACTCCCCAGATGAACCCCGTACAGTGATTCTGGGAGGCTTTAGATGCTTTCCATCAACCCTCGCAAAAAAAAAAAAATTATACATAAATCGCTACTAAAGTTTTTTTTTTTTAGATTAATCGTTGTGCCAGTACTGGTTAACAAATTTTAATTCAAATTCTAGAATCAACTTCATTGTTAAACTTCATTGTTAGAAATCAATGAGTCGAACTGTTTTTATTTTAGAACATTTAAATTAAAACTTTAAATACTTGCACTACAACCCCAATTTGTAACGTATGCCCGTTAGGTCAAAATTATTAGTCCAGAAATTTGGCTTTAATTCCGTATCTTCATTATATTTGCCTGAGCATTTTAGTCTATACGTTATAAGCATACAAATAAAAAAATAAACAAACATTCGCCTAATATATATGTACATTTTATATATATATGTTGATATACTTCTTATTTTTTATTCCAAAATAATTAGTTCCACAAATACTTGAAATCGAGGGTTTCCCGGCGCTGTCTTAATCACTACGCCATTTTTTAGAAAACCGTCTGAACTAAGTGTAGTTTCAAATCCCCCGTTATGTTCAACGTTCTTTTACCTTTAATTTTAGCTTTAACTGTATTATCTATATTATACACATACGCCTATATATCCAATTATACAAATATATATATATACAAATAGTTTTGTATACATTAAAATAAGTATTTGATCTTTATGTAGAATCATGCTTTTATTAAATTTTTTAAGAATGCATTAAATATGTTTGTTTCATGGTTTTTTTTGTTTGATTTTTACTTTGTGTAAGGCTGGATCCAAAAACGTTTGTTCGTTTTTGTTTTTTTTTTTGTATATACAATTTTATTGTGAGAATGTCCTTTATAAAATACACTGTTATAATATAAATGTAAACGTAAAAATATCAAGGATCTGATTTTATTTTTTGTTTTAAAGTTACGTGCTATACCTACTTGTGATATATAATGTATATATGTATATATATAGAGTAATTTTGTAAAATTGTATATGGAAGTTATTTAATATTATTTTGTATCTTTTTTTTTTTGTAATATTTGAAAAGGATGCGTTTTCTTAACTTTAAAATGTGGACTTGATAAAAGAAATTCTTAAAAATAATGCAATTAAAGAAATTTATTTACACATAACCTTGGTTTTTTTTTTAAAAAATGTGTTTTATTTTTTAATATGAATTATTATCACCTTGGCAATGGAAAATCTTGATTTTGAGAAGTCTGAAGGGCTGTTTTCTTTTGTAATTGAGAGGTTTGGTTGTTTTTGGTGCTAAAATTATGTATTCGAGATTAGTTCTATCCGTTTGATCTTTCTTTAACATCTATAAAAAGTATATTCGGCTGGAAATGGAGTTTACCGCACACATTTGGAAAAAAGGCCCTCCTATTTAGGCACTGTGATATTTTGATAAAATGCAAAACAGAGAAATTCGTTTTGTAAATGATTCCAATGCCTGGGATCTAAATGATCCCACAATATAAATAACTTTTCTAATGATATTTAGTTGGGTCGCTGATCCTGTTTTATAGATATCTTATAGGCACTAACACTTTTTCTTAAGGAATTAAAAGAATAATGCCTCCATTCAGAGTTTTCCAAAGAGATACAAGGAAGGTAACCGATGCAAAAAATCATTTAAAAGGACTTGCGTAATTTGTAAGTCTTTTGGATAATCTTGGACTTTAACCAAATTAATTGGAGAAGTCTTAAATCGATGAAACACAAGGATGAACAACTGGAGCATGAAATTCACCCGGATAATCTTGAGTTTAAACCAAATAAAACCAGTTTACGTTGAAAGTTTTACTTGGAATAAAACTTTTTAATAAAATTCCCAAGTTTGATTTTTGGAAATTTAGATTAGGAAAAGAGCCTTAGGAATTGAATATTACGAATGTATAGAATATTCCTAGAATAAACGAATTATTAAACTAAATATTCAGAGGATATAATTGAAATTTTAAACTTACGCAAACACTTACAGAATAAAATATTTATAGAATAGGTTTTCTGTTGAATCATTTGATTTCAAAAATTTCAATTATCAAATCTAATAATATAAATAGAAGTTTCCAAGAAATTTTATTGGTACCACATGTGTCGCACACACTCAACAAAAGAAAAACCCAACCTACCAGAAAAATTTAACAATAAAGTAAATTAAAACTGTCCAATTAATGTTATAGAAAAGTACGTAGAAAAAAAGCAAACCTCGTATAAAATATAAAAATTAAAAAAAAAAAAAAAACAAAAAAAGGATAACAATATAAAAATTTTTTTTAAAAAATTTTTTTAAATTCAATTTTTTATTTATTTTTTAATAAAAGTGAAATTTACCTTTCGAAAAAATTTTTATCCAATTAAATATTTTTTTTTTCGAATAAATAGGAAACAATTAGGATGTGTGACTTACACAATTTTTGTATATGCAAGGATATAAGGTGTAAGGACATACATTATTATATAAGTTGTTTATTTAATTGTTTACTTATTGGTCCTTTCCTAATAAGTTTTTTTTTTCTATGTAAAGGACAATCTATTTTTGATTGTTATTTAAGGATTTCTTTTTTTTTTTTTGCGTATATTTGTGATTGTGTGTTGTTCATCCCACACATGTTCTTATATGTACTTATTGAAATCAATTGATAAAATTTGTGTTGGTGTTGATGTTAAATTTGACAATTGGCAATGTTTTGCTAGGATAATTGACAATATATAAAAAAAATAACTTTTCTAACCTCAATTTTTTTTTGATTTTATTTATAGAAATAGAAATTGAACAGAATAGAATAGTAGTAAAGTATTTAAGTTATTCAACGATTACTTTTAGTTATAATATTGGTTGAATGAGTCTTAATGGGTACTTCGTTTGCTTTTAGATTAATTTCCAATCGCTTATATGAAATATAATAAGCGGTAGGTATACCTGAGATTTTTGCACATATGTACACCGTTGCGTACACCAATGTCCGACTGTGTGTATGTATGAATGTATGAATGTTTATTCGTCCACATGTGTAAAGTTTAAATGGCTGGACGGAATGTTTCTAAATTAAATAAAGTAACTCCAGCAGGCCCTTCCTTAGGTTAATTTTTAGGTTGTTGCAAATATTTTAATTAAATTTTAAACCTAAAAAAGTAAAACATAGTTTATAAGATAAAAGTGGCTATACAAATAAAGAGCTAAAACTTTATCATAAAAAGTCTTTTGATCCGACGAACTTTTGAGGGCATTTTAATTAAATTTTAAAAAGTCCAAATTTCATATGTTTATATGTCAAATATACATATTTTTATCTAATTTAAATCATTAAAAAAATGCTTTTGTCTTTAACGCGTTGTAAATTCAAAACTGCAAAATAAATGATTGATAGTTAAATTTTTTTGGAATTTTTTAAAAATCTTGTTTTGATAAAAATTTGACAAAAAATCTATTAATGAAAATTTGCATTAAGCTTTTCCTGTAATAGCGGTTGGTTCTGTGGTGGACACAGCATATTTTTTTTGTTTAGAAACTATTAAATAAAATAATTAGTTCACTTTCACCATGTACTAAAAAATATGTTTTAATAATTAAGCACAGTCGAATTTACAGGATCCAGAGGATCCTCTTAGTTTTTGAGATTAAGTATTTATGTCAAATATTATAAAATACTAGCTAATACCCGGTGCGCGTTGCTGCGCCTTTCAATGGAGGTTTAATTGAATTTGATGTTACTGCAAATAGTTAACACAAAAATTACCCACGGTTTACACACGTAAATTTAAAAATGTATGAAAGTAATCTTTTTAAAACGATTTTTCTAGGATTATTCTAGAAATTTTTGAAACTTTCTGTAATTCAAAGCAGTACAAACTATTTTCCAAAATTTGACGTAATATACTTCTAAAAAAATTTTTTGACCAAACGTAGGACCGACTGTTAACAGACTCAACTCCATTTTCAAGTTGTTTCACACATATAAAATTTGAGGTCAACCGGTCAAATCGTTTCTAATTTAGAGTAAAATAACCAAAAAATTAATAAAAAGCTGTTGGGCCGCAATGGGTTAATGGAATTCAACAACATTTTTTTAGGGCTTTCTTTTAAGCCAAAGCAGAATTTCGAAAAATCGGACAAAATTTGGACCCAAAATTTTTTTTGACCACCCGTCGGGCCGACATCTGTTTACAAATTCCAAAACCGTTAAAATTGTCAACTCAATATTCACAGGGGAGCACGTATACAAAATTTGAAGAAAATCGGTCAAACCGTTTCTAATTTAGAGTTAAGTATTGAAAAAACCTATAAAAAGCTGTTGGGCCACAATGGGTTAATGCAACTCAATAAATTTTTTTTTTTGGGGTTTTCTTTTTAGCCAAAGCAGAATTTCATAAAATCGGACAAAATTTGGACCCAAAAATTTTTTTATACCACCCGTCGGCCCGACATGGGTTAACAAATTCCAAAACTGTTAATACTGTCAAATCAATTCTCAAGGAGCATCACGTATACCAAATTTGAAGTCAATTGGTCAAACAGTTTTGAATTTAGAGTAAAGTATTGAAAAAACCTATAAAAAGCTGTTGGGCCGCAATGGGTTAATGGAACTCAACAAAATTTTTTTTGGGGCTTTCTTTTTAGCCAAAGCAGAATTTTGTAAAATCGGACAAAATTTGGACCCAAAATTTTTTTTGACCATCCGTCGGCCCGACATGGGTTAACAAATTCCAAAACTGTAAATAGGGTCAACTCAATTCTCAAAGAGCATTACGTATACAAAATTTGAAGTCAATCGGTCAAACCGTTTTCATTTTAGAACAAAGAAGTTTAAATACTTGCACCACAGCCCCAACTTGGCGGTCCGTTAGAGCAAAATTTTTGGGCCACGATTTCTTTCCGTACCCAAAAACTCCTATATACAAATTTTCATGAAAATCGGCTGGGCAGTTTAGGAGTCTATTCGCTACATACAAACAAACAAACAAACAAACATACAAACAAACAAACTTTCCCTTTTATATATATAGATAGATAGATATACTGTTTTTAGTTGAAGGAGGTAATTGAGTTACTTTTGAAATAAAAAATTACGCAATTAATTATATACGGCTTTGTGACACAGTGAGTAGAGTGCCGAAATTTCATTAGAGAGGCCCGATTGGGAATTCCATTAAAAATTAAAAAAACGAGGAAGATTATAGTTGCCCTTGTCAACTTTTAGATACCCGTGCATACCCACTAACCGTTATTTATTTCCTCTATGCTATTATAAATATTACAAAAAAAATATAAGAAAGTAAAATAGTTAAAAAAAAATTTACCTTTTTATCCCATAATTTTAGCTTAAAATAAAAATTAAATTTTTAATTCCATTATACTACCATAATTTTTGCTTAAAAACAAAAAAAAAAAAAAAAACAAAAAAAAAAAAATAGCCCGCCCTAAAAGTTGGTCCGAGTGATGTCCAACTTTGCCAATTAACTTGCCCTATTACTTTATCTGCCCAGTTTTGATTTTAACCTCGTAGCTTCATTAGATTTACAGTTATCGAATTGATTACTTTGTATGGCAGTTGCCCGAAAACGGGGCCGTAACATTTTGAAACTTCATATAAGTGCTCGATTCATTATATAACTAACAGTGTGTAATTTTCATCCTCGTAGTAGGTATAATCAGTTTTCAAGAAATTCATATTGGTGCAAAAAAGTTGTATGGCAGCCCCCCGAAAATGAAGTCGTAACATTTTGAAACTTCATATAAGTTCTTGATTCATTATAAAACTAACCGTGTGTAATTTTCATCTTCCCTGGTATAATTACTTTTGAAGAAATTCATATTGATTTAAATAAGTTGTGTGGCAGCTCCCCGAAACCTTGATCTGGTCTTAACCAAAAAAAATAGGGAACCTAAAAAATGTCCCAAAAATGTTTTGTGTGAATTTCAAAACTCTTGCTCTAATTTTTCAATTCCATCTCTTATAATTAATTTTTAATTCACAAATACTTATATTAAAACCAAGCAAAATAAGCATCATATTATAATCATACTCATATAATGATCAGATCATCATGATCAAAAATTATCATCATATTCATAATTTTTTTTCATTTTAATTCATAAATCTCAAAGTACAAAGTCCAAATCTAAAATTTTTTTAAAAATTTTACGCATCATTTAAATCGTATGAAATTCTAACTCGAAATCTTTATCTCCTTTTTGTAACAAAAACAAAAAACAAAAACAAAAAACAAAAACAAACAAAATTCATATAATTTCATGTTAAATACTTCATGTTAAAATTTTTGTATGAAAATATTGGAGTTAAAAAAGTTAGCTATTCGAGAGCTACCCGAAGTTTTGGTCCGATCTTAACCAAAAAAAATAGGGAACCTAGAAATTGATTGAAAAATATTTTGTGAAAATTTCAAAACTGTAGCTCTTTTAGTTTTTGAGTTATCGTGCTGACACACAGACGGACGGACGGACGGACGGACGGACGGACGGACGGACGGACGGACGGACAGACACACATAGCTAGATCGACTAATTTTTCGATTCTGAGCCGATACGTACCCTTGACACTATATCTAGCTCGTCTAGATCGATGCGTTACAAACGGAGGAGCAAATCTAATATACCCGATGTCATATATGTATGCACGGGTATAAAAATTTATCTGTGTTTCAGTTCGACTCTAACTAACATTCGCTAACATTCGATATTGCGTTCAAATTCATATTATCAATTATTAATAAAAATATATCTACAATAAAAAATTCGTTAATATAAAAATGTGAACAAATAATTTAATCGAAAAATATACCTCACAGATACAGAATACCATATAACTTAAATACAAAATATTACAATATAAACAAACGAAATGACTTTATTGAAAATCTAAGGCTTTTCTACATATAATTGGACCAGTAGTATCTTATGTTAAAGTTGTATGTGGAATTCATTAAGATCAATTCTAATAACATGAATATAATATGACCTTCTGTTCCAAAATGCATTTATGTGCTTATAATATCACTTATGTGCCAGGTGAACAGTAAGCACTTAAATGAAAAAATTTTTCGAAGACTTATTAAACCAAAAAAATATAAATTCACTGCTCAGATAAATCAATTTAATTTTTAAAAATTTTGATCTGAAACAAGTAAATAACTATACCTAGGCTAAATCAGGTGCTTTACATGATGCTCTACAGGTGCTCTCACAACACACATATAACATATTTTTTTTTGAAATATAAGAATGGATTTTATTAAACAAAAATTTTAAATAAAATTGATTTTTGAAATATTGAAGTAAAAATACTACACTATATTAAATTTTAATGATTTTATAAGGGTGTTGTCATAGTAAATATATTTTTGATATCAATTATTTTTATGGTCTAATAAATTATGTATTATATAATAAATTTGGAAAATTTTCCGTGAATATCTATAGATATAATAAATTTACAAAAAAATAATTCCCAATTCTATTTATAAAACATTTCCCAATTTAATTTTAAAAAACAAATTTGAGAAAAAAACATTCAATTACAAAAACACAGTTCAGGAAAATCTGTGTAAATTTTCCAAATAACTGAAGCTTATTATAGTACCCATCTTTATTTTATAAATTTAAATAATTTTGTTTCTTTAATATCATGAACTATCTGTACTCCATTTAAAAAAAAAAAAAAAAAAATCTTGAGATAATTTTAAATCCTCATTTAAATAAAATTCACTTTATTTAACGTTGTGAATGTAAATATTATATATGTGTATGTATGCTAAGCCATTAAAAAAAAACCGTTAATAAAAAAATAAATTCATCCATCCGTCAAAAATATCAAAATAATTGAATAATCAGGGAATATTTTGAATGAATTCATTTTTTTTGTTGGAAAAAATTTCAGAATTTTCTTGTCAAAAAACAAAAAAAAAAAAAAAAAATTCAGTCTTACATAAATTTGTATTTAATCCATAATTTCCTTTTAGTTCCAGTCCAAGAAAAAACATCGAAGAATTTTAAAAAGAAACCAAATTATTTTATTTTTTTTCCCTCTCTAAATATTTTTTTTTCTCTTTCTAAAACTAATATTTTCTTTTTTTTTTATAATTTTTCTATTGTTGAAAAACATGCGAGAAAAATCCAATTTTTCCCTATATATATATATATATATATATATATATAGGTATTTATTTTCTTTTCAAATTTTATATTTTGTTTATTTGGTGCTTTGTTCGAACCTCAAATTGCCTTGTCCTGGCGTTAATCTAAAGCTGTTGAAAAAATTTATTGGATCTTGATAAGATTCTTATGTTGAGGTTTAAAAAAAAAAAAATTGTTTCTTCTTTCATATTTTTTTTTTTATCTTTTTATTATTGTTGTGTTTTTTTTTTACTTCCTTAAATTTTGGATATTTTTACTGTTAAAATATTTTCTGTCCCTTTCTCTCCCTTCATCAATTTCTTTCAAGAAATCAAGGAATTTGGTATGGATGAAAAAAAAATCAAAAATCTAGGTGTATTAGTAACTATTAGTTTATTATATACATACTAGCTAATACCCGGTGCGCGTTGCTGCGCCTCTCAATGGAGGTTTAATTGAAGTTGATGTTACTGCAAAAAGTTAACACAAAACTTACACACGGTTTACACATGTAAATTTTAAAATGTGTGAAAGCAATCTTTTTAAAACGATTTTTCTAGGATTATTCTAGTAATTTTTGAAACTTTCTGTAATTCAAAGCAGTACGAACTACTTTCCAAATTTTGACGTAATTTACTCCCAAAAAAATTTTTTGAAAAATCGCAGGACCGACTGTTAACAGACTCAACTCCATTTTCAAGTTGCTTCACACATGTAAAATTTGAAGTAAACCGGTCAAATCGTTTCTAATTTAGAGTTAAGTAACGCAAAAATCTATTAAAAGCCACTGTGCCCCACTGGGTTAACGGAACTACACTTTCTGTTTGGGCAAAGCAGTATTGCGCAAAATTGGACGTAATTTGCTTCCAAATCACTCAACAAAATTTTTTTGAGGCTTTCTTTTTAGCCAAAGCAGTACTTCGCAAATTTTGACAATATTAGCTTCCAAAATTATTTTGACCGACATGGGTTAACAAATTCCAAATCTGTTAATAGTGTCAACTCAATTCTCACAGGGGAGCACGTATATAAAATTTAAAGAAAATCGGTCAAACCGTTTTTAATTTAGAGTTAAGTATTGAAAAAACCTATAAAAAGCTGTTGGCCCCAATGGGTTAATGCAAGTCAACAAAATTTTTTTGTGGGTTTTCTTTTTAGCCAAAGCAGAATTTCATAAAATCGGACAAAATTCGGACCCAAAATTTTTTTTGACACCCCGTCGGCCCAACATGGGTTAATAAATTCCAAAACTGTTAATAGTATCAACTCAATTCTCAAGGAGCATCACGTATACAAAATTTGAAGTCAATTGGTCAAACTGTTTCGAATTTAGAGTAAAGTATTGAAAAAACCTATAAAAAGCTTTTGGGCCGCAATGGGTTAATGGAACTCAACAAAATTTTTTTAAAGCTAAAGCAGAATTTCGTAAAATCGGACAAAATTTGGACCCAAAATTTTTTTTGACCACCCGTCGGCCCTACATGGGTTAACAAATTCCAAAACTGTTAATAGTGTCAACTCAATTCTCAAGGAGAATCACGTATACAAAATTTGAAGTCAATCGGTCAAACCGTTTCGTATTTAGAGTAAAATATTGAAAAAACCTATAATAAGCTGTTGGCCGCAATGGGTTAATGGAACTCAACAAAAATTTTTTTGGGGCTTTCTTTTAAACTAAAGCAGAATTTCGTAAAATCGGACAAAATTTGGACCCAAAATTTTTTTTGACCACCCGTCGGCCCTACATGGGTTAACAAATTCCAAAACTGTCAATAGTGTCTACTCAATTCTCAAAGAGCATCACGTATACAAAATTTGAAGTCAATCGGTCAAACCGTTTCGAATTTAGAGTAAAGTATTTAAAAAACCTATAAAAAGCTGTTGGGCCGCAATGGGTTAATGGAACTCAACAAAAAATTTTTTGGGGCTTTCTTTTAAACTAAAGCAGAATTTCGTAAAATCGGACAAAATTTGGACCCAACATTTTTTTTGACCACCCGTCGGCCCGACATGGGTTAATAAATTCCAAAACTGTTAATAGTGTCTACTCAATTCTCAAAGAGCATCACGTATACAAAATTTGAAGTCAATCGGTTAAACCGTTTTCATTTTAGAACAAAGAAGTTTAAATACTTGCACCACAGCCCCAACTTGTAGGTCCGTTAGAGCAAAATTTTTGGGCCACGATTTCTTTCCGTAAACAAAAACCCCTATATACAAATTTTCATGAAAATCGGCTGGGCAGTTTAGGAGTCTATTCGCTACATACAAACAAACAAACAAACAAACAAACAAACAAACAAACAAACATACACACAAACATTCCCTTTTATATATATAGATTATATATTATATAATATATAAAATATTTTATATATTTTATTTTAGTATATTTAAGGAATAAAAAAGTAAAATTAAATAATAGAAGGACAACCGAAGGTATTATACGTATTAATACTTAAGGGTATATATAGTAAAAAAGAGAATGGAATATATTAGTGTATTTTCTTAAACATTAAAATAGGGTTGCCAGTCGATCGGTTCTTAAAAAATTTACAAAATAATAAAATAAGTGTGATTATACCCTACATTTTTTGTATGATATTTATAACCATCATCCACCACCACCCACCAAAAGGAAGAAAGTTATTTATGAACATTCTTGATTACCGACTCTTTGTGAGTTTTTCTCGAATGGTAACTCAAAAACGAATAATGTTATTTTGATGAAGTACAAAATACAAAGTACAGGTTCCTAATTACGAAAACAAGACTAGAAAGACTACAGGTATAGGAAAAATCGGATACTGGGTCTTTCTATGATAGCTTTCGAAATTGTCCGTTATATAAAATGTTAAATTTCAAAAACCGTTTTTTATCATGCTTTATATTTGGATGAATTGCGATAATGGTTCGGGTAACTGCGATTTTAGATTTAATGAACATGATTTTCTTAAGTTTTTAAAATTTTACAAACTTTTATGTTCCAATTTAAATAGCTACTATTTTATATATGCGGCAACCCCAAAAATTTCAATACCGAATATTAAAAATAATACAAAAATCAAAAAATATATATGGTAGATAAAAAAAAAATTGGGACTACAAACCAATAAAAAAAAAAATCAGGATACTGTGTTAAAGGTTTTGTTTTCTTTTATTAAGTTTCTATTTATAAGTTTTTTTTTTTTTCCTTGTTAAAAAACAGGACAAACCAATCAAGAAGAAAAATTAGACAATATTGTTCGAATCTTAAGGCTATTAAGGGTTGTATTTGTATTTTAACTTTTTTTGTTATTTAAGAATACTTTATAGAAATAATAAAAATATTTGTTTTTTTTTTTGGAGCAATTCATTATGACTAAGATTTTTGAAAAAAAAAAGGTTGCCAGTTTGTTTTAAAACTTAAATAAGGTGCTAATCTTTCGTAATGAAAGCTAAGTTGTATTTGCTAGTAGTTGAAAAACAGTTAAAATAAAATTTTAAATTTTTTTAAAACAGTTTTCGAAATTCAGATTAATCTCAATAAAATTAAATTGCATACTTTCAGGGACATATTAAAATATATTTAATGAAAACGGATTTTTTCACCATTTCTTATATAAATGGAAGTTTACAATTAAATTTAATATTTTTAAAAATACTGGATTTAATTAAAAATTCACTTAAAAATATTTTGAAACAGTTTTTTAAATTAAGATTAATATCAAATAAAATTGCATACTTTTAGGGCAATTAAAAAAAAAAAAACTTAATTGAAATCAATTATTTCACCATTTTTCAAAATAAATGGAAGTTTTAAATTTTGTTTAATAGAAAATCTTAAAATAAATTTAAAATATCTATACAGTTTCCGTATATTTCAATTAAAATTTTTCAAAATAATGATTAAATAAATATACTTATATATTTTGCTTTGTAGAATTTATACAGATTGTTTTTGTGTATGTGTGTTGTTATTTTCACAATAAGGACGATTTTCTTGGCAAATAACCTAATTTTTTTTTCTGAATACAGTTTCTTTTTCTTTTGTTCACATTGAATAAAGATTTTTTTTTAGTATTTTCAGTATATATTTTTTTAGTACATATATATATATATAAATATAAAAAAAAATAGAATAGATTTAATAAATTCAATCTAATATAAGAGAAAAAAAAAAAAAAAAAATCATAAAATCGAGATTTTAAGACATGAAAATTTTCATCCAAATCATATTATACGATTGAATAAGTTTGTTCTTATAAATTTTTTGATATTATAGAAAATATTAATTTTTTTTTTTATACTTTGGTATTTTTTTTTGTATAAAAACATTTTTTTAATATTAAGATATTAACAATATAAGATACATATTTTTCTTTTATCTATAATAGTCGTGTATAATATTTGAATAAAATTTATGCAGTCATTATTTTGTGTTAAAGAAATACTTAAATATACAATAAAAATGTTATTCACAGATATTTTTATTTTATATCTTATAGATATAATAATCTTATAGATATAATAATCATGTAGAATATTTTTAATACAAATGAAAGCAAAGTTTTAGTAAAAGAATTATATAGAGGAAGATAATATTTATATGATAAGAAACAAACAATTAAATTATATAAAGAATATTTTGGTATTAGAATTTTAACACTATCTGCAGAAATAGTAAGAAAGCAAATGAAATGGAAAACTTTGAGCACATTCATTGCAGATATTCAGCATAAGCTAGAATCACACTTCTCTCACTCGGCAAATTTTTGATTAGTATATTTTATAAAATACTTAACATTGTTAGGGTTTACATAGTTTTTGCACAAAGTAATTAATTAATTAAAACTTTTTTAAAAAATATCTCTTGGAGAAAAATATATACTCTTTTCATATGAAGTTGGCCCTTTTTCTAATGAAATTTATCAATTTGTGATTCGATTTGGTCTTTTTTATACCCGTATGACTATATAGTCAAAGGGTATAATAAATTTGCCATTACGTTTGTGACGCAGAGAAGGAGGGGGGGTAGATATAGACTCAAGTGTATGGATCGGATCAGAATCGAAAAATAAATCGATTTAGCTATGTATGTCCGTCCGTCTGTCCGTCTGTCCGTCCGTCCGCACGATAACTCAAAAACTAAAGGAGCTAGGATCTTGAAATTTTCGCAAATTCGTTTTTTTGCAATAGCCGTCATCGCTATTTAAATCCAGCCATTTTGGTCCATGGGTTCAGGTAGCTGCCATACAACTTCCTTTTTTATATGAGTATTTCTCTGTACCTATTACAGCTACGTGTCTGAAATTTTGGCAAAAGTAGTTTAGTTTTATGGCCAAAGTTTCTGCAAAATTTGGTTGGTCTGATGCAAAGGGTTCGAGTAGCTGCCATACAATTTCTTATTTTATATGAGCATTACTCTATACCTATTGAAGTTGGGTGTCTGAAATTTTGCCAAAAATAGTTTAGTGTAATGGCCAAAGTTATTGCAAAATTTGGTTGGTCTACTGCCAAGGGTTCGAGTAGCTGCCATACAACTCCTTCTCTTATAAGAGCATTACACTACACCTAATAAAGCTGGTATGTTTGAAATTTTGCCAAAAGTAATTAATGTTTATAATAATGATATAATGTTTATATAACGGTCATACGGGTATCCCAGAGTTGACACAGTCTACTCTACTACACTCTTCCTCGTTTTAATTTGTATTAAATCATATCTATAATTTATTGAATTATTACCATTAATATATAATTAAGAAATTAAGTACGATACTTAAGTTGTAAAATTTATTATACCCGTATGACTATATAGTCAAAGGGTATAATAAATTTGCCATTACGTTTGTGACGCAGAGAAGGAGGGGGGTAGATATAGACTCAAGTGTATGGATCGGATCAGAATCGAAAAAAAAATCGATTTAGCTATGTATGACCGTCCGTCCGTCCGTCTGTCCGCACGATAACTCAAAAACTAAAGGAGCTAGGATCTTGAAATTTTCGCAAATTCCTTTTTTTGCAATAGCCGTCATCACTATTTAAATCCAGCCATTTTGGTCCATGGGTTCGGGTGGCTGCCATACAACTTCTTATTTTATATGAGCATTACTCTATACCTATTGAAGTTGGGTGTCTGAAATTTTGCCAAAAATAGTTTAGTGTAATGGCCAAAGTTACTGCAAAATTTGGTTGGTCTACTGCAGAGGTTTCGAGTAGCTGCCATACAACTCCTTCTTTTATATGAGCATTTTATTTCACCTAATAAAGCTAGTATGTTTGAAATTTTGCCAAAAGTAATTAATGTTTATGATAATGAATAATGTTTATATAACGGTCATATTTTATTTTTAAGGTTTTTTATTGCCGTTTCAGTGGCAGGAGGAGATTTTTCGGCAGTTTTCCTAAAGTTATGCAATAAAATTGTGATAATTAAAAAGTTTTGTGCTTTTGAGTTTTTAAATTAAGCTTTGCGGTTAGAATATCAGTTATGTTTAAATTTCAAATTAAGATATTGTGCTTATTGTTCTTAATTAGATTTGAAAAGTTTTACAGCTTGGTTTAAATACAAAGTTAAGATTATCAAAGTTTAAGCTTGATTTAATATTTGCGGGAAAATTAAATAAAAGTATTATAAATTAATGAAATAAGTTTAAGGTATTGAGCTGAATATTCTTTATTAGATATGAAAAGTTTTTTAAGTATCAGTTATGTTTAAAATAAGCTTAAAATATTGTGCTTACTGTTCTTAATTAAATATGAAAAGTTTTTTAAAGTTTGGTTTAAATACAAAATTAATATTATCAAAGTATAAGCTTGATTTAATATTTCCGCGAAAATTAAAAAAAAGTTTTATAAATTAAAAAAATAAGCTTAAGGTATGTAGCTGAATATTCTTAATTAGATATGAAAAGTTTTTAAATATCAGTTATGTTTAAATTTCAAATTAAAACAATAATAAGCTTAAACTAGTTTGAGTCTATGAGTATTTTAAATTAGGCTTGGTGGTTAGGATATCAGTTATGTTTAAATTTCAAATTAAAACAGTAATAAGCTTAAGATATTATGTTTAATGTTCTTAATTAAATTAATATCAATGTTAAAATTAAAATTGAAAAACCAATTTAATGTGTGTATAATATTTTTTTTATTTATTTAAACATAATTGTGATTTTTTATTAAGCTAACATGATTTTTTGTTTTTATTTTGTTTTTTTACAGCTACTGCTCAATGGCATAATGCCCCCAAGCATATGTTTTTATATTATCTTCAGTTACATATCTTTTATTATCTAATGAACTTAAAGCTACTTTATTTAAATTTTGTGTATAAATTGTATGTAAATGTGATATAAATATTTTCATTTCTTTTAAACAAGTTTAATTTTTTAGCAAGCAATTTTTATAATTATCTAATGTTAAAGAATTGACAACATATTTCTTTATTCCTATAGCTTTTTTAATGGTATTATTTTCATATGTTTGAAGAAAATACATTTTAGATTATAATCCAATAAATTCAGAAACATATTTTCCATTAAATTCATCTTTAAAAAGACCCAGAACCTTTTTATTGATTAGAGGAAAATTAAATAAATTGTCAGATGGATAATCTGATGTATCAAAACGTTTTGGTATTTCATTAAATATGTCAGCATAAAAATCATCTGTTTGTGTAGTATAAATGAAACTGTCAGTGTCTGTCTAATTTAAAAAAACCTTACTACCATATTTAGGTTTAATATAGTCATAATGAAAATCATACATAAGAATTTTAGATTGTTCGAGTACCGTAAATCCTAAATATATAGGTTTGTCATAATATATATTTGTATGATTAAGCTGAACGGCTATCAAGTTTCCAGTAAATCTAGAGTGGCTATGATAATTTGGTTTTACTATTATCGCTCGAGCACCTAAAGTTCTATTTTGACTTTCCCAAGAGGTAACTATTTTGACATTTTTTCTTTTATCTATATTTTCCATTGTTTTACCAAAAAAAGCATTATTCATTAATTTAAAATAATCTTTTTCAAAAACATTTTTAGCCATTGACCTGTGTTGGTTATTTAAATCAATATATTTTTTTAACCAATTGCTTTGTGTGAATTTTATTACTCTATAAATTTTTTTGATAATCAAGCCGTTTCGAAGACACTGTTTTAAGTTTTGATAATTTCTAAAATATAATTACAAATTTAGAACTTTTCATATAGTTCATTTATATATAACAATAAATTTTACATAAATGCAGCAAGTACCTTTGAATATAGCTTAAGTATTGTACACGATGTCTTAATTATGTATAACCTATAGTTTTTAATTTTTAAAATATTATACTAAATATGTTTTATGGTAAAATTCTTAGCCTTTTAAAAATATGAAAGTGTTAAAAACGGAAATAGGAAAGAACCCCCGTGTATCAAATTTAAGGTTTCTATCTTAATGAATTTCGAGGACAAGCTTTTAATTTTTGGATTTCTTAGGAGGCACCTGAACAACGACTACAACTAAGTCTAAATTTCGGGGACACATAGGAGATAGGAAATATATTCTTTGACTTTGCTCGTTTGGCCTCAGATAGATCAAAAGCTTCTAGAATCCGAAATCATTGTCCGAACTCGACAATAACCAATTCCCATGGTACTTTCATTACTAGTAATCTAGAGTTTAAATTTCATCAAAATAGCGGCATTATTTTTTGAGTTACGCTGTTTTTAAGATATATGTTCTTTAGCCCTTGAACTTTTCAAAGGTTCCAGAACCCGAAACCGTGGTACGATTTTGCCCATATGCAGTTCCCGTCATACTTTCAATACTGGTTAATTCTTATACACAATTGGAATGTTCTATCTTAATTTTAAGTTACTATTTTCATTAATTTCGATGATAAGCTTTTAAACCTTGGGGGGTCTAAGAGGGGTACTGAACCACTACTCTGATTAATCCAAAATTAAAGGAACCGCACAGGAAATAGTAAAGAGCACCCATGTGCCGAATTTGAAACTTCTAAATTTGTTTGAAGTTACTATGTTCATTAATTTCGAAAATATGCTTTAAGGTCTTCGGAACTGTGTGGCTGGTCCTCAACCCACTACTCCAATTGGTCCTAAATTTCAATAACACTTAGGAAATAGAAAGAGACACCCTGATACCAAATTTGGAGGTTCTATCTTCATTTGTTTCGGAATTATGCTTGTTTGGCCTAAATTCAATCAAAAAGTTCTAAGTTTCGAACACATTGTCCATTCCCCTCCGTACGAAATCACCGCCGTAGTTTCATTACGAGTACCCAACACAAATTTTATACAGATAGCGTCATTAGTTGTTGAGTTATCTTGACTTATTATATATGTTCGTTAGCCCTTAGAAAGCATTAAAAGGTCCAGAATCCGAACCCTTGGGCCGACTTCGTCCATATGCATTCCGCGCTGTAGTTTAAATACTAGTTAACCCTTGTACACAAGTGGGACGTTCTATATTAATTTTAAGTTACTATTTTTAGTAATTTCGATTATAAGCTTTTAAACCTTCGGAGGTCTAAGAGGGTTACTCAACTACCACTACAATAGATCCTAAATTGGGGGGACACCCAAGAAACGGTAAAGAACAAGCTTGTGCCAAATTTGAAGCTTCTACATGTTTTCAAGTTGCTATCTTTATTAATTTTAAAGATATGCTTTAAGGTCTACAGAAATGTGTGGCTGGCCTCCGACCCACTACTCCAATAGGGCCCAAATTACAAGGACACTAAGGAAATAGGAAGGGATACCCTGATACCAAATTTAGAGGTTCTATCTTCATTGGTTTCGGAATTATGCTTGTTTGGCCTAAATTCGATAAAAAAGTTCTAGGTTCCGAACCCATGGTCCAATCTCGATCGTACGCAATACCCGTCGTAGTCTCATTACTAGTAACCTACAGCACAAATTTGATGAAGATAGCGTCATTAGTTGTTGAGTTATCATGATTTTTTTTATATATTCGTTAACCCTTCGACCGACGAAAAGGTCCAGAATCCGAACCCATGGGCCGATTTCGCTCATTGGCAATCCCCGCCGTACTTTCAGTCCTAGTAACCTACAGTTAGAATTTCATCAAGATAGCTCCATTATTTTTTGAGTTATCGTGCCTACGGACGGACAGACGGACTGACGGACACGGCTATATCGACTTAGGAGGTCACGCTGATCATAAATATATATATTTTTCCACATCTAGCCCGCTTCCTTTAGGTGGTTACAAACCCCATACCAAAGTTAATATACCCCTTTACTTATTCTATAGATGTAGGGTATAAAAATTGTATAAACTTGTACAGGTATTTAATAAAAGATAATAATAATTGGCTTTAAAAAATATTTGTTTTATTTATTGTTGCACAATATATTTTTTCAGACATGAACAGGTATTTCATAAAATAGTCTAGAATAATTGCACTGAGCTATATGTAAATTCATAGGAATATAAAAATCTTCTTGTTCCAATTTCAGTTTATTCCTTTCAATACATCTGTCGAAATCCTTGAATACATATCCCAGCACATTTAATTCAGCTCCATTGTTATATGACATCACTGCTTGTATAAAGTCCAAAACAAGGCAGAAGCGGGTGTACTCATCTAGTTCCAATGTTAGTTTTTTAGTTTGTTTTGTATGATTGAATTGAGTGGATATTTATTAGAATTTAATTTTGGTTGAATGTTTTTAAAATCTACATAAAAGGCATGCCAGTGCAAATAATTCATCTCGCTAATGACTTTGCGATGATGTTGGAAAATTATTGTTGCAGCTAAATTTTCAACATTAAATCCAATTTGTATTTTTATTGTTTGTATTTTATCCTAATAGTAAATATAACTTAATAAAAGATTTTTTTGTTGTGCTTCGTCGTTATCGTTATTGACATCGTTGTTTATTTGTTTTTCGATAAATACTTCAGCATTTGATGTTGGCTCCATGTTTTTTAAACTGTTAAAGTTTTATAACTCGAAAGTTTTGTATTTATAGTTTTGATCGTATACATTTTTTGAAAATTTTCCGAAACATTATTTGTATTTTTTTATCGTTTTTGGGTGGGGATGACATTGTGTTGAATAAATTAATAAAATTTTTCATGCTCTTGCATTTACATCGCATCCATAAATATACACAACAATATTGTTCACAGACTGATGAAAGGACACTTTGTAAACGCTTATTGTTGAAAACAAAACATTTTGATTTCTTGTGGAATTGAAATCTCATTGTGGAATGGTGGATTTCCAAATGAATCAAAATATTCTACACAACCTTGAACTGGCACGTAAATTGCTAACAAATGTGCTCCTTTTTCGGTAGAAGTGTCGGTGTTTATTACTAAAATACCAGGTTTTGAAATATTTTTCGGTATTTGATCAAGAGCAAAAACACCTTTAAACAATTTACTTGTGACACTATTACATTTATATGAGCATTACTCTCCACCTAATGAAGCAGGGTGTCTGAAATTTTGCCAAAAATAGTTTAGTGTAATGGCTAAAGTTACGGCAAAATTTGGTTAGCCTACTGCAAAGGGTTCAAGTAGCTGCCATACAACTTCTTATTTTATATGGGTATTCCACAAAACTTAATAAGCTGTATGTTTGAAATTTTGCAAAAAGTAATTAACCGGATGATATAATTTATATATTACGGTCATACGGGTATCCCAGAGTTGACACAGTCTACTCTACTACACTCTTCCTCGTTTAAATTGAATTAATCGAAATTTTCAAATGAAATTGGTCTATTCAATTTGGTCTTTTATTTAAAAAAAAATGTCCATATAATCTTGGGACGTAGAAGTCAAATTTACATGATTGGAAAAAACTAGTCGGCAAGTCGGTAATAGAAACTAAGAAAGGAAAAAATTTCTAGATTAGTTTCAAAGGATAACTCCTAAATTTTTTGACTATGAATTTTGTTTGGGCTATGTTTCGGACGGGCTTAAGAGCTGGACTTTCTTAATTTTTCTTTTTTCCTAATTGGTGAAACCACTTTAACTTGAAAATTAAGGACTTTTTGAAAACAGTTCAAATTCATATGATAAATTTCAACTGAAAAAGGACCAAGCTCATATACAAAAAGTATATGTAATACCATCCGTTCTACCACAGATATTGGCTTGAAAAACTAATTATTAATATAAAAAATCTTCCTGTCTGTATTGACTATCTCAAACCATTTATTTAAATAATCCACCAAATATATTATTCTTTTATACATCATTCATATAAATTCGTATGAAATGGAAATTAAAATTCCTAGTAAATTAATAAAGGAAATTAACAAAATATATCCAATTGAATTAGAATAAAATATATACATTTCTTGCAAAGTTTATCATTTTATTCATTCCATTTATGAAAAAATTTAATAAATTCGTTTAAACAAATAAAATCACAAAATTTCGAATGAAATTAATTTAAATTGTTTTGCTTTTCATAGAAATAAGCATGGATTCCTTAAATTATATGAAAATATTTTATTATTACATTTATTATTACAATGAAATTCTATGAATATGGTAAGAGAGTTAAAATAAATTAAATTTTCAAAATAAAAATTTTCAGTTGTCAAATTCAGTACTCATATAATTCTCGGATCAACTTAAAAATGATTAAAAAGCACTTTTAGAAAAATATTTCGAATTTATGAAGGTCTAAAATGTCAAGATTTATTAACACGGGAGAAAAATAACTCAGAAGTGTATTTCATTCGACTGTATTTTATTTGACTTGCCTGTATTGGGAGCGTTCAATAATCTCGTATTAGAAAATCTTGTTTTAAGAAAATCTCCTTTTTTATTGAAAAATCTCACTTTTTTAATAAATTTTGTTTCTAAAGATTTTATAGTTGGATACAAAATCAGGTTTATCAGCCTCAGTCTAGAATATAAAAACAAGAAATTTTTTTTAAAAAACGCAATTTTCTAAAAACGCGATTTTCCAAAACGCATTTTTCTAAAAACGCGATTTTCTAAAAACGCTTGTTTCCAAAACACGATTTGACCCCAACACACCTGTATTATTGACTCTATTTCACATGACTGTTTTTCATTTAACTAGATGGCGCAAATGAAATACATTCAATTTTACTCAAACAATCTAAGTACACTAAAGATCTTTTAAAACTTAAATTAATTTTATTAAAATTTTAATATAATCGCTTTATTGAACTAACAAATAAACAATATAACATAAATAAAAATCTTTGTATATCATTTTGTAATACACTATATATTTTATGTATAGAAAGGCAAATAAATTTGTTTTTAATAAAAGAATTCTTACACTTATTATATAATCTATATATTATTTAATTAATACAATTAAAATGTACACTTTTAACTTTCAATATTTTATCATGACAAGTCAATTACTTTAAATGGAAAGTGTGTCACATATTTGAATGCAATATATTTTAATTTACATCATAAATATATTTCGAAATATCTAAAATACAGTCGAATCAAGGATTTTGAAATTTATATTCTATTTGAATTTTTTTCATTTATTAAAATAATTGATGAAAATGATTCATATGAAAAAAAAAAAACAGAATCGATATTAGCGATTTATAATCGATTTTTGAAAATTTACAATTTGTGCGGGGATCGAAATTGCACTGCCTTAATTGATACGCCAGGTACTTAATAACTACGACTCCAGGCCTCAATAATAAAATAAATAATTCAATAAATTAAAACAATTTAAAATCAAATCAAATAAAAAAATAAAAATACTCATTGAATATTCATGAATTTCATTTTGTTGTTTTGTTTTGTCAATAGATGGTATTCTAATTTGACATTCGCATTTAATTTAATAATTTAACAAATAAATACAATATAACATGTTCTTATACGATGATTGTTGTCTGTACATATTTTCTAGAAAATAAAATGAAATACCGTTATAATAAAAAACAAAACAACACTTATGTAATGAAAATAGTAACAGTTATAACATTTGTTTTATAAAAAGATAGTTAATAAAATTGTATTTATCATATATGTATATATATATAAATGGTAAGTGGAGTTCACTGATTGATTTCAATTGATTGTCAATATAAAATTTTATATGGAATTTACTCGGGTTTTTTTTTTCGAATGAATCAATTAACCTAGTTTAAAGCGAACAAACAATCATATAAACGTTTATATGTATATATAAGTAATTGGTATATTATATATTTAAGGCATTTAAAAATACATTAGTACATACTTATGTGCAATTGTATTATATATATATACTAATTTGTATAATAAACCGATGATGAAAAATTATTATATAAAAAAAGGAGTAAATGGAAAATTGAAATTTACTATAGAAGAAGTGAATTTTCGCACACAAACAAATGCAAAAAAAAAACTAAAAGGAAAAAAAAAAAAAAAATAAAGTTAAAAGAAAAACCATTAAAAAATATTTTAATTAAAAGTTAAAAAAAAAACTTTTGCTAGTGTGTGTTTTTTTTAACCGCACATTATGCACATAATAAAAAAAAAAAAACTCTTCAACCCTTTTCAAGCTTATTGCAATCATGCCTTGCTTACTGGTTCTTGGTTTTTATTTTTTTTTAAATATTAAATATATTTAAATCAAGTATAGTTTGTGTAACTATGTGGTTTAAATATTGGATTTTATACAAGTACATAAATATTATATAGAAATTGTTAAATGATCAATAAAAAAATTTAAAACTAAAATGAATTGATAAGTTAACAGGGTGGTATTGGGTTATTTCAGGTTTTAAAAGATGCAGGTTTTCAAAAGTGATTATTTTTTTAAGTCATTTATTTTTTAAATTATATTTCAGAGCTTCTTTGTATCATAGATATACATATATATATATAGGTAATTAGAAGGAAGGCACTTTAATATAATATTCTTAATCGATTAAAATTAATTAAATGTTCAACTGTTACGCTAACATAGTGGTTAATAATATAAGTAGCAGGTGGAAGGACAAAATATCATATTGTTTTTTATAATTAGAATTGATCTTAATGAATTCCATATCCAATAATACACGAGATACTAAATATGTAACTCTGTGTGTTATCAAGATAGTTATAATTTTTGAAAATTAAAATTAAAGTAATCAATTTTTATAGAAAATTAGAAATTGTCCTTGTCATCGTATCTTGGAAATTAGAAATTCGATTTCATGAATTAAAAATAATATTTAATAGTTTTGTAATATAATTTTAATATAAAAATTACATTTAAAAAAGTGTGACTAGGTCAAAATATGGCACCGTAGTATTTATAGAGCACTTTTGTATGCGAAACTTTTTTAATTTATTTTCTTAATCTATTTCTATAACAGCTTTGGAAACATAGTTTTTACAATCCTCTAGCTCTGAATTTTGCGTTTTAAGATATGGAAGACGGACAACTTTTGGTATTGTCAAGTGCAAAGATAATAGGTTCGAAAAGGACCTCAAAACTTTAAAAATAAATATTAATGAGAAGATAGCAATTAGTAAATTAAAGTAAGTACTTAAATACTAAATAACGGTTTCTTCATTCTACCAGAGTGGTTGTATGATTTTTGCATTTTGACACCCTATGGTTTAATCTTGAATTTTCAAATTATACAAAAATGTAATGCACTTTATTTTAAATTAAAAATTGTACTCTCTAATTCAAAAATGTAATTTTGAATCCTCTTACTCAAAAATGTCATGTTGAATCCAAAACCCAAGTACATATTCAGCTTACAGTCATATTTAATGAAAAAAAAAAAATTAAAAAATTACAAAAAAAAGTTTTTAAAAAGTACTCAAAATAAAAAATATATTAATCTTAAAATAGGGGTTATATTGCAAACAAAAGTACTCTACAAAATTTGTAATCTTATAACAAAACACATTCTCCATTTTCTTTATTACAAAAAATTATTTATCAAAGACAATCAAATTTTCAAAAACTTACTAATTTTATTTGATTTAAGAATATTAAATCAAATTTGTTTAAAATTTTTATAATATTTATTTGCACATTTTACATTTATGTAATTAAAATTGTAAAAACAATACAGTAGTACTTGAAATTACAAAAAAAAATGTAATCAGTATTTTAGTATAGTTACATAGTGTAATAAATAACGTAATGTAAGTGTCATATAATAATATTCTCTTATATAAATATTTAATATAAAACTGCAATCTTGTATAATATAAAACATTTTGATATAAAATTTATGCAATATTTACTTCAACAACAACTATAAAAAAGTGAATTGTAAATAAAACTTAAGATATTCCATGTGTTATTCTGCATAAAATATACTTTGTATATTAAAATTAATTGCTGGAAAAATTATTTGCACCCAGCACCTACCAAAAAAAAAAAAAAAAAATAAAAAAAAAAAAAAATTACATAAAACGATGATGTATTGCGTATTATTTATTTGTTTGTTTGTACACTTTATTAAAACAAAAATATATACATATATATATTTCCATATGTGCAATTTAACTCGCTCTTGACACAATTCTAAATCTCTTTTTGCTGTAAAAAATAACAAACACAATCTAAACAAAAAAAAAAAAAACAAAAAACCAAAAGTTTAATACATGTTAAAAAAAAACCAGAGAAATAAAAAACAATTCCTGATATGAGTTTTTTATATACACACCACATCTCAGAGTAAATTGATTTTGGGCAAATGTTATCTGAAAGTTTCAATTACATTAAAATCAGTATTAAGTTAATAATTGTACTTGGTTTTTAATAATATGTAATCAATTTGAAAATGTATTACTGTATTAGGAAGGACTGCAATTACTGCATTGGTCTATAAAGCAAACCTGTTTAATACTGAGTAAAATTCTACTTAAGTACTGTTGTAAGTACCATTACTTGGTACTCATTAATTTGTCACTAGTACTTACTTGAAAATGATAAAATTTAAGTATAAGCGAAAGAATCAAGTAAAAATACTTGTAATGAAAATATTTGTAAAATATTTGAATATTTGGAAAATAATTCAATTATTATAATACTTAAGTATTGCTTGGTACTTAATTACTTGAAAATAACTAAGTATAAAAAAAATAATTACAAAATTAATTAAACTCAAAATTTAATTACTTTCTAGAAATTACAAGTATATTTACTTGGTTCTTTTACTTACATTCTAATGAGATGATGTCCTCGAATTTTATTTGAAATCGACTAAGCAAGTGGATAATTATAGTATGTTCCGTACTGTGTGGATGTACTCATACGAATGTAGTTAACATACTACCAGTATAAAAGTAGTTTTAATTTAATTTGTCATAACATTTGTGACGTTCTAAAGGACACAAGGTAGATATAGTTTCAAATCTATGGACCGAATCAGAATGAAAAATTCAGTCGATTTAACTATTTGTACTCGTCCGTTGATGCAATGACTTAAAAATTAATAAGTCCAGGATTCTAAAATATTAACACATTCGATTTTATGCAAAGACAGTCATTGCTATTAAAATCGAATAAGTTTGTTCAACGGGTTCGAGTAGTTGAAATGCATCTTATATTTTTGTATGAGCATTTTTATGAGCTGCTGGGTTCCATTTATATTCAATAAAACTGGATCCCTGAAATTTTGCCACAAGTAGTTCTTTAGTTCTTTGGCCAACGTTTCTATACCTATAGGTTTGTGTAGTACAAAAAGTTCGGATGGTTCTTTACTAAAAAGAATTAAGTTTTTATTGGCTAATATCTTCACACAATTTTTTTCGTCAAGTGAAATCTCTCGAAAGTTTGAGAAGTATTTAAAACTATATTTCTTACAGTGGACATTATTATTCAGATTATATTTCTTCGGGTATCTCTGCTGAGTTGACATAGTCTATTTTACAAAGGAGAAGGGTACAAACAATTGCTTTATTTAATTGTATAAATTTGTTCTAATGCCTAATTTATGTACGACTCACTTCCTCATTTAATATTTAAACCCCAATCGAAACTTTTTTATTGAACGTACTTTTGGTCAGACTTAAAACAATCTGAAAATTTAATTTGAAATTCAAATATATTGTATTGGACCCACAAGTCGTGAGAACCGATTAAAATTCATGTGTTATTTTAATTTCTTTCTCTGTTTTAAATAACAAAACTATGGAAGAGTTTTTTTTTTGTTTATCTATGCTGCAGTTTATTTCTTATTTGTTTTGAAATATACATATATATTATACATATACATATATATTTCCTTAATTTATTTTTTTTATTATTTATTTTTTTTTATTATTTTTCTAACTCAGCAGTAAAGTCAGTAAATCATTTATTATTGTAAAATGTCCTGAGGGACTGCATTGTTCTATGCAGTAGTAAGTAAAATGTTAAAATATCTATAGTTACAAAAATATTTTTATTTTAAAATGCACAAACACACATACACATATAAATATTGGTAAAATCTCGTTAAAAAGCATATATTTAAAAAAAAAAAAATAATAAAATATTATTCAAAATGAATTATACAGCGACGACTGACATGAAATTGTTTAAAGTAATTTCAAGGTTTTGGGGCAAAATTTACTTTAATATATATTTTATATTATATATTCTACATATGAAATTGTATTAGAATCTATATATATATAGGTCTGTGTAGGTATATATCATATAAAAATAATACTTAATATTTGATTTTTTTATATATATATATATAATATATGAATTAAATCTATTTTAAGACTTTGTTAAAAACTAAAAGAACTCAAAATAAATGAAAAATATTAAAATTTAAAAAGACTTAATATTGAATTACATATGGATTTTTAGGATTTTTTTTTTATTATTTTTTTATAAAATGCCGGATTTAATTTTTGGTATTTTTATTGTTTTTTTTTTTTGGATTTACTTTAGTGTTTATTTAATTTTTGATTAAGTAAATTTTTTATTAAGTCGAATTGTAGAATTCTGTTTTTTTAAGGGTTTAGTTTTTAAGTAATAAGTTTCCTTTAAAGTTTATCTGCAATTTGTATCAACGAATTAAAGATATTTAGATGAATATGAGGGGTTTTTTTTTTAACAAGGGAATATTTTATTAATCTAGCAATAAAATTTATAAATTTGGATTTTAATAATTTATTTATTTTATTTAGATATTTTATTAGAAAGGGCATAGGATTTTATAATATTTGTGAAACTAAGAGGAACTTAAGACAATTAGGGGATTTCCTTTTCTCTTTTAAATGAAAACTCTCAATATGACCTGTAAGGAAATTGGGTCATAATGCTATGTATCTTAAAACAACACCGAGGTCCTTTATTTAGTTTTGTTTTAAGTAGGTGAACATCATCGACTACTGAAGAAAAGTCAGAGTTGCTATTTATATATTTATTTCTTTATTTTTTAGATACCATGGTACATGAATGAACCAAATTGAAATGTGAGGCGCTATTATGTTATGAACTATATATTTTTAATTAAATATAGTCTGACCAGAGTTTAAACCACAGACTTTGGTTGAAAAAGCCAATATTCTAACCACTAATTGATTTTATTAAAACCAAACTAAACGACATATATATTAATATAATTGCATACTTTTAGGTTTTGGATTTAAGAAATTTAATTTATGAAGATAGTAAACCTAAATAAAATAAATTTTTAGTAAATTCTACAATATTTTGAAAAAAAATTTTCTATTTGGTTTTCTATTAACTTTCATTTTAACTTTGTCCATCTGTCTGTTTATATGTATTAACATTTATCAAACTTTAATACCATTTGAAATAAATTAATGAAATTTTATTTATAGGTAGATATAGCAAGAAAATGATTTTAGAGCAAGTTCTTTTATTTAGTTCCACCAGTTATGGGGCTATAGCCAGCCAATCTTTGAACCCCTATTTTAAAATGCTTATTACACAATGTTCCATAAAGTATAATATGGAAATGGTTAGGCATTGATGTTAAAACTTTGAAAATATATGTGAAGTAAATGTATATACGGGTTCCTAATTAAGTGCACTGCTATATACCACTGCATATATACTTTTTAGTAGGCCATTTTTTTGTATGGGGTGGCTAAGCTGGGCCTCTTCTTGTTATCTTTGGGGGCTTAAATGAAATTTAGATATTTTTTTGTTTTCATAATTTTACTCTTAACTCTGTTTTTGGACAACTTATGAAAAATCTCTAAAATGTATTTGAAAACTTATTAATATTTTGAAAAAACCACATTTCCGCTATGATGTTACATGAACAGGTTTTACAACACAAAATTTATCTACACAAAAGTATTTATGCATTGGTTTATAGCACTGCACTAAATTAGGAAACACCCTGCATATAATTTATTGCAATACGGATTTTTATTTAGTTAATAAAGTTTTTCAAAATTTTTAATCTTCAAAAACTTTGCTAACTTGAATATTCTAATAGTATTTATTGATTATTCAAGATAAATTAGATGACAAATAGATTCCAAGAAGAAAAATATCTAGGTATATTCGTTAATAATATCAACATTATCGTATAACATGTTTAATTCAAAAATATTATAATATACAAAATGCGTTTAAAAAATATAATTTTTTTTTTCCAATTTTATTTTTATTTTATTTATAAATTTTTTTTTTTGATTTTAAATTGTATAAATTATTCCCTGGTTGACGGTTTGCATAATATTATTATTAGAATGGATATTCATTATTATATCATACTGTGATATTTGCCTGGTAGGTGGCGCCAATGCCATTATTCAGTTAAATTGTCTCTTATTGTACTTTTGTTATAATATAATTTAAAAAAAGGGGAAAAAAAAAAAAAAAATTAGAGGGCATGTTGTTAAAGTAAAAGCAAAAATATTAGAATTATGAAGGCAAGGTATAAAAGACTATAATAACTATTCTGAATATATTTAAAAAAATTTTCAACCATTTTCTTTTATGCTTCCTTTGATGATAAAAAAAAAAAACAAAATTACAAACATTATTTTTCACTATCTCTCCCTCTCTCACACACTCTCTCTGGTATATTGTATTATTATTACATGAGATGAGATTCATTTAAAACGAGGAAAAGTGTAGTAGAGTAGACTGTGTCAACTCTGGGATATCCGTATGACCGTAACATATACATTACATCATCCGGTTAATTACTTTTGGCAAAATTTCAAACATACCAGCTTTATTAAGTGTAGTGGAATACACATATAAAAGAAGGAGTTGTATGGCAGCTACTTGAACCCTCTGCAGTAGACCAACCAAATTTTGCTGTAACTTTGGCCATTACAAGCATTACACTAAACTACTTTTAGCAAAATTTCAGACACGCAGCTGTAATAGGTACAGAGTAATACTCATATAAAAAAAAAAGTTGTATGGCAGCTTCCCGAACACATGGACCAAAATGGCTGGATTTAAATAGCAATGATGGCCATTGCAATAAAACGAATTTGCGAAAATTTCAAGATCCTAGCTCCTTTAGTTTTTGAGTTATCGTGCGAACAAACGGACGGACATACATAGCTAAATCAATTTATTTTTCGATTCTGATCCGATCCATACACTTGATTCTATATCTACCAAAAAATTCATATTGGTGCAAAGAAGAGCCCCCCGAATATGGGGCCGTAACATTTTGAAACTTCATATAAGTGCTCGATTCATTATATAATTTACAGTGTGTAATTTTCATCTTCGTAGTATAATCAGTTTCCAAGAAATTCATATTGGTGCAAAGAAGTTGTTTGACAGCTCCCCGAAACCTTGATCTGGCCTTAACCAAAAAGAATAGGGAACCTCAAAAATGTCCAAAAAATGTTGTGTGAATTTCAAAACTCTTGCTCTAATTTTTCAATTCTATCTCTTATGGATAATCCCGCCTCCTTCTCCGCGTCACCAACGTAATGGCAAATTTATTATACCCTTTGACTATGTAGTCATACGGGTATAAAAATTTGAGTATTTTTTTTTTATACACAAACTTCAAACTTGTCTTAAAATGTTTACCATAAAATGGGACATTATAACCCACTGTGCGTATATAAATTCGCATATGAAGTTTTGAAGAATGTTTTTGGGAATTTTATGTTGAAGGAAACAATAGGAGAATTATATTATATTTTCAAAAAAAACTTATAAAAAAACTGAAACTGTTAGAATCTGAAATAGCATCATTTAAGAAGAAAATGCGTTTTTAAATAATAATGGAAAACATCAAAAACAGTCAAGTCTCGATAAAAAAAACAACATAAAAATAATTATAGAAAAAATAGAATATTTTTCTTAGATCTGTTGGGGGTACAATATAAGTACATTCTTATATTAATATATAAATATATATTAAAATTTATGCTATGGGTTTGTGTGTATATATACAATATTCATTGTTTTGAATATTCACTTAAATTGCTGTTTAAATTTTATGTATGTGTATATAGATATGTAAAAACAAATGTTGGTTGATTCAACGGTACCTCCTATATCTCAAGGACCAAAAAAAAAAAAGAAAAAGAAACAAAAACAAATCCCTCTGCAAGTGGTATAAATTCGTATTAAAATATATTTAAAAAAATATCAAAGGAGAAATAAATTCATGTAAATTTTGTTTTTGTTTTTTTTTTTTAAATTGGATAAAATGTATCTCTGTCAACTGTAAAGATTGGTTTATTACAACACAGAATTTATTTGAATTAAAAAAAAAATTATAAAAATGCGGAAAACAGAAATTTGGACATACATATGAGGAAATTCAGTAGTAATTGTATATATTAAGATGTCAAAGTGAATAATTTAAGTAAAGGTATGAATAATTTCTATTTAATAACTGTTTTGAAAATATTGAATTAAAAAAACGCTTATTCAAGTAAGTATTGAAATAGATAAGCAATATTTTAGATTTTCAGGACAGGATTGATCTTAAACTTAGGTATGACATAAACTCAGGTACTTTAATTTTCAATAAAAGTTTTTTTTTTTTTTAAGCGCTAACTGTTCAACTGTAAGGCTAATAAGCCTGTCTATATCATAAGTACATGTTGAAACAGGGGGTCATATTATATTCGTGTTATTAGAATTGATCTTAATGAATTCCACATACAATTTAAACATTAGAGAGTATTAGGCTTTATAACATGTAGAAACGTCTTAGATTTCCAATAAATACAATTCTATTTTTGTTTATATTGTAATATTTTGTATTTGAGTTATATGGTATTCAATATCTGTGAGTTATATTTTTCAATTTAATTATTTGTTTATATTTTACATTTGTTTATATTGTCGTATGAGTATTAATGTATTTTTTATTAAAAATATATAATTATTAATTATTGATTAAGCCATTAATTTGAACCCAATTGCGAATGGTAGCTGAGTCGAGTCGAAAACCAGAAAAGTTTTTCTCACATTCACTTGGATTTGAATCCGGGCCTTTCATATGAAAGGTCGGCACTCAACCACTGTGCCACCCAGCCGTTAACTTAGGAATGAGTTAAAATCAAACTCAGACTGAGTTTGAGATCAGCATTGATCTATACTTAGGAATGACTTAAACTCAGGAATTTTATTTTTCAATAAGAGTTTAATAGGTTTTGTTTTCATGTGTTAGCTAAACAATTGGAACGAGCTGCTGTAGACATTTGTTGATTAAGATTTAAGTAAGGGAGTAAAATGGAGATGAATTAAAAAATATTTGTTTTGAATTTTGTCAAAATTTCAGAATGAAATTTTATTCTAAAGAAAATTAGATATGAGCATGTTTCACCTCTCACTTAACAAATCAGTTTCTGTAGAAATGAGCACTTGCAGTCTCTATGTTATTTATTTGGAATTGTTGAAGAGTAGGCCTTGTTGGAACGTTCAATAGTTTAAGTGTAATTACCTACAAGATATTTATTAAATAAAGAAATCGCTGTTGACGTTATTTTAATTGAAGTAAAAGTTCATTTTTCGACACAGTCGTCTCACTAGATGTGAAATAGTTTGCTTAAGTTTTGTCCAGGTAACTTAATAAAACTTGTATTAAACTTAAGATTTTCATTGTAGTGTAGGAATCTGGACATTATTTTAGGTCGAATTAAAGTTTCACTTATATTGGGCAAATACTTCCTTAAGCCTTAAGCAGCATTCTTAGATTTAATGTATTCATTATTCTGATTATTAAAATGGCGCACCCCTACAGAACCTATGTGTCAATATTTGACTTTTAAAAGGTAAATTTTATTAGTTAAGTCACAATAATCTCAAATTTTTAATGCATACCAACTAAACCAAAACTCATCTTCCAAACGAACTCACAATACATTAATACCACAAAATGTAAATTTGAATATTTTATTCCATTATATTTTCTTCTGAAAGAGTTATCCATGTTTTTGAGGAAAGATTTATTAAAAGCAGTTTAACTTATACGGAAATGTTATCCTTCTCTGCTTTTTCTGATTTCCACTTGGTATTTCTATTTTTTTCTTTTTAAAAAACTGAAAATAAGATTATCTGCGCTACTTTATGGCGATATGTTGGAAAATATTCTCTGATTTAAATAATAAATGTTTCAATAGAAAGTTACAAAATAAAAAAAAGTTAAAATAAGTTCTTGAAATTGAGAATTTAAAATGTTTCCTGTGAACATTTTTTTTTTTTTTCAAATATTTTTATTTTGTAGTTGAAGTTGAAATTTTTTTTGTGTTGTTAATATAATTAGTAAAGGGATTTTAGTAATATTTTAATTTAATGTTATGGGATTTAATAAGTTTAAAATAGTTTAAAATATTTACAATAAATTTTGTATAAAATTTGTTTAGTAGTTCTTTTTTGCGGGATTTGAAAATATTTAGTAATATGTATTAATAACTAAAGTTATCTTGTAAAATTTTAGTGATTTAGAATCCTATAGTTCAGTATTAATATAAATTAAATTTTAATTAATAATATTATAAAATCTATTAATGGTTTGAATTCAGCTCCTATTAAAAAATAAACAGCAAGTAATAGATTAATTTTCTAGAATCTGTTTAACTTCTAGTAACTAAAAAGATTCTATAGACGCATTCAGTTAATTTTAATTTCTAAAGGAAGTGGATTTACTTTTATGAATTTGCTGTTTACTTTTTGGGTTCTAATTAATTCTAATGTAAATCAATTTAGAAATTTTAGAATTAAACATGGAATTTTATAATTCCGGAATGTGCTAGTTAATAAAATTATAATTTCGGGAATTCAATGCCATTTAGAATATAACTTAAACCTGAAGTACTTGAAGTACCTGCAGTATTTATTAATTTTTTGAGCTTTTGTTTTTCTGAAGGATTTTGGGTTCTTTCTCTGCCAAAGGACAAATGCATATTATTAATAAAATTGTATTTTAAAAAAAGCATATTTTTCTGGATTTTAAGAAAAAATCAACAAAAGAAATGGTTTTTGATTGTTCTTCCTTGAAGTTATTTAACAATTCAAAAATAATTTAAATAGTTCATATAGTTTTTGAATAGTTCTTTTTCGTCTAATTAGTTAAATTTTTTGTTGGTTTTTAAGTTACCAGATAATTTACGAACTTCAAACTTAATTTAGATCTAAGCACTATCATTTGACGTAAAACTTTAATGCAATGCAAAATATACCAAAAGAGTATCTAATATCGAAAAAAACTATAATATTATATTAATTTCTGGATTTTCTTCACAATGTTACAGCAGAATATGTCTCAGTTTTATGTCTTTTGGAGGCAAATCCTGGTTGAGTACGTAATCCAAAATCAGAAAATTCCAATAACAAATATGGTACGTCGAATACGAAAGTATGAATGTTGGGTTGGGTACAAAATTCTAAAAAATAGATCCAAAAAAAACTTTCACTTGAAAAAAAATCCAAAATTCAAAATTCAATTGCAAACTTTTTTTTAAAAACTAGTCACTCTGCTAAGCAAATTATTAATTTCCTGATTTTGTAACTAAATCCTTTCTAATTTGGACATTTAAAGTTTTTATATGCAGAAAATCTGCTTTCAAAATTTCGAATTTAGGGATTCTGTGTTTAGAATTTTGGAATTATGGGATTTTGAAAATTGATATTATGTGATTTGAGATTTTATAACCTTTGGGAATATATGATGACCTTTTGAAATTTTGTAATTTAGGATTTTGTAACTTTGGGATTATGTTATTTGGGATTTTGTAACTTTGAAATTTTAAATATTTGGGATTTTCCAACTTTGGGATTTTGAAATTTTGCGATTTCAATGCGTTCCCAGTAGATCCTAGCAGAGCTGTTACTAACGCTCTTTTATATTATATTAAACGTTTGCTCTGCTATAAAATTGAAAAGTAATAAAAGCGAACTTTAAAAATTTGGAAAATATACTTGAAAACTAAAATAATTTTCTCTTTAGGAATTTTCTTCTTCCCTTTCTTCTTCTTTACAATAAAAAAAAAAAAATATATGGCAAAATATTTTTTCGTGATTCTATTTATTTTAAATATTTTTATTTTTATTTTATACAATGTTTCATGTTTGCACTAAATATAAAATTAACAGAAAATAGAGGAAAATGAATACAAAGTGTATAAATGTATTCATTCTTATCCTAGGATCTGTAGTTTTGGTTTTGTAAAATACGATAATAAAAAAAAAGAACATAATAAAGAACAAGTAGGGAATATAATTTTAAAATAAAGTTAAGAAAAACTGTTCTCATAGTATTTAAGCTTTCTTAATATGAGAAAAAGAGAAGACGAATGAAGAGTGTTGTAGGTATTGTTTTATACAATTTTATATTTTGTTGGCACTTGATTTTAAGATTGTTTTATAGAAAGTTTTGTTGTAAATTAACTCAACTTAATTTAATCTCTAAAATCTTGTTTAATTGAATAATATAACTCACCGATAAACCAAATTCAAATTCTTTGCAATACATTAAAATTAGAATTGTATCTATTGTAGCAGCGTCTCACAACATTTTTTAAGGCTAAGTATTTAGAAGCAAAGCATATATATATTTTATGTCCAGTAAACCTTTCCTATTGTGAGTCTAACTATTAGAACAATTAGCACGTAAAAATTATTTAGTTATCCAAAGTGCATTCCAAAAGGCAGTAGTATAATTTGTAAGATTATAGAACTATTTTTACGTACATTACTTTCACAATTCAGTTCGGCGTTCTTCAATAATGATATGTTGTTACTTTTGATTAAATAGCATGCTATCATTGCAACAATGGCCGTTCAAACTCTTCAACATTTGCTTAAGAAATGCATTACGTAGGCTACTTGCCCTATTTTAATTTGTTTTTGTATTATCTTCTTCTCTGTATTTATTGCATACTTATAGGCGAATTAGTAGAATTTGTAAAGTACTCGTTTTTTTTTTTTTTTTTTTTAACTTTTATTTTTGTTTATTTCATTATAAGTATTTACAATTAGCAAAAAGTTTTATAAAACTAATTTTAATTCTTAAATTAATTATAACTAAAACCTTAATGTAGTTTAAATTGCTTAGTTTTTTTTATTCTAATAATTTATACAATCTCTAAGTTATTTTAATTTTTCTGAAATATTGTATTGCATTTTGAGTTTTTTGGAAAATATTAAAAACCAAAAATTAATTATATTTTTTAATTTTTTATAAAACAAGTAAAACTTAAGCTAGCTTATATCTAATGCTAAAATTAAAACCTAATCTAAAACTATCTAACTTAGCCTAACCTTATCCTAATATATTATGAAATTTTAACATCATTTACTTTTAATTTTATAAACTATTTAACCACCAATAGTTTTTTTGTATTTGTTTATCCCTTTCAGGGATAAACATGTCGTATTTTAATAAATTAAAATATAGTGATATAATAGGGGGACATGCTCATGGTTTTGAATATACCCTTTGGAATCTAGGTAAATAAAATGTTCGGGCGCAATGAAACCCGTTTTTAAACTATATTTAATATACTCTTCGTTATGGTAATATATGTTTGATATTAAACCATTTTCTAACGTGCTAAGAGATCTATCAAAATGATTACGTATAATTTTTATTAAAAAGTTATCGAATCTTATTATATTTGCCTTACGGTACAAGCATTTATTGGAATAAAAATGTTTGTAGGCCGTTTCTGGTTTTCTATGTAGATTTACGCAGGCTCTTATGCATTTTCGTTCAAAAACCCTGATTTTTTCCATTTGGCTTGCACTAATATTGAACCAAATTGGTCCAGCATACGATATAGTTGGTCTTATAAGACCCTGGTAAGCTAAAGTTTTCACTCTGTCATTAAGAGTTTTATTATAAAACAATTTCTGACAGGACATGAACGCTTTAGTACCCTTTTCAATCGCTTTTTTTACATGGTGAGTAAAGTTTAAATTTTGGTGTAGATATACACCTAAATATTTAACTATCTTTTTTTTATTAATTTTAATGTTATTTGGAGCTCTAATTTCAAATTCTTTCCAATGTTTCTTAATATTATTGTTTACTTTATCTACTGTGTTACGGAATAATATTGCTTCGCATTTTTCTATGTTCATTTTTAGTACCCAGACCTTACAATAGTCTACTATAAGGTTGAATAGTTTTTGAACACTTGTTTGTACATCCTTTATCTTATATGCTGCCGAGTAGACAATAAGGTCATCGGCAAAAGCAATTGCGTAATTGTCCCCTTTTATGTTGTTAAGCATATTTAGGAGATCTGATGTGTACAGAGAAAATAAAATAGGTGAGTTTACTGTACCTTGTTGTAAACCACTTTCGATTTTAAATAAATTCTCGGCATTTAATTTGTTTTCTATTACGAAACTATTTTCATCAACCATATCTAGTATTAATCTAACTAAATTGTTTGGAAAATTTCGTTTAATTAATTTATATATTAAACCTTCTATCCATACGCTGTTAAATGCTTTTTCGAGGTCGATTAGGCAAGCGCCAACACATTCTTTTTTATTAATGTACCAGCAAATATCTGATGTAAGTTTATTGATAGCATGATTTGTAGAGTGTTTATACCTGAAACCAAATTGGTTTTCAGGTAGTATATTTTCATTGTTAACAAAATTAATTATTTTGTCATTAATAATGGTCTCATAAACTTTGCTAATGTTAGGTAACAAGCTTATGGGTCTGTAATTGCCGGGATTTGTAGGATCTTTTCCCGGTTTTTTTAGCATAATTACTTTAGCTATTTTCCAGCTTTTCGGAAAATAGCAGTAGTTTAATGCATTATTAAAAAGGATAACTATTTTTTGTATAATTTTAGTACTTAAGTTTTTTAGTACAATGTTAGGAATGCCGTCAATCCCTGCAGATGTCTTGTTATTCAAATTCTTAAGTCTTGTAGAGAGATCATCGTAATTCGTAAAGAAATTGTTTCTATTTAAAATGTTAAAGGATGTATTTATTGTGTCAAATGTGATTAATGTAATGTTATTTTGTTTTTTTAGTTTGCTACTTTGTTTAAAAGCCTGTACAGTATTCTGAATATTTTGGTGGAATCGGTTGTTGTTAGGTACTGTTATTTTGTGACTGTTTTCTAAGTATGATCCTAATATTTTAGTTATTTGTATTTTTTCCCTTAATATATATTGATTTGAGTTTGTTCTGTCTAAACTAGTGACGTCGATGTCGTTGTTAGTCAGTAGATTTAAGTCTTGTTGGTCTATGTGTAATTGTTTTATGTCTTGTATATGTTTTTTCCTAAATATTTTGTTTATTTCGGGAAACATATTACGGCTGTCTTTGGATGATATATTTTTAATTCTGTTTGTCCAGTAGTTGTTAATTTCAATTTTAAGTTGTTGTTTTATTAATGTATTAATATTATTTAAGAGACTTTTGAGTGTGATTATTGCTTGTGAATTGAAGTCTAAGCATCTTTTGTAAATTAAATGTATGTCTTTAAGTAATTTGTTTTTGTGTCTGAGTAAATTTTTTAATCTAGTTGAGTAAAATTTATTTAAATAGTTTTGTTTGGTACATTTTGGTATAATTTCAACCATTGTGTCTTTAATAATTTTGTTCAATTTGTTTAAGTGGGTGTCAATTTTTTCTATTCTTATGTTTTCCGTCTCTATAATTTGATCTCTACAAGTTAAGTATTCCTTTTCAAAATTGTTATCTAGCTTTATTTTAAACTTGTTCCAATTGGTTTTATGGAATAAGTACTTTTCATTGGCTAGTTGATTGTTGTATGTTAACAAATTTTCTTTATATAGAGCAAAAATGCCACTTACAGCATTATGATCACTATTGTATGCTAATGTTTCTAGAGTATTGTTAGCTGATTCTATTCTTACATCTATTAAGAATAGATCTAAATACGAATTACACCTTGGGAATGTCGGTGCATCCGGAATTAAAAGCTTACTTTTATATTGAATTTTGTTGTCGCTTAGCCATTTATACAGAGCCGAACCACGACTGTTATTACATATATTATTCCAAGAAACATGTTTTGCGTTTAAGTCTCCTGCAATAATATAGTAATGTTTACTGTTGGATAGATTTAATATTTCGAATATTTTACTAAATTCGTCTAAAAATTTTGATTGGTTTCTGTTGGAAGCATAAATTGATATCACAAATAATTTATCGGAATTCCTTAAATTTAGACTAATGATACTTAATTCTATGCATTTAAAATTATTAAATTCTACGTTTCTAATTTCTTCATATTTAAAAGTTTTTTTGATACAAACAGCTGTACCACCTCCACCTAAATTAATTCTATCGTTTCTAATTATATTAAAATTTTCTAATTCTAAAAAATGTCTGCTTTGCAATTTAGTTTCGCCTAAGCAGAGAATATCAGGATTTGTATCTTTTGTAAAATGCATAAGAGAAAATCTTTTACTATATGAAACTAGTGAATTTACATTAATTGAAATTAATTTTATATTAATGTTATTTGTTAATGAATACGACATAATTAACAATTGGGTCTAGAGATGTTAAATGTTTCATATAAATGTTTTATATCATTTACATTTTGTTTCATATTGTTTTCAATGTTTTCTATTTTTTTCATCATACTTAGCATAGTTTTATTTAAATTTTCTAATAAATTGTTGTTATAATTATTGTTATTATTATTATTACTATTGTTATTATTATTATTGTTGTTATCTATTGCATTGTTGTTGTTGTTGTTGTTGTTGTTGGTGTTATTATTATTGTTTGTTGGTTTTGTATTATTATTGTTATTTAATGCATTTGCATATGAAATATTTGTTTTTGTAAAATTATTAAACATATTGTACCTGTTACTAATTTTTTCTTTTAACCTTTGTTTTAATTCTTCTTTTTGTTGTTGTTGCTTAATATGCACAGGGCAGTTTGTATATGATGCTGGATGTCCATGCTGTTTACATAGTGTGCAAAATAATTTGCTCTTCTCATCACTTATTGTGATACTGCACTCTCCTGGAGAGTGGTTCTCACCACATTTTACGCAACGGTAATCCATATTACAATTTGCAGCAGAGTGAGAGAACCTTTGACATCTGGTGCATTGTAGTTGTTTATTTTTAATTAAATTCTCCCAATAAATTATTGTGTTGTCTATTGAGTTGATTTTTTTTATATCGTTTATGTTGCTCTCAGCTGATGCTTGAACAATAAAATATGAGAGAATTTTTTTGTTCTCTTCTGATTTTTTTGTTTTAAGTCTGCTGACTGATTCGAATTTTATTGTTGCATTATTAAAATTTTTTAATGCGTTTAGTACTTCTTCTTCTTTGTAAGAAGCATCTAAACCTTTTAATAGCAAACTAATTTTTTTTTCTGTTTTTGGCGTGTATGTGTAAAAATTAGTTTGCGATTTTTTTAGTATATCTATAATTGTTTTGTAATCTATTATTTCATTTGGATATATTATGAAGGAATTATCCGAAATTTTTTTTGTTAAGAAATTGTTTGTTTTTATTTTTATCGTTTTTTTAAGCATTTCTAAGTCTGAATAATACACACATATGGGTGGCATTTTTTTCTTATTAATATTTTTTACACTTTCATTATTATTGTCATTTTTTTTTAATTGTATTTTATTTTTATTATTTTCATTACTGATGGTATTTATATTTTGGGTAATTTTATTGTTTTTGTTGCTCAAGCTAATAGATTCTTTATTTTTTTTATTTTCAATGTTTTTTTTTGATAACACTTCAATGAAATTTTGAAACTCATCTTTGTCTGCGTAAGTTTCTTGTATTTCTATTTCACCTTCTTCCATGTGGTTTTCAGCTTCATTTGACAGAAGCGAAAATGGATTTTCAGTGAAATTTATAGTTGTATTATTTGGTTTTAATTCACTTATAATTTTTTTTAGTTTTTTGATTTCAGTTTTTAGTTTATCATTTTCTTTTTTCATCTCATACATTTTTTTGGTATTTTTATTTTTATTATTATTTTGTTTTTCACACTGGGTATCCATTGTAGAACCCTGATTATTTTTATTTAATAAAATATTTAGATTAGTGTTTATAGTCTGTTTTAATTCATTTTGTTCTATTTCTGATTGCATGGTGCAATCCAGAAATGAACTCACAAAGAAATTTATATAAATTTATTGTAAATTAATCACTTTATAAAAAAATTTTTTTTTTATTTTTAATTAATTTTTTTCAAATTTATATACCGCTATATTTTTATTTTATTTATTTATTTTTTTATTTCAATCACCGCACGTCTGCTCTTCTCAAGAGATCAATTCGAACTCCCTGTAAAGTACTCGTATAGTATCCTAATAGGGCTAATGTGACAAAAAATAAGTCAATCAAAGCTAAAATATATTTAATGCTAATTAGAAAATAACCTTTAAATTTCAAGAAAAACTAGCATAAGTTGTATATTTGTTTACAAAAATCACAAAATCAAAGAAAAACAAAAAAAAATAAATACAAATATTTTCCTTTAAAATTATCCATTTAACTTATTTTAGAAGCTTATGATTGACTTAAGATCTAATACCATTACATTTAAAATTCAAAAAAAAATATTCAAATACAAAAATAAAAAAAAGAAAACAAAAAAAAAAATCATCCAATTGTGAAAACTTGGATAAAAAAAGGAAAATAAAAATTGTAAAAAAAGGAAAAACATCATTTCCCACACTATTTTCTATGATTTTTCCGATCTGATTTTTATTTTGAAAAAAAAAAATAAAATCAAATTTTCAAATTGTAGAAAATGAAAATGATTTGGAAAATATCAAGATTGTTGACTTTTTCAGTGTTTTTTTAGTATATTGAATAATTTTCTTCAAATAATATTTTATTTTTTTATTCGTATTTCGCTTTTATTCGAACAATTCTTAACATATCCTTAAATTTCCTTTTTTTATTTGTTTTTGTTTCTTTTTTTTTGTAATGGTACTTCTGTTTTTGGGGGAGTACTTAACCTTTTTTTTCGGGTATGATAAACTAAAGAAGGAAAATTTTTTTTTTTTGGGAGGATTTGGAAATTATTGAGAAAATTTCTTTGTTCAAATTATCACATTGGGGTAGTTTTTCTTTATTTTATTTAATTTTTGGTTTTGTTTGAAATTTTCATTTTTTTTTGGTAATTTAAAATTCAGCGTTAACAATAAAAGACATTGGAAGAAGTTTATTGAATGGTTCCGTATAAAAACGAATAAAATTATTTTCATTTCAGATTTTTGGCTAAGATTTTTATTTTGAATTAAAATTATATAAAAATGGTTTAAGATTTTTAAAAATATATAGATAAACATTTAAGTACTTAAGAATGGATGTACAGTGGATGTACGGACAAAATTTTTTGAAGTGTAATAATTTAATTTGAAAAATTAAAAATTTTTACAATTTACATTTTTTTTAAATTTTAGTTAATTTTTTTTATATATAACTTGGCTAATTTAATTAGATTTTGAAGTATTACTAACACTATTGGTTATTGGGAACATTAAAGGACCCTTATTATATTTATCAGTAATACTATTTTTTTTTTTTTTTTGAGGTAAATAAGATTAGTGATTATTATTGATTACTAGGAGATTTGTTAAGAAAACTCCTTTTTTAGTACTTTTCCTTTCAATGGAGATTTGGACTATCACGTAATCGATTAATAAAGCCTTGATATTTAATTTATAATACAATTGTTAGATTTAAAATTTTTAATTAAATTTGAAATGGAAATGACTCTTTATAGATCACGCCTTTAATCACATCTGATTAAAGGTAGGCAGGTAATTAGACAAGGCTGTTGAGAGCACATTTAGGCCAGGTTAGGTTATGTATGCTTTATATTGATGAAACTTGATCGAAACATCAGCTATTACTAGAATTTAGTTAACAGTGGACTAACGAATTGCCTACAATCACATTATAATCGTGGAGCATAACTGAGGATTATAATTTCCAGGAGGGCTTTTGGCTTATTTTTTGAATCATAAGTCTCTAGAGGATTTTTGCAGAACTTTCGACCCTTTCCCGTAATTGTATAAGTTATTTTAGATAGATCTCACAATAAAATTGATCTGATTAAAGGTAGGCAGGTAATTAGACAAGGCTGTTGAGAGCACATTTAGGCCAGGTTAGGTGCGTTGTGATACCCCTGAATCTCATTCTCCTAAATTGAGCCAGTTGGAGCTTTTTAAATCTTCTTCTTCTTCTATAGCTTTACAGTCCTTGATGAACCTGAGCTTCCGCTATAATTCTCTTCCATACATACATCCCGATCTTGTGCAACTCTCTTCCAATTTCTTATTCCTAAAATCCTTATGTCATCTTCAACAGCGTCTAGCCATCTTTTTTTTGGTGTCCCTCTACCTCTAGTACCCTGCATTTGGTGGAGAAACACTCTTTTTGTTGTTCTGTTATCCGGCATTCTTATAACATGTCCTATCCATCTTAACCTTTGCGCTTTTATGAATCTTATTATGGTTCTATGTTCAGTCAATTGTTCAAGCTCGAAATTATTTCTTGATCTGTAGGTACCATCTTCGTTTCTAACCGGTCCATATATTTTTCGAAGTATTTTACGCTCAAATATTCCCAGTTGTCTACAATTTGCAGTTTTAAGCGTCCATGTTTCACATCCATATGTTAGAACCGGTCTGATTAATGTTTTGTATAATTTAAGCTTTGTATTTCTCGACAACAGCCTGGATTTCATAAGTCTGGAGTATGTATAGTAACATCTACTTGCAGCTTGTATTTTTTCCCGTATTGCCACAGCGGTGTCTTCACTTTTACTGTATAAGTTAACAGGGTTAACATACTTCCCAATTTAATAAAACATCTCTTTGCTCTTACTTTATAAATTTAAGTTGATATGTATGTAATATTGGTAGCTAACAGTAAAATGTCGCCACATGTCACATTCTTGTTTTGTATCGTATGACTTTAATTTTGGAATATTGTAATGCAGATCAGTCGAGTTGATACCTCTAAGCTATATGGCTTAAGTATAATTAATAAACTTAAACTATAAACTCGCAAATAAATGTTTTATTAACTGGCACCCAACGTTTTAAATTAAATATTTAATATTTAATAGTGAACTCACAAGCCTTAGTAATTTTCAGGCTAAATTTTAATAAATAATTATTAGTGATTAATTAAAAGTTAAATATTATCAGTAAATTTTAATAGTGAATTATAATTATCAAAAGTTAAATATTTTCAAATAATAAGTGAAAACGTAAACCAACGAAACGTTTCTCAAAGAAGCATGTGCTACACGTGTTTAATTTAACTATCAAATATTACTTAATTGGATAAAAACTTTAACTAACTTAATAGAACTGATTATTTGTTAATTTAAATAAAAATTATAGTTATTAAAACCAAAAGCAGCAATCTATTCTAAAAAATGTATTAAAAGAAATTGAACAAAATAAATCTTAAATCTGTTGTTAAACAGATCGAAAGTTCAAAATAGTAAAAGCAAACCAAAAAAAAACATTTCTAATAAATTCAAGAAAATTATATATGAATGAGTATATATATATCTATATATTCAAAAAATACATAAACCTAAATTGTAAAACAAAAAGATATAATTAATGATTAAATAAAAAAAATACAAAATGTACTCCTATATAATTAATTACATAAATGCAAAGTTCTTAATAAAAAAAAAGCAAATCAATAAAAAATATACACACACAAATATATAAAAAATTTAATATTTTAACCCTAATTATTAAAAACTCATATATTGTTAAAAATAAGAAGGAAATTTTATTAAAACAAACAAAATACAAATAGTGTTTAATTGTAACAATTTCTCAGCTGAAATAAATAAATAAATTAATATTTGGCATTAAAAATCTTAAAGCAAAATTAAATTTTTAAATTAATTTTTTTCCCAACAAAAAATATCAAAAACATATTATTTTCTGAATCAATGATGTAAATTGCAAATTAATGTTGAACCAGTGGCGTGCTTTATTACACACGGCGGCAAATTTATCAAATTTTGAATAGACGATTGGACAAACTGCTGTTCTGTATTCTTTAATTTACTGTAAGTAAACCACGGATGCTGATTAATAATTTTTTGATTAAATAGAATTTTTAATTTTATTAAATTTTGTAAAAGAATTTTGTAACATTTTAAAAAAATGCAAACAGTTAATTAGTAAGTGTAAAATATAGTAATTTTTTTTTTATAAAAATATTGAAATAAATTTAAAAAATTTTTTTTGAAATGAAAATGCATATAATTTAAATTTCTTTATTGAAATCATAATTAAAACTATATAGAGAAAAAAATAATAAAATATAAATTTTTTTTTCTTCCAAAAAATTATTAAAAAAAAAAAAAAAATTTAATTTTGTAATAGAATTTTGTAACCTTTTTTAAAAAAAATGCAAACAGTTAATTAGTAGATGTAAAATATTAGTAAATCTTTTTATAAAAATATTGGAATAAATTTAAAAAATTTTTTTTGAAATGAAAATGCATATAATTTAAATTTCTTTATTTAAATCATAATTAAAACTATATAGAGGAAAAAATAATAAAACATAAATTTTTTTCTTCCAAAAAAATTAAAAAAATTAAGATTAAATTTTTGAAATTAGAAATTAAGATATATTGAATTAACTATTTAAACATTAAGATTAAGTGAGAAGATAAAGAATTAAAGTTTTTTTTCTCAAAATATTATTAAGAGAATTTAAGTTTAAATTTTTGAAATTAGAAATTAAGATATATTGAATTAACTATTTAAACATTAAGATTAAGTAAGAAGATAAAGAATTAAAGTTTCTTCTCTTAAAATATTATTAAGGGAATTTAAGTTTAAATTTTCGAATTTAGAAATAAAAATAATTATCTTAACTAGAAGTAAAAAATTAAAAAATAGGAACCCTTTTTCGTTCCTTCCCAAAAGTAATTAATTTAGAACTTAAGTTTAAACAAATACTGAAGAATTTTGATTAAAATTAAATTGAAGTGTAAAAATATTGAGATATTTTAAATTGGAAACTTTAATAATTTAATTTAAGTGTAAAGTTGCAATACTTTTGATTTTGATTCTTTTTTATTGTTACTATTATTGGTTCACTAGTGGTTTACGGATCAATTTATTTGAATTTTTCTTCTTAAAAGCCATTCTATTCTGTTCTTATCTTTTTTTGTTTTGTTTTTCACCATTTAAATCATAATTAAATTTTAAACAAATAAATAATGGCCAATTCAGCAGAATTTCAAGCTACGATCGCGCAGCTTCTTCAACAAAATAATGAGAAATTCGAGAAAAAAATTCAAGAACTGACGGAAAAACTGTCTGTACTAGAGATGAAACCCGTGATACAAAAATACGAACCTATTAATATGTCACAATGTAAACCTTCAACCCTCGAAACAGTTCGGAACTTACCGGAATTCAACGGAGAAAGAATAAAATATCCTTCTTGGAGACGTCTTTTTCTTTATATGAGGGATATTTATGAAGGAACAAATCTTTATGCTCAAGCTCTTTTAATAATCAGAACAAAAATAACTGGATCTGCCGACCAAATACTTTCCGAGTATAACACCGTACTCAATGCAGAAGCTATAATTGCTAGACTTGATCACGCTTACGCAGACAGACGTCCTTTACACATACTCGAACAAGAACTTAACCTCCTAAGACAGGGTAGGCTTTCTATCGATACTTATTACGATAAGGTTGAGAAGCAATTAAGCCTCATCACGACTAAAATCATGATGGAATATACAGACCAGAACTTAATTGATTCCTTTATTATCAAGTATCGTGAAGATGCACTTCGTACCTTTATTTCCGGCCTCGATCCGATCATTGGTAACGTGATTTATTCAAAAAGTCCTATCGATCTTCCTTCCGCTTTAGCAATGGCGCAGGAGCTCGAAAGCAACAGGTGGCGATACCGTTTCGCAAATTCTGTTGCAGAATTCAACGGTAAAACCTCGCATAACCTTCATTTTAGAAGAGTCATCCCGCAACAAACACAACAACAAAATTTAAGTAATCCACACTTCAAAAAAAGCCCTCTATATTCTAGTTCTCACAAACCAACTCCTATGGATGTTGATCCATCACTGTCAAAACTTCAGCAAAGAACTCTTCATCAACAAACCAATAATACATCCGAAAATTTTAGAACCTTCCATCAAACTAACCCACGCAATAACCAAACCCCAAAACGAGAAAGAGAGTATTCACATAAGTCTAACCCTCACAAAACCCAAAGGATTAACAACATAAATCTCGAAGAAATAGACTTCTTAGGCGTGTCTGACCATGAAGACAATATAAGTCATTCAAATTGGGGGGAAACATTTGAACATACAGGTTCTACATATTCTGACGAAGTGAATTTTTTAGAGTAAATTCCTCTTCTCTACCCTACGTAGAGAAGAGGCTCAACGAATCAACAACTCTAAGAGTCCTTTTAGATACCGGCGCTTCTAAAAATTATATAAAAAAGATACCTATATTAAAAGGAATCAAGCCAGTCAATAAAACTTTTAATATTAAAACAGTCACTGGAATTTCTCAAATCAAAGAGAAATGTAAAGTAAACTTTTTAGGTAAAACCTCGGATTTTTATATTCTGCCAGGATTATCAAATTTTGACGCCATAATTGGCTACGACCACCTTAAAGACATTCATGCTAAAATAGACACTTCCAAAGGAGAGGTATCTTATGTTAATGGAGTTGAAAGATTAAAATTTCTTCCATGTCAAGAAGTTTCTCATCTTAGCATAGATTATAATAGCATCCCCCAAAATATACTTTCCGAGTTTAAGTTACTTATGACAAACAATATAAGAGCCTTTGCAGAACCCAATGAATCTCTACCATATAACACAAATGTCAAAGCTACCATAAACACAGTAACTGAAGACCCTGTTTACACAAAATCATATCCCTACCCATTAGCATATGCCGGATTTGTTAATAAAGAAGTTCAGGAACTTTTGAAAAATAAAATCATACAACCATCTCGTAGTCCTTACAATAGTCCTATATGGGTTGTCGCAAAGAAAACTTTGGATGAAAGTGGAAAAAACGAGCTTCGTCTCGTTATTGATTTTCAGAAATTAAACAAATTTACTGTTTCTGATAGGTACCCAATTCCAGACACATCCGTAATCCTTTCCAATTTGGGCAAAAAGAAATTCTTTTCTACTCTGGACCTAAAAAGTGGATTTCATCAAATCCTAATGAGTCCGAAAGATAGAAAGAAAACAGCGTTTAGCGTTAACAATGGGAAGTACGAATTTTGTCGGCTTCCATTCGGTTTAAAAAACGCTCCGAGTATTTTCCAACGGACCATAGATGACGTTTTAAGGGAAGAGATTGGAAAAACTTGCCATGTTTATATTGATGATATCATCATATTTTCAGAAAGTGCAGAACAACACTTAAAAGATGTAGAAAAAATTTTAAAAATGCTAACAGAGGCAAATATGCGTGTTTCCCCAAAAAAATCCAGATTCTTTATGAGAGAAGTTGAATTTCTTGGGTTCATAGTGGGAGAAAAAGGAATTAAAACGTGTCCAAAAAAAGTATGTGACATTTTGCAATATAAAGAGCCTACCAATCTTCGTACCCTTCGCGCCTTTCTCGGTTTATCCGGATACTATAGGCGATTTATTTACGATTACGCGCGGATAACGAAACCTCTTACAAGGTATCTTAGAGGTGAAAATGGTAATATTGGAACCAAAAATTCAAAAAAGGTAAAAGTTAAATTGGACAAGGAAGCACTACATGCTTTTAACGCTGTCAAACAAGTCTTGGCATCAAAAGAAGTATTGCTTCAACATCCCGACTTCAACAAACCTTTCGAACTTACAACAGACGCCTCTAATGTAGCATTAGGAGCAGTTCTGACACAAAATGGTAAACCGATAACTTTCATTTCAAGGACCTTGTCAAAAACGGAAGAAGCTTATGCAACTAATGAACGCGAATTACTTGCTATTGTGTGGGCATTGCAAAGTTTAAGGAATTATCTTTATGGCGCTTCTGACATTCGAATATACACAGACCACCAACCCTTAATTTTCGCAATTTCAGACAAAAATCCAAATAGTAAAATGAAGCGATGGAGAGCCTTTATAGAAGAATTTTCTCCAAAATTTTTTTACAAACCTGGTAGGCAAAATGTAGTAGCTGACGCCTTGTCAAGACAAACAATTAACACGATAGAAACACTCGCTACTTGTCACAGCGAAGAATCACTGACTTTCACAATACACACTGTAAAAACACCCATTAATTGTTTTCGGAATCAGATAATAATCTCTCATGGAGATCCTAAACATAGAAGAACGGTAGTTTTCACAGATAGGCTAAGACACACTATTACATCTAATACCCCTAACGAAATGTTAGAATTTTTGAAATTAGCTGTTAACCCTCAAATAGTTAATGGCATACATTGTTCTTTGGCAATTCTTTCACAAATCCAAGATCAGTTAAGGAAAACGTTCCCTTCAGTAAAATTTAAACACACTGAAAAAATGGTTATGGATGTATTTAATGCGGATGACAAATTTGAAATAGTAGCAAACGAACATAATAGGGCACATAGATCCTATAAGGAAAACCTATTACAAATACTCGATGAATATTTTTTCCCTGAAGTTAAAAATATTCTAAGAAAATTTACAAACGGATGCAAAATATGTCAAAAGGCTAAATACGACCGAAGACCTAAGTCTCATCCCATAGGTAAAACCCCAATTCCTAATGAGGTCGGTGAAATTCTACATTTGGATATCTTTTCTACAGAGGGAACTTTATTTCTCACCTGTTTAGATAAATTTTCAAAGTTAGCCAGTGTTAAACCTTTAAATTCAAAATCAACCGTCGATGTTAGACCATGCATACTAGAAATTATTGCTACTTTTAACCCAAAAACTATTGTTACCGATAATGAGCGAGCATTTTGCTCCGAAACAATCCAAACAACATTAAGTAATCTTGGAATATTACACCATAAAGTTCCTACATTGCACAGCACAAGCAACGGGCAAGTGGAACGATTCCACTCAACTCTTATAGAAATAGCAAAGTGTAATAAAAATCACAATGAAACAATAGACCTTACAGAACTCTTACTTACCAGCACTCATAAATACAACACCTCGATTCATTCTGTCACTGGCTATAGACCAGCTGATATTTTGAAAAACCAATCAGAAAAACTCCAATCCGAAGTTAAAAATAAATTAACAATAGCTCAAAATAAAAGCCTACAATACCATAATAGAAATAAGATAGAAAAAACATTTCAAACCGGAACTAAAGCTTTACTAAAGATTAATAATAGATTAGGAAGTAAAATCAAAAATAACTATAAAGAGGTTCAAATTTTACAGGATCTAGGTTCGACTGTTAAACTAACTGATGGTCGAATCATTCACAAAGACAATCTAAAACCATTTTCCAATAATTTACAAACATAATAGAAGAAAATTCAAATAGTATCGTCATTTTAATTTCAACCATGATCTAAAATAGAATAACAGCTTTAAGCCTAATTAATATAATAAACGGTATTGCACTTTCAAAACTCAACATTGCAAATCAATTAATTTAAAACACTTTTAAATAAATAAAACAACTGATCAAAATTTTTCAATATCAATTTTTGATGTAATGATATTGTTAAAAGTAAAAATTACAGTTCAACTAACCAAATTAATCACGTTGTAAAAAGTTCCGATAGTAAAAGAAATTTATGAGCACGATTTTTATAGCATTTAGATTTACTACAATTATCATTATAATAGTCGCTGTTACATTCATTACAACAATTAATGCCATACGATAAATTACACGAACCGAGGACGCTTCGTCTTAGAAAGGGAGTAGTTAACAGGGTTAACATACTTCCCAATTTAATAAAACATCTCTTTGCTCTTACTTTATAAATTTAAGTTGATATGTATGTAATATTGGTAGCTAACAGTAAAATGTCGCCACATGTCACATTCTTGTTTTGTATCGTATGACTTTAATTTTGGAATATTGTAATGCAGATCAGTCGAGTTGATACCTCTAAGCTATATGGCTTAAGTATAATTAATAAACTTAAATTATAAACTCGCAAATAAATGTTTTATTAACTTATACAACTCCGAGATACTTAAACTGATGAACACCTTCGAACTTATAATCATTAATATTCAAATCTTGCCAACATGTGATTTGCTTTTTACGAAGTATTTAGTTTTGGGTTCATTTATTATCAGTCCCACTTTTCTAGCATCAGCTTTTTAAATCTATATTTACATAATAGATGAAAACCCGGTTCCTTATTCTCTTCATCTTTGCAGCTTGTGCAAAAGTAATTTGAGATAAATCGTATCCTTCTGGCATGACTGCCAATAAGTTAGTGCTTCCATTACATTGGCAATATTCCGGCAACTTAGGAATAAAACTGAAAACTGTAAAAACGATGTTTCCGCAATACTGAGCTAAGTATTGATATTACGGCTTAAATTTTGATTATATTAATATGTAAATATTAATATTTATTTATTTAATAAAAATTTACATATTTCATTTTAATTATTTAATTAGTTTTCAGGGGAAAAGTTTTTTAAGAGATACCTACTAATGAAGTTTGTAAAAAAAAATCCTTAGAAATTAATTTCATATAAAAACAAGTTTTTTGGGATTTGCGGGAAGGTACATCCATTACATAAACAAGAGCTCAAGTTATTCCAGTTCCCATACGTAATTAAGTAATAACATTCTGAAATTTGTATTTAAGTTTTTTAAGTTAGAGGAAATCAAAAATTCAGACCGGAATTGCATAGGCAATTTTAATACTGCAATACTCACTGATTATCCTTCTAAATCTAGTAATGTTGCAAAAACGAAACACACAAAAATCATTTTACTTAAAAATTAAAAAAAAATAAAATAATTAAATAATAATTTAAAAAATTTTTCAAGAAAATATAGAACTTATTTAATTTATGTACAAGCTAAGGTAAATATCTTTTAATAACAAAATTGCAAAAAAAAAACAAAAAATTTCCAAAAATATTTTTTATTATATTAAAATAAAATTTTTCTTATATTTTCTTTTTTTGAAGGGGAAAATATACGAAAAAAAAACTTAAATACATAATTTTCTTTTTTTTTTTATTTAATTTAATAAGTTTAAGTAACTTAGAAAATTACACACACACATTAAGAATATATTATATTTTTATAATTTTGACACTTTATCTAAAAAAAATATATGAATTTTTTTTTTATTTATTAAAAGCTTAAATAAAAGTCTTGAAGTTTCCTCTTTAAATTCAATTCATAAAATTTGTATGTTATTATATCTTTATACATATATATATACATGGACATATACGCATGTATGTATATGGAAAATAAATTTAAACGTGTATATGATAACAACTTAATAAATCATTATGAAAGTTTTTCAAATTTTTTTTTTGTTTGTTTTTGTTGTTTTTTTTTTTTTTGTTGTTTTTATTTTGTGTCTTTTTCTTCAAATTCAATTACTTAAACAATTTATATGAGTAATAATAACACACACCCAAAAACATTTTTTGATCAAAAGTAAAAGTATTTTTTGTCTCTTTCCAATTTCGTAAAATTTTTTGTTTTTTTTTTAATTCTGTAACCCTCCAATATAAGACTGTGCAATATAAACCTACTTGGCTTGTTTTTGGTATTCAACCAATAAAACCACCCATGATAAGATAAAAATTTTATCACTTTTTAAAAAAAATATTCTTGAAATATTCAAAAAAAAAAATATAACATGGAAAATGAGGAAAAGTGGAAAAGTGGTTAAAATAAAACAAAAAATATTCTTTTACTTGTAACTGTTTTAGGATAAGAAAATATGAATTCTGATGTCGCACACATATATATATATATACAAATAATTCAACTGGCAGTATAGTATGAGGTCATATATATAATATATATATATGCATTATATATATAAAAATATGTATGTGTATATATATAATTCTATTTTGGCAAAAAAACAAACCTTTCTTAAAACTTCTAATAAATTTTTTTTTCTAATCTTTTTCGTGATATACAGTTATGTTATGATTATTTATTTTTTTTTCTATTTCCTGTTTTATTTTTGTTCTTTTGATTTTGTTTTGTTTTTTGTAACCACTGCAGTAAAATACAACATAAGAAAAACAAAAAATGTCTGTTGAATTATTGTATAAAAAATAATAAATTAAAGTATATTTTTATAAATATATAAATATGTAAAGGTATGTACATAAGTTATATTTTATATAATATGTATATCTTATTCTTGATCTTTGTGTTTTCCTTTAAGAAATTGAATTAAAAAAACTTTACCAGCAATCATATTAATAAAAAAAAACACAGTCAAAGGTGTTCTTTTTTTTTTTTGGTGTATTTTGACAGTTTATAATCTAGGCGTAAATAGAGTTGCCGTTTTTTTTTTTCTTTTAAATAATTATTTTAGAAAAGGGAGTTGAATTATTTTAGAGATAAATTTAAGAGAAAGAGATAAATTTAAAAAAATATTTTAAATATTTATTATATAAATTTTCACAAAATATTTTTATTGTATTTAATGAATGTTTTTCATGTTCAAACATTCATTGATTGTTTTGAATTGAATACCATAATTTGATTGAAAAATTTTTAAAATATATCTAACATATACGTTTATTTTATCCATTCAACTTCAGTGATGTACGTAATAGTTTGAAAATTTTATCTAGGTGACCATATTATGTCATTTATGAATTGAAATAGTTGCCTTAAAAAAATTGTCAAAAAGAGAAATTGATTGTAGACAAATCGATTGATATTTCACATGAAAAGAGTAAAGAGCATGTTTTATCTGAAAAAGGATCAAGTTCAAGTGAAAAGAGTATATTATACCGTTAAATAAATAAAATCCTAGGTGAAGATAAATAAACTATTGCGAAAAAGAACGTCAACTAAATTACTGTTTTATGAAATTATAAAAATTATTTCATATTAAACACAATTAATATAAAATATTAATTATTTAAATTAAGAAATTTTCAGTTTGGAATATTGACAAAATTTTTTAATTCAGACAATTTAATTTTCCTTCTGTCAAATAATTCGTATTTAGAACATCGAGAGCTTGTGATGAAATGTACGAATTCTGTACTTTTAAATTTCAACTTAACTCGAAAAGCGCCGCTCTAAATTTTTAGAAATAAATTTTAATGAATTTATTGGAAAACTCGTTTTAGTGGGTCTTAGTTAGTCTAATTTTTATTTTTCAGTCAGATTTTTAGAAGGAGATTAACGTGAAATGACTTTAATTTTGATGAAAAGTCAATGTGTAAAACAACAAAAGTAAACGTAATATATTAGAATATTTGTCAGTGATAAAAAAAATTGAGAATATATTTAACAACTTATCATTATCATTAGATATGCATACTTTGATATGGTATGCTTTTGATAAAATATGATTTTTAAACATGTTACTAAGTTGCTTTATATTGGCAATACTTTTTTAAATTAAAAACTTATGCTGAAGTGTTACCATTGAGTATCTGTTTTTTTCAAAATGGTAATGTTTAAAATTTAATGTATGTCTTTTGTATTAAATTAATTAAATTAATTTTCAATTATATTTGTAAAAATTTATTTATTTGCTTTTAAACAAATTGTTTTGAAATTAATACAAATCACTATAAAAAGCGAAATTTATTGAAAATTATTTGCAGTCATCTATTTTACTCCTGGAATAAAATCCGTTAATACTATCTCACTCTAAAATTCTATGATATAAAAACATTGGACTGACTCAATCTTAAAAATATAGTTCTCGACTTCATATTTTAACATACGTCATAAACGTCATATTGGATTTATATTTATATAATAGCGGTTTTCTTGTGTCAATCGTCTGTCAAAAATAATCATTTGGTATTACCCCTAACTATAGTAGTCATATGATACCTTATAGATTTTCGTTAAACAAATTACAATATACAAAATCATAAAATTAAATATAATAGTCATAACCAATCATACGCATAAAATGTCAAACATAAAAATTTAATTATTAAAAATTTATGTATTTACCTTTTTATATTTGATTCTGAAACTTATTAATTCTTTTTAATTTTTGTTTTAGTTATTTTTATTTTCTTTTCAATATAGTTTTCTTGTATCATTTGATATGTAAGCTTCGCTTCATATGCCTATGACTTGATGAATGATTTCTAAATGATAAGGAATGACGGTTATAACTATTATAGTTAGTTATATGAAAAGTCATAAAATCGTACACAATCATATGATATTATAGGACATCATATGAATTTTACAGATAGGTGTATTCCAACAAATTCGCTGTTCGAACACACAGCTTTCGGCCGTCAGACAAAACAAAATTTCAATAATTTTGATATCGAATTTTGTTTGTTTATACCCGTATGACTATAAAGTCCAAGGGTATAATAAATTTGCCATTACGTTTTTGACGCAGAGAAGGAGGGGGGGGGTAGATATAGACTCAAGTGTATGGATCGGATCAGAATCGAAAAATAAATCGATTTAGCTATGTATGTCCGTCCGTCCGTCCGTCTGTCCGTCTGTCTGTCCGTCCGTCATCACGATAACTCAAAAAGTAAAGGAGCTAGGATTATGAAATTTTCACAAATTCGTTTTTATGCAAAAAACGGAATCGAGTTTTAATTTCAGCCATTTTGGTCCACGGGTTCGAGTACCTGCAATACAACTTCTAATTTTACATGAGCATTACTCTATACCTATGGAAGCTGCGTGTCTGAAATTTTGCCAAAAGTAGTTTAGTATAATGGCTAAATTTGGTTGGTCTACTGCAGAGGGTTCGAGCAGCTGCCATACAACTCCTTCTTTTATATGAGGATTACACTACACCAAATGAAGCTGAATGTTTGAAATTTTGCCAAAAGTAATTAACCGGATGATGTAATGTATATGTTACGGTCATACGGGTATCCTAGAGTTGACACAGTCTACTCTACTACACTCTTCCTCGTTTTGCATTTAATTTTTCCTTTAGGAAACAAATATTAAACTTTTTTGCACGTTAAAAAAACCCCCCCACTGGAAAAAAAATAAACATACAAAGAAGAAGAATCGATAAAATATAATGTAGAAAAGTTATGAGAGTGCACAAAAATAACGGAAAAAAATGTTTCGAAGAAAGTGAATAACAGAAAAAATGTTGTTTGTTTTTTTTGTAGATGTCTACATAATCGAAATTAAGTATAAAAGTTATAACATATCAAAAGAAAGTGAATAAGTGTTTTTTTGTTTCTTTAGGTTGTTGTATATATATATATATGTATATAATAATAACAAATACAATAACAACAAAAAAATACAAAATACCTTAAAGCAATATAACTGTAAAGGAATAAATAAATAAAAAAAAACAAATCTATACTTTTTGAAACAAAAAATTAATTTATTGTAGAAAAACATAATGATAAATATATAAAAAATAAACAAACCAACAACAACAACAACAACAACAACAACAACATTTAATATAATAATAATAAAACAAAATGAAAAATAAAAGTAATTTTTTATCATAGAATTTAAAATAAAAAACAAATAAATAAATAAATAAATAAATAAATATGTTGAATTGTAAAATCCCAGTTATTGTTAAAAAAAAAAACAGAACAAGTGATAAAACAAAAGTGAATGAAAAAAAAAACGATTATTATGATGAACAGTCAGATATTCTAGAAGAATATGTTAAAAAAAAAAAAGGGAAATGAAATGAGTTTTTCTCTTTTTTGGAGTTTCCATGTAAATTGTAATACACTTTTAAAAGAATCATGATTTTATTATATTTTTGTTTTTTTTTGATTTACTAAAAAAAAACAGAGGAGGGGAGTAAAACTAAGGAAATGATGATGATGTTTTTTTTTTTTTAATAATAAAATTAAAAAAAATTAAATTATATTATGTTTTGAGGGAGTGAATTGAATTCAATCAGTGTTAAGTGCATTTTATATAAATTACCGGTAATAAAATTATACTACTAATAATTTTAAGGGCCAGATGGTTTTAAAAATTTGATATTCAAAAATCACAATGATTCAATTACATTTGCTTTTTTTTTCAATTCGATTAACTAATTATTGTAATTAATTTACTTTATATATGGGTGGCATTGTGGTTAGAAGACCAATGTTTCTTTAAAGAAGCCCAGGTTCGGAATTCAATAAAAACTAAAAAATAAACATTTATCTCCTGTTAGACTCGAGCAATAATTGGCCATTGGGTTAAAATTGGTTATTACTAAAAATAAATAATTTTATATTTTAATCAAAAAATGCATTAAAATAACATCATAAGTAAATACAAAATTAATTTAACAATTAATTTAATTGAATTGAATAATATAACTCGCAGATATAGAAATATCTAAGAATCTAATTTAAAATTATTACAATATATAGCAAATAGAATTGTATCTTTTGAAAATCTATGAAGTTTTTACATTGTAAAGGGTTTGGTTATGTCTCATGATAAAATTGAATATGGAATTCATTTGGATAAATTCTAATATATAGAATGTAATATGCCCCCCTGTTAAAACAAGTGCTCATGGTATAGACAGATTTATAATCCTAACAGTTGATCAGTTAGCACTGAAAAAAAAAATTAGGGTTGAAAACTGGTTTCTGTAGCAAATATTGTAGTCGCATAAAACCAAACCAGTTTATTTCAAGGATAATTGGAATATATATCCTTGAAGGGATACATATATATATATGTCTTATATGTTTCCTATATATTACCTTTAATGACGCATTGTATCTTTAAGGACGAAAGGGACAATTAAAAATAAGCTTGTTATTAAAATGTTTTTGTATATATACATTGCTCTGTTAAAAACATATTGATTCGATTAGTTCGAATCATGGTAGAAGTAATGATTGCATGCAATCTCGCTATCTAGTGGTCAAAAATGCATTAAAATTCAAACATATAATTAACTTAAAAGAATAGAGAAATTAATATTTCTATTTCTATAATATTTATGATAAAATGAGGAAGAATACAGTTGCCCCTTTCAATTCTTAAATACCCGCACGAACCTCCGACATTTTACCTAAAATACTATAATATATTGGTATTTTGATCAAAATACATTTTGGTTTTTTAATGTTTTGGAATAGATTTTTGGAAAGGCCAATCTCCTAACCACTGAGCCATCGATTGCACATTACTTTTTCCACGTTTTGTTTTTTGTTCTGGATTTTGTTTCAAAGAGAGAAAAAGAGTTGAAGATATTCATTTTAGATCAAATAATTTGTATGGTAGCTACCCGAACCCTTTATCCGATTTTAACCAAAACCTATAGGGTACCTACAACTAAAAATGACTCTGTGTAAGTTTTAAAACAGTAATTCCCTTGGTTTTTGAGTTAACGTGTTGACGGATGGACGAACACTCTGCGGAATTGATTTACTTTTCGATACTGATCCGATACATACATTTGAAACTATATCTAGTATGTCTAGATCGATGCGTTTCAAACTTAATTGTAATATTATAATACTCGCAACCTTTCTTTCTATATGTAATTTAGGGTATAAATAATATTTTTAAATAATGAAATTTTATAAAAATTGTTCTTGAAATGTTTTTTAAAATAATTAATTTTATTAAAGCAAAACTACAGTTGTGGAAACTTTATTCAACTTCTATTTAAAATTTTTTAAACAGTTGAATTAAATACGCAATCAATACAATCAATTTATTTGCAATTTAAAATCAATAAACTTAAACTTTTCAGATCACTTTAGAATTCTTTCGCTTTAATTAAAGCAGTAGAACATATATAAAGTTAAATTTTGAAGGCAATTTTTATGTTATGCTTTTTGAATTGCTATAAAATTAATTGAATGAATGAATGATTATAGTGTTAAATGATTACCGACATATATAATGTCCACAATTTCAAAGTTTTACTGTGTCCTTTTTTTAAAAAAAAAACCCTAATTAAAAAAACCGAGTTGCAAATTCTGTCCCTTATCTGAATTAAGAATATATAATTAATAATTAAATTTCACGATTCATAATTTCGTATTTCACATTTTGATTGCTTTCAATTTTTGTATTAAATAATATTTTGGACATTTGAATTTTAAGAATAATTGTTTAATAAGTATGTATGTATGTATGTTTATATGTATTCATATAATATATATTATGTTCTTATTAATCAATCTCTCTTTACATCATTCATTATTTTAATTATTATTTTTATTTTTTTTTTTAAATATTATATACATAATTACCTATATACAATAATGTAATTGCATTTATATACTCTGATATATTATATATGTATATATAAAAATAATTCAATATTGATTACTTATCATTCCGAACATTCATTTTGATATAAAACATTTGCATAACGATTAAAATTTAATAGCGCATATGACATATTACGATATGGGAATAAACAAATTAAAAAAAAAAATAAAAAAATAAAACAAAAATAAAAAAAATATAGTAAGTTTACAGTTATATTGATGTTTTTATTACGCAATATTTATATGAAATGACATTTGAGAATTAAAAATATTATGAAAAATGATTCTTTCCAGAAAAAACTGATCTGATGATTTTAAGTAAAAAAAAAATTTTTAATTTATTAGCATAGCTGAAAGTCCAAAAAAAAAAAAAAAAGAATCTATAGATAAAGAATTATATTTTTTTATATTTGAAATATTTTAATGTTTTTTGTTTTTATTTATTTAATTGGATTATTGTTGTGAATTATATGAAACTGTTTGCGGTTCTTTTTCATTGTAACTTTTATGTATATTTATATAATATACATGTCCAATATAATTTAAATTTAAATATATTATATATTTTTTTATATAAAGTGTTATTAAAATTAAAAAAAAAATTTTTTAACGGATTTTTTTGAGTAACGGAGTTTTCGAGTAGGATATACTTATATATATTAATATTTAAAGATAAATTTTCCATGATTTTTAACCCGAGAGGAGCCTCAAATTTTTAAAAAAAGACTCAAAGAGTTTTTTTTATTTACTTGGAGTACTTCGCTTTCGGAAATAGTTTCAAAATAAATTTTTGCATTTACCATAATCGATCCTATGCTTGAAGAAAAAACACATGCTTCATCTCCTCATCACATTGTTATTATAAGGTATAACGGAGTGTTTATAGTGATAGGACAATAGGATCTCAATCAATTTGCTCCATTTGACATTATTTTGTGATATATAAGACCTAAACTTTCAGAAATTCTCAATACTAATTTTAGTTGTGTTCAGTCAGCTCGCTTATGGCTTTCGGAATTCTTGTAAAGTTAGCTTTATATATATACTAGCTAATACCCGGTCCGCGTTGCTGATCCTCTCAATGGAGGTTTAATTGAAGTTGATGTTACTGCAAAAAATTAACAAAAAATTGCACACGGTGTAAATGTAAATTTTAAAATGTATGAAAGCAATTTTTTTAAAATGATTTTTCTAGGATTATTCTAGTAATTTTTGAAACTTTTTGTAATTCTAAGCAGTACAAACTACTTTCTAAAATTGGACGTAATTTATTTCCAAAATTTTTTTCGACCATTCGAAGGAACCACAATGGGTTAATAGAACTCAACAAAATTTTTTTTTGAGGCTTTCTTTTTAACCAAAGCAGTGTTTCGTAAAATCGGACAAAATTTTAACCCAAAATTTTTTTTGACCAACCGTCGGTCCGACATGGGTTAAAAAATTCCAAAACTGTTATAATAGTGTCAACTCAATTCTCAAGCAGCATCACGTATACAAAATTTGAAGTTAATTGTTAAAACCGTTTTCATTTTAGAGCAAAAAAGTTTAATCGCTTGCACCACAGCCCCAACTTCGCGGTCCGCTAGAGCTAAATTTTTTTCTCACGATTTCTTTCCGTACCCAAAAACCCCTATATACAAATTTTCAAGAGAATCAGCTGAGCAGTTTAGAAGTCTATTCGACACATACAAACAAACAATCAAAAAAACTTTCGCTTTTATATAGATATATCGGGAACTATAAGCTAATTTTCATACGTGATACCTTATTATAAAGAAAGAGATGGTCCGTGTTTGAAAAATAATACCGTGTCTGAAGAACCAATAGTTTTGAATTTATATTGATGTATAAGCTTAGATATTATCACACAGTTGATTTTTATACCCGTATGACTATATAGTCCAAGGGTATAATAAATTTGCCATTACGTTTGTGACGCACAGAAGGAGGGGGGGTAGATATAGACTCAAGTGTATGGATCGGATCAGAATCGAAAAATAAATCGATTTAGCTATGTATGTCCGTCCGTCCGTCTGTCCGTCTGTCCGTCTGTCCGTCCGTCATCACGATAACTCAAAAAGTAAAGGAGCTAGGATTATGAAATTTTCACAAATTCGTTTTTATGCAAAAAACGGAATCGAGTTTTAAATTCAGCCATTTTGGTCCACGGGTTCGAGAACCTGCCATACAACTTCTAATTTTATATGAGCATTACTCTATACCTATGGAAGCTGCGTGTCTGAAATTTTGCCAAAAGTAGTTTAGTATAATGGCCAAAGTTACTGCAAAATTTGGTTGGTCTACTGCTGAGGGTTCGAGTAGCTGCCATACAACTCCTTCTTTTATATGAGCTTTACACTACACCTGATGAAGCTGGGTGTCTAAAATTTTGCAAAAAATAGTTTAGTGTAATGGCCAAAGTTACTGCAAAATTTAGTTGGTCTACTGCTGAGGGTTCGAGTAGCTGCCATACAACTCCTTCTTTTATATGAGGATTACACTACACCAAATGAAGCTGGGTGTCTGAAATTTTGCCAAAAATAGTTTAGTGTAATGGCCAAAGTTACTGCAAAATTTGGTTGGTCTACTGCAAAGGATTCGAGTAGCTGCCATACAACTCCTTCTTTTATATGAGCATTACTCTACACCTAATAAAGCTGAATGTTTGAAATTTTGCCAAAAGTAATTAACCGGATGATATAATGTATATGTTACGGTCATACGGGTATCCCAGAGTTGACACAGTCTACTCTACTACACTCTTCCTCGTTTTTAATTTATTTTAATAATAAGTATTAATGTACTTTTAGTAGTAGATACTTCGGCATTTCTCGAAAAATAATAATTTAACCCTTCTTTTAAATTTTTAAATAAACAATATAGTTCTCAAAAGTTAAAATTTTAATAAACTTATAGCACTATATGATACTATCTGACCAATGGCGTAGTGGTAAAGATGTGGCCTTTCATGTGAAAAGTCTCTGGTTCAAATCCCGGTTAGATCACATCCAATAAAAAATATCGTAAAATTGTATAATTATATCGTTATAGTTAATATCGTAATATAAGATAAGATTTAATAAAAAAAATTATAAATAACTCTTGTGTAGGATGATTGGTGTAATCATAATCTTATACACCAGCTACAGCCTAAATAAACTTCGTGCATGCCCTATAAATTTTGATTTTAAAAACTTTTAACCAAGACATAGTTTCTTAAATATTTTCCAAAATACACAAAGTATCTAAAGATTTATGAAATTTTGAAACCTGTTGATTTTTTCAAATTTTTTTAAAGTTCATAAGTTAAAGTTCAGAAGTTCGTACTCCTAATATCTTTTGATTTTGCTTACTATTTACCTAACTACCCATTGTATATAATATATATATATATATATATATATATATATATATAAATCTATTTAAATCATATTTTTATTTTCTATTTAGTTTTAAATTCTAAAAAAAGAATTAAAATCTGACAATATTTTGGCAGTAATTTTAATCAAAAATGTATATTAAGAAATATTAAATTAAATTTATTCAATTGTTTTTTTGAAATGGGTTTTTACCAAAAAAATACCAAACGTGAAAATATTGCAGATAATATTATTTAAAATTATAACATATTACATATTACAAAAAAAAGATATTATTAAATACACATATGTATGAGGCTGTTTTATTTTTTATGAAATGTAGGGATATATGTATATTATTATAGATTAATACATTTTGATAGAACCTACTTTAAGCTTTATAAATTATTGTAGGCTGATTCAAGGATTTCTTTTTTGGTTCCTTCCAAAACACTTAATGACCAATCATATATCAAAAATTAAAGGATCAACAAAAAAATAATAATAATAATAATAGAAAAAAGAAAATCTGCAGGAGAAACTACTTTTCTGGCACAGATAAAATTATTTATGACTTGAAATTTTTTTGTTTTTTGGTTTTTTTTTTTTTCAAAAAAATTTCCTCTAGAGAATTCCAAAAAAAAATTTTTACCCATAAGTAAGTCTAAAAGAAAAAAAAAACATTTTTATAAAAAGTATTCAAAAACAAAAATATTATATCTGCAACCGTAAGGTATGGATACTTTAATTTTGAAAAAATATAATAAATTCTTCAGAGGAATTTAATTAATATGACATTCTGAAGTTGCACTTAATTTTTCCCAGGAAAATTTGACAATCAAAGGTGTGACTAAATATTTCAATTAAGTATTTTGCGTATTACTTAGTTTGAAGAAAAGTTCATTGAAGTTACCTTAGACTGCAGAACTTATAGTGGACCTTTTTTAAAATAACTGAAGGTGGTATTCAATTTCAAGAAAATGTTTCCCAAACACTTTTGGTGATTTAATTTTTGAAGATTGATTTATAAAAATGAAAGATTCCAAATAAAGTCCAAATACAATATAGTCCCAGTTGTCAATTCAATTCGTTGTTCGAGTTTCCAATTTATACAACATTCTTTTGAGTTCATTACATCTTTACAGTAAAAGAAGTAGGAGTTTAGATCTCCAAATAGAAATAAAAAACTTCGAAGACCAGCCCTCTGCAATGGTTATCATGTTTTTTATTAGGCTTGCTAAGTGGTTAAATATATAGTGACCAGTGATCGAAATTTGAGATAAATTTAATTTTCAAAAAAATCCATTGCCACCATGGCTTGCATTTTTTATAGTTATGGCTTACTTAATAATTACTGGGCTATGAATGAATTAAATGTTACAGGAGTGTCGCTAAACGCTCGAAATTTTTTGATAAACTTATTTTTCCCCAACTGCCAATTTTGACTACTATTTTTGAAGCCATGGCTTATTAAATACTTTGCGGGCTATGCATGAATTAAATGTTATTTTAGTGTCGCCCAATCCTCGAAATTTGATTGAAAACCCCCAAGATTAATAAATAATTTAATAAATTATAACCGGCTATATATATGAAATATAGGAAACATTATTCAATAATGGTTATGCAATGGAAATTTAAAATTGCAATACCATACATAATACACTTGAATATTAACTTGAGTAGAAAAATTGAAACCATACGTTTTATTTTTTTTTAACTTCTATTTTCATTTTTTTGAAAATTTTTTTAAGAGTATTTTCACTATTTTATTTTCCTACCCAAAAGAATATCTAACCGTGGGAAATAAAATTGGAAAAAAAAAAAAAATTCAGTAAAAAACAAAAATGGCCACAAAAAAAAAAAATAAATAAGAAAAAGAGAAATGAAAAAAAAAATGTAAAATGCTACAAATTTCAACTTTTAAATAATGGTTTTGGAAATAAAAAAAAAAAAATGTTTGTTGTTTTTTTTTTAGCAATTTCCTCATAATTTTTTTTTTCCATGTCCAGATGGATTTATATCTAGGGTTTTAGTGGTAATATTACAGTTATAACCCAACCAAACTAACATTCACCATATATTATAACACGAGAAAATATTTTTTTATTTTATTTTTTTTTTTTTTTTTAACACGAATTATAACAATGCTGTATTTTTGGTTAGCATGTAACTATTTATCTATCCATTAATTTATGTATTATAGATATATATACATTATGTGTATCATAAAATATTTTGGTATATATATGTATGAAGAAAGGTGTATCTTTTACAATATACGAGTATAGCAAAAAAAAAGGGAAGAAAAAAATGAAGCATACAAATATTGATTAAAATTAGGTTTATTGCCAAAAAAAAAGAAAAAAAAAATAATAAAAATAAAAATGAACGCTGAAAATAAAAAAATAAAAAAAAAAAATCTGATAATGTCATAATCAGTCAACCAATTCTCCCTGAATATCGCCATCAGAGTTTTTACTTCGAAAGTAATAAAAATTCATATAAAAAAATTCGGTTTTTTTTTTTTTTTTTTAATCTTTATTTAGTAATAAGTCATATTATTATATATGTATATGTGTTTATGTATAGAATATGTTTAATATATGGGAAATATATATATTCGTATATTGATGAAAATTGCCTTCCTATTTTTTTGTCTTATTTTTACTATATTAGTTCTTATTTTGATAATAATCCAAGTTCTTCTCTCTCTTTCTAGTTTTTGTTTTTTGTAGTTTTACTACCACTCTTCGCTCTAGTGTTTTTTACCCTTTCCAACTCTTGCTTTAAATAAAAAACTAAAATTCGTAGTTTTTCAAAAGTTTTTATTGAAAAACTTCAAAATAGTTTAGAATATTAATAATTTTGACATTTGTTAAAGGTGGTTAGTGTTGGGACACTTTAATAAAACAAATTATGTATTATTTACAAAATTGGATTAGTATTGAGTCCCAATTGATTTGACAGTTTGACAAAGATTAGTATTTTTGACATGTGACATTTCGTACACAAAATAAAAACCAGAGAGTGATTTGGAACCAGAGAGTGTTTCAAATGAGATTTAAATTACATTTAACGTATGTATTTATAAATAGATATTAAGGAGCCTACTTTTTTTTGTGAGCAACACTTGACTTAAAATCTAAAATCAATTGAGTTTTAACTTAGTTTTCTAGTAATAAATTCAAGTGTAAAACCTAAATTACAATATCTAAATCTAATGCTAATGGTCAAACCATATTCCCTTATTATCTTAGAAAAGATATGATAGTTGACAAAAAGTAGTTTAACTCTTCTAACTTAGCAAGCTATTCTACTTTCAAATTTATGCACTGCATAATTGATATTTATTTGACATATAAAAAGTCAAAAATCTCTTAAGGTAAAATCACAATTCCGACCACCGACTACCGATCACAAGCTAAGTTCACTCCGCTCAACTATTTTTTGTGAGAAGAAACATAATTGAAGCGAAGCGAAAAATAAATTATATAAACGAAAAATTACAAAAATTTAAAAATGAATTTTTTAAAAATTGGAAGAACTGTACAAATTGTTCGTAAGGCATTTATGGTATATAGATTGTCTAAAAGAATTTGAAGTCGTAGAAGAAGAAGATAGTGGATACGTGAAGTAAATTTGTAAACCCGATATTTGGGGTTTTTGAAAAATTATTCAAAGTTTAAAATTGAACTCATTATTAATTGTTTTAAATAAAAGAGCTCGTTCTTTGCTTGCAAAAACTTATAAATAAAAACGTTTAAAAATTTGTTTTTAACATTTGAAAATGTTGTCAAACTCGACTAAAAATTAGAAAATAAACCTATTTTGACGACGACGAAAATTTGGTTGGTCGACGATCGTCACAATTATGTGCAAATACATAAGAACTCATATGTTTTAAAATTTTCGCTGGGAATATTTCGTCGGTAGTCGGAATTTTGTTTTTACCTTAAGGGTTAATATAAACAGTTTGAAAATTACTGTTATTTATTAAATAAATTCATCTTTAATCGAATCGAAAAAAAGTGATAGAATAAAATATTAAAGCTGATCCAATGGTAATTCCTAATGGACTCAATTCATGGTGAATAAAATATAAAATAAAAGTCAAGTAACAAAAAAATAAAATAGAAAAACAATTGGCAGAAAGAGAAAGAGAACCAAAAAACAAAAAAAAAAAAAAACAAAAAAATAATCGATTATCAATTTTTATTGATACCTTTAAATATCTACACACGATACAAGACAATAAGATTATTTGATATTTAGATAGACGACACGAAAACCAACCGATGATAATGATCATAATGATGATGATGATGATGATTGATAACTGATGTTGATAGATTTCTTTCATTTCTTAATACTCTTTATTACTTAAAAGCGATTATATATACAAAATGGTATATACATATAATATCCTTTTAATAGATATATAAATTTTAGTATAGTGAATAGAAATCGAACAATATTCTATATAATATAATATGTATGTATATGTATATATGTATAGTAATAGTAGTATGCATTTTTCCTAACTACTAAGGTGATTAAAAATAACATAAAAATCCTCTTTTAGAGAAAAAGTTAATGAAATAATAGAATATATAAAATAACAATAGATTGGACTGATGGAGTGACAAAGACAGCAATAGACAGATAAAGACACTAAAATACAAAAAAAAAAACAGAAAAAAAAAACAAAATATAAATAATGAAATAATAATAATAATAATTGTTTTATTTAATAATATTAGTGTAATTTTTAGGATAACATTATTATTAAAATTGGGGTTTTTTTTTTTTTGGGTTCAGCATAATATACATATATATTTATATATATATACATTACCGCATGGATAGATATTGTTTTATATATATGTATATAATTAACAATAAAGATTAATTAAAAAATTATGAATTAAATTAGATTTACATAGATTAATTGGGTTTATTAAAATTAATCAGTAATATTTTTATTGAAGTGAATTATTTTTAGGAAGAAATATAATTAATTGTGGTTTAGTATTTGGTTAAAGTTTTTTTTTGGAGGTCAGTTAAATGTAGTTGGTTTCTAGAATTAATTTTAGAAATTTAATAGATGAATGCAATTTATGCTTTGTCTTTGCGGTAGATAAATTCTTTTGTGAAATTTCAATTTAAAGTTTTTATTTTAGTTAATATAAAATTTGTTTTTATCTAATGGAGTGTATGATTATAATAATGAATGGATGATGATATTTAATGATTTAATTAATATATTTTATAATAATAATATCATATTTAAGGAACATTTACAGATCTCTTTAAAACTTAGTTGATATATAAAAATTGGAGAGATTAACATTAGAAAATATAAAAATATCTGACCGATAGCTCAGTGATAAAGTGGCGACTTTTCAATCGAAAAATCTCAGGTTCAAACCTTGGTTGGATCATATCTAATAAAAATATATAATGTATATTAAAATAATTTAATAAGAAGTCCAAATGTCAAAATTGGCAAAGGATTAATATTATCAAAGGCAATATTTCCTATTGTTTGGTACTATACAAATAAATAAATAAATATAAAAGTATCTTGTAAACCAAGTCTTTGAAGAGAATTTTTTCCATGGTTTTGCATTAGAAGTCTAGATAACTTTACAAATACAAATGATACTTCTTTTTGAGAAAGTTAACCCCGTAAATTTACAAAGGAGTTTTAAAGTCTCAAATGTAAGCAAATATATCAAAAGCAGTCAAAAAAGACAAGAGTTTTTGAAGCCTTTAATATACTCTTTATTTTCTGGGACATCTGTAGCGTTTAATTCTATGTATCTTAATATCAATTGGTAAATTTTAAAAGAGATAGGAGAATGTGTTAAAAGTTAATCTTTTAAAGCAGCCCTGTATATTTCAATTACTAGTACAATTACTTGACACTCATTACTTTGTCAAGTACTAGTATAACTTAGTTTCCAATACTTATGAAATTTAAGTATTTATAAAAGGATTAAGTAAAAAAACTTTAAAATTGTATTTCTGGAAAGTAAATAAATTTTGAGTTTGATTACTTTTGTAACCATATTTTTATAACTAAGTATTTTCAACTAATCAAGTAATTAACCAAAAAATACTTAAGTATCAAAAACTTAATTATTTATTTTCCAAGTATTCAAGTATTATGCAAATATTTTTATTCATAAAGTTCAAACTCAAAATTTAATTACTTACAGGCAATTACAAGCAGTTTTTTTTCTTGATTCTTTACAACTGTACTTAAGTAAAATTCCACTCAGTATAGTACAGGTTAACTTTGGAGTACTAAGAATAGTATTATTTTATATTACACAATTTACAGAAAGATACAATATTCAAACTAATTGTATAAAGGTATTATTCTGTATATTATATTTGAACAAATTATTTAGGTACAAGGACAATCACGTATCAATATATTGGATTTATATGTTGTTCAAATAGCTTTTGATAAAGTTCCGACAGTGAGTTAGCGAATTCAATTACTATCGCATAGCAAACTCTAATAAGAAAATCTTTTAATGAAAAATTTATAATGCTTAGTTATATTTAGGGGTTAACGAACCATCAGATAAAAGTGGTTACTTCATTTATAATTAAATCAGTCCTATACGAAATTTTTCAGCTAACAATGGTGTCAATGAACCGATTACATATTTTTTTATCATTTCGAATTTAATTTTAATAAATGATTACAATAAAAGAATGACCATTTAAAAAACCAAAATAAATTTCTTTCAACTTCTGACACGAGACATTATTTTATAAATTTTTTTTTTTAAAAATAATTTAATAAAAAAAATTTATTCAAAATATTAGCGACAATTTAAAGGTATTGTGCAAAAGCAGTTTTAAAATCCTATAAAGAAGTCATTGACTCTAACTTGCAAATAATAAAATAAAAATAGAATTTTCAATGTTATAGAAATAAAAGTAATATTTTCGGAGTACCTATAGCAGTATATATTTATTTTACTTAGAGGTATTCAATCGATTATTCTATTAAAAAAAACATAAAAATAGTGTTAAAATAAAACTTTTCGTTTATAAGCACGTTTATTTCTGCATGAAATAATATTTTCATTTCAGTAAGATTAATGTGTAACTCTAAGGGGTTTGAAACACGTGTTAGAGGGAAAATATACAATACAAAATGACAACTAACCCTTTCCTAAAAAAAAATAAGAAGATTGTCACATATGCATGTGTCTCATCCATGAATCAAATTTTACAATCATATACTGTTGATTTGTTAACAAAGCGTTACTAAAACTTAGAGTATCCTTGCTTTTCTTTCTTTTTTCCAAATTTTCCACTCCAAAATGTATCCCTCAGTGTTTTAGTTTTCATATATTTACTTCACAATCTTATTAACAAGGGGAATGCACTAAATTACATATTCTTTTATTAAACAATATCTTATTTCATTTATAAAATGCGAAATAAATCTATATTACCGTTATTTTTATTTCATTTTTATTAATAAACTGAAAAACAAAATTCCAATACTAAGTACTAATAATTAGAGTTTCCATTTCCCGGCACTTTTAAATTTCCCGGGATACGGGAAATTTAAAATTTAATTTTTCGGGAAATCCCGGGATCCCGGGAAATCTGAAAAGATTTAAAGAAAAGTACAAATAATAACATTTTAAAACAAAAAACAAAGATATAACAAAACTATAATAAAATAAACAAAAAAATAAATGTGTAATATTCAAAAGAAAACATTTGGATTTAAAATAGTAATAATAAAAATATAATTAAACTAATAAAAGTGCTATGCTATTTTACTTTTTATATTTAATAAAATAACTTTTCAAGAAGCAAAGTACATTAAGTGAATGGCCACTTAGTAAGGATCTTTTTTTGGTAGAAAATATGGCAGCTATTGAAAATACTCGCTCGCTTTCAGTTGATGTAGGCCTTATTGTTTTTAAACAATAGAATAATTTTTTTAAATTTTCAGTCAGTTCACCCGTTAATTCATACATTTTTATTTCTTTTTGAATATTATTAGAATTAGTGTAATCTGAATTAATTGGCATCCTTTTAAAACATTTCTTCACTGCAGTTTCCAAGTTCTTCCGTAAATTTAATTCATCGATGTTACCTTCCATCACTACTTCACTATCGTCACTCTCAATATCAATTGCAGTAGCATCAGGGTAAGTTTTTGTAAATAATTTTACCATTAATTCTTTTGCCAACTTTATAATGCAAGGTTTGCTGCTTTTTTCCAAAAAAATATTATTTAAATTTTGTGAATTTGGATTTTGCAAAAATTGTAAGAGCGAAACTAAATCTTTGTTGCGTCTTTCTATTAATCTTGTTTTTAATACTTGTAGCAGTTCAGCACTTAAAACATTTTTTTGAAGTATACATATTACAAAATCGCAATTTTAGACTTGAAAACTATTGAAATGACAACTTTACATGACAATATATTAGTCTGAAATAAGATTTTTATTGGAAATTAATAAACTTAAATTTCCCGGGAAATAAAAATAAAAACCCGGGATTCCGGGAAAAGAAAAATTACATATTTCCCGGGAATTCCATCCCGGGATTTCCCGGGATGGAAACTCTACTAATAATAAAGTCATCATCAAATTGGTGATTGTTGGGGAAGACACTATTCAATATGAGTTTTATCATATTCTATAATATTTATTTCATTTTTATATTCTTTGTCACTTTTGTTCATGGCTTGTTGTTTTTTTTTTTGGTAATGGCATTTGGTATTTTTATTTGTTTTATATTACGGTAATACGGATTTGATTCTGTGCCTATAGGATAGATATAACTGCTTTATTTTATTCTTTGCTATTGGAAATTTGGTTTTTTGTTTTTAAATTTTTATTTATAGATTTTCAGGGTTAAAGAATGAATCAAAGACGTCAGAATGAAATATATTTAAAATATACTGTATATAGTATAGGATATCAGAAAGTTTAAAATTAAATTTTTAGAAATGTTACGGCAACATTTTCACTAAATTCTGAATTCGCTTATAATAATTAAAATTATTAATAAATTTTTTCGAACATCAATGGAAGTGTTATAAAAAAATTATAATAAAATTCAGGAATTTATGAGTCTTTTCAATCTAGTACGATCGAACAATGATATTTTTGAACAAAGGCAATGTAAAAATCAAAGCGTCCCTTATATAAACTTGTTTAAATTTTCTTTTAAATTTGGATTTTGGACATTTTGGACAAAAAAGCCTCTATGAAACTTCGAACAATAAGATAACTACTTTGGACAAGATAAATCCCGATATTTCATTTTCGATACTAATTGACCATGTCTTCTTCTGTCTGAAGAGCCAAGTAAATTGATGTCAATTTTATCAGAAAAGACAAAACAGTTTAATAAAATGACAGATTTTTTTGGGCAAGTTGTTTAGCAACGAACCCTAGTGTATACAGAAAAATATTCAGACTCGCAAACTTACAGAAATTTTTAAGTATTTTGGAAAAGCTGTATCTCTTAAAAGGTTTTGGCTAGAGGGAAGTGAAAGTTAACCTTTTCGTATTGTCTCGAAAAATCGCCCTTCAAGTCTATACATTTTCGTGTGATAGGATTAAGACCATATCATAGCGGTAAAATTAACTTTTTTTTAAAACCTCTTGAATACTTTATAGAGGTCCATTTAGATTATAAAAATTAAATCCTAGTTTACCAAAAATGTTAGTTTCCGAACATCTTGCAAATTTTCAGAATATTAGATGCTATTTAATGAACGAAGGAATTAAGAGAAATGTTCCAAAAAATGATCAACTGTTACAAGCAAGAATTTGAAATTCAATACATATTACAATTAAAACTTTTAATTGTGTTATAAACTCAAAAACAATTTCTTGATAACTTAGTAGAGAACATAATATAAAATACATGAATATTGCAAAATAAAAATAAATGTTTATATACATATTATATATTTCCTATATAGGGTAGAAAATAATCTTTTCAATCTTTACTACGTCAACAGATAATCGATAATAGAAAATTCAGTATTAAATATATATGTATCAAAGTATCAAAATAAGAATAAGGAAGCTAGAAAAGAGCTAATATGATATAAAGATATAATCATATCATAAAAAGAAACTTCCTTAAAAATTACTAGAAAGTAAACCTCGAGGAAAGAATATGTTTACAATATACAAAATCAATGTGATAAAATTAAAAATTATAAAGGAATAAAATATGTATACTCGTATATGTATATGTAATTCATTTAGTATATGATATTAAGGAATTCGTTGTATTTTATTGTATGAGGTGCGGAAAGGGGAAAGACGGTTATCATTTACGGGAAACATGTCTCTAAAAATAGAAATGCTCTTTTCAGTATTATTATCACTTATTTTTAATTATTAATAATTTTTTCCATATTTCCTTCACACCATAGGTTTTCCATACAAGCCCCATAGGTTTTGCTTTACAATATTAAAAGAGTTGGGCTGGAAGTGCTCATTTAAATCCAGTTCCTTTCAGCTTATTAGAAATTATTATTAATTCATTAGAGCTAGAAGAGTCCTTGTAGTTAGTTCTACTAAACTGAAAAATATGAGTATTTTAACTTTAATATTTTAAATAAATTTTCAATACTGGATATCAAAAGATTAATCGAACTCTTAAAATTAATTCACGAATGATAAGAAGGAATAATAAAGAAAGAGAGGATAAAGAAGGAAGAGAGATATACGACATAATTTAAGAGTTGAAATAATTTGTATGACTAATTACTGAATTAATTTAATATGTTTTGAAAATTTCCTTAAAATTCTGATCAAATATTCTTAAATGCTCTTGAATTCCAATTTTCATTTAATTTTCAACAATTTCCTCAATTCCTTCATTAGTTGAATTCCTTCATTCAACGAAACTTGTATTTTGTTAAAAGTGATCTGTCCTCTAACCACAACGTCCTTTTCATTGTCAGAGTATCAGAGCCAAAAATGGGGGAATCGCAAGGATATTGATAGCAGAATAAGTTAGACAGGAATAGTTTTCTGTAGACCAAGAAACGTTTAGAAACCCATTCAAATTTTGAGAAATATAAAAATTGAGGATTTCCAAGGCTATCAAAATACCTACAGCTTACTTGTAAATAAATGGTACAGAATAATCTACCTACTATTGTAGCCATGCAAAATATCTAATAAACAACACCTGGAACCTGTTCAAGGAAGATTCCATTAAAGTACAAATAAAAAAGAAAAAAAATAGGCAATGGAATTGGCATCATAAGCAATGGAATTGAAGAACCACAAAGGAAATGGAGACCAGACTAAGTAAGGTAGGAATAGTTTTATGTAAGCCGAAAAATATGTGGAAATTCTCGAGGACACCAAGAAACGCAAATCTGGTGATTTTTAATACATATTTCGAATCACTTTAGCTGTTTTAAAAGGAAACTTAACTAATCCTACAAAAAAACTATCAAAGAATTTACATGTCTTCCGTAAATAAATACCTGAGAATACCCGAAATAAAATGGTATTGAAGGATATAAGTAAATAAACAACTCATGGATACAAGTTACAAGAAAGGACTACAGCCTAAAATAGAATTAGATGGTAATCCTTAATAATGGATGCCCTTTGCTCCATAGAGAAGTTATAGGAGCTATAAGTAAAAAAAAACCTGTTTACTTTGAAAATAGAAGAAACTACCATTATACCATTATTCCTTTTTCTAACTTCTGTTCTCGTTTCTGCAATTTTCTGCTTCTGATTTTTTTCTTAACTGTTATTTATTAGTACGTCAAAGATGGAAATAATAAAAATTGATAGTTTTAAAGAAGGGAGGGGAAGGAGTTTTTTTTTTATTTTTGTGTTTTTTATTATCCTGCAATTTTTATTATCCTTTTTTTTATTCTTTATATTCAATCTATGAATTTTATTTCCTTCTCACCCTTTTTAACTGTTTTTTTTTATATTCTTTTTTTGTATAGATAGTTAATAAAAAACTGAGTGAGACAAAGATAGAAAATCTTTCACTTGAAAAGAAAAAAAAAAAAATAAAACGGTGAATAGATTATTATGGTAAACATGCAGAGTATTACATTTATCTTGACACTTTACATTGATTATCCTTTTGATCCTTACGATATTTGTTAAGATAAAAAAAAATTAAAAGAATGGGTTTTCTTAGAATATACTGTTATACCACTTAAAGATGAATATTTATATGTATATGTGTATGAGTATCTGTATAAGTATATAAAACATATTAAAGATAATGCAATTGACAGGGAAAAATTAATGCTGCTAAAAAACAGAAGAAAAAAAGAAAAATAAAAAAAGTAGAATTCATTGGTGGATTTGAAGTTTTTAAAACTGTCAGAGACAGAATAGTTAAAAATAAATAAAAAAAAAAAAACAAAAATGTTAAAGACAAAAACTTATAAAAAGATGAATTAATAAAAATTATACAATTAAAATAAAATAATATGGTAACTTAAAAATAGTAATTTATTAAGTTTTTTTTTATACAGGGTGGTTCACGAGTAAACGGCATCCTTGTAAAGGTTGATAGGGGAGATAAAAACAAGCAAAAACCTTAGTATTAAGTGAGCTAGCTCTATTCCTAACAGTTTTCGAGATAACGGGATTTATAAATTTTCTATTGTCTTTTGTTTATAGTTTAGGAACTAACAAACGTAAGATTCCGAACCTTAATACCATTAATACGGAAGCTTACTGAATTAGCTATTTAACGTAACATGAAAAAAGGCCGTTTGACTTTTAAGTAAAAAGTTATACAGCTTTCAATTTAAATATTTTTGCATTTTCTATTAAAAATTTTAATGACATAATGATGCCATTATGAAACCTATACCCTATACTATACTATAATATATACACTCCTTTGCTCGTGAAACACTCTGTATATTTTGTTAATTAATATTTTAAATAAGTTTCAACTTTTCAGGACAACAATCGAAATGGGGAGGAAAGTAAAGGAAAAAGACTTTGTCAACTTTAGAGTTATAGAGTAGTGTTTAAAGTTTAGAGATATTCACACAAACATAATATAAGCACAATACCTTCAAATTAAGGAAATTCAAAATAAATGGTAAAAAATTTAACAGCTGCATATGGTTTACGCAAATTTTAGAGGTCTAGTCTAAGAGTGTTTACAATGTAAAGTAAATATCCGAACTTGTCAGTCTAGAATAACCAAATTTGCTAGAAGAAGTTGATTTAAAAATAATCTTCTTTTTACCAACCGCTTATATGAAATATAATAAGCGGTAGGTATTGTTGTCGCAATTAGAATTTAAAACATGTAATTTTTGGCAAATATGCATTACTCCGGTGTGCAAAAACCCAAAAATGTGTTCTTTTAATGTTTTCTGTCTGTATCTGTGGGTCTGCCTGTCTGTTCAAACTGTGGAAACGGCTGAGCTTTGGGAGTAACCTCAAAAGGCTTATTATTATTAAACAGCGTTAAATAAAGTTATGAATGATAAAAAATGATAATTATTAAATGTTTTGATAAAAATAATTACGTAAGTAATAGTAAAAAATCTTTGAAAGGTATTTCACATTATGATTTTCCTGTAAGAGCGGTTCTTGAACATAGTATATTTTTAATATACAATGGCAGATATTGGCCATACAATTTATCTATAGTTATGACAAAATTTCAAATATATAACTCAATTAATCTTTTTGAAGCTACAAAAATTCGCTGAGCAGTCGTAGTCAATTTTAATTGTATTTACGCTTTTGGTAATCAAATTATTTTCGTTCGGGCACCCATAGCTTATATTAACTCCAATTTTTGATTTCAATTCGAACCGATCCCGATATTTAAATCCTTATCTATAAACTTTCTCTAAAAGCATTACAAAAGTAAAACTAAAATTAGTACACCCTTAAAACTTCCTAAAGTTATGATGAAGGATAAATTATCTACAGAAATTCATTTTAATTAAAATTAAAATTTTATTTTTTGAACAGATATGTATTTGATGTTATTTTTTTGCAATTTATTTAATAAAATTTTAAGTTCATTATTATTAAAATTAAAAAATATATAAAAGGGTATTTTAAAGATCCAAAACAAAAGATATATTCAATCTTTTATTTTTTTTTTCGATTTGGTTAATTACTCATATGATTTAATTACAGATGTGACTTTAACAGAAATTGTATATTTTTTTTTTCAAAAATAATCTGTTAATGTCGTATTTACTATAATATAATATATAATTATTATATATTTTTATACAAAATCCTAAAATTCAAAATCTTAAATTTTCAAAATCCCAAATAATAAATACCCAAAATTCCAATTACTAAAAGCCGTCCCTAACTCTAAGCAACAAATCATTAATATATTTTTAATCAAAGTGAACAACAAATCATTTATTATAATGGAGGCTGCTACCCCCAAACCTCCACTAAAATAATTATTGGAACCCTGATTTTGTATCCCAATCTGAAATCCTCCTTCCCAACATATGTTTCATAATTAATAAGTAAACAACAAAGCATTTAATAAAATGGAGGCCGTTACCCTGCAAACTCTCACTCAACAAATTATTAGAACCCAGATTTTGTATCCAACTCTGAAATCTTTCCTAACTTTTTTTTTATAATTAATAAGTTAACATCAAAGTATTTGAAATAATGGGGTCGCCGCCCCAAACCCGCACTAAACAAATTATTGGAACCTTGATATTGTATGCAACTCTGAAATCCTTCCAAACTGCTTTTCATAAATAATAAGTCAACAACAAAGCATTTATTATAATTGGAAGTCGGGGGGAAGAGGGAGGGGGGAAATATCCCATGAACATGAAAATATAAAAATATCCAGGAAAAACAATATAATTTTAGTTTTACAACTAACTAAAATTTGGAATTTTGTAATTTAGGATTTTAAAATTTGGGATTTTGCTATTTTGGGGGTTTATTTTTGGAATTCCGTAGCGTACCCCCATTTTTATATTATCTTTATATTAATAAATTAACTCTTCATTAATAAAATTTTTAATTTGAATTTCCATTTAATTTATGATAATATATATAATATACATATAATATATATGTATTTAAAAACTATTTATATATTAAATTAACATGTATATAAAAAAATATATAAAAAAAAAACTTACCGGTTCTTTTATCAGCTTCATTGATTGGTATATTTTCAATAACAATCGGTTCGGAACGTCCTTTTTGATTAACACTATATGCAACAATATGTAATGCTGGATTCGAGTCTGGATAATAATCCATTGGAAGTAAATCTGAAAATAATAATTTTAATGATTTTATTTCCTATATTTTTATGCCGTTTAATTTTTAAATAAATAATTATTTTTTAATTGTGATAATTTTTTTATATAATTCATAAGATGAAAATATATATAAGATAAAACTTATTAAAAAAGTTGATATCTTTTAGTTATTAATTTTTTAAAATCTCAAAAATAATGCAACTAATTAATCAATTTTTTTTTTGGATTTTAATAATAATGATTTTTCAATATTTCAGAATCCATTCGTTGAATTCGCCTTTAAATGATAAACTCATTTCTTTGAAAGTTAGGCCTTAAAAAATGGGATTGAGATTCAAATATTAGGATTGCTAAATTGAATTTGATATTTAATTGGAATTTTTATTTAAATGAAATAATTTTATTCATTTGACCTGAACCGATAATGACTGATATCTAATCTCGATCCTATTGTAGGAACCACTTACCACTAATGAAATATTGATTTTTGATAAGTGAGTGTTTTTTCACTAATTAAACTTCTTTGGCTTGTTGTTAAATGGTCAACTGAGAGGATAACTCCAATTAAAAAAATCATGAAATTAAAAATTTCTTAAACAAATTTTCTTTAGACAAAATCTCGAAAAATTTTGTAAGAAAAAAACGGCAACACTTTAGATTGCCATATTTATCAAAAAGTCAGTTGTACGATTAAGCAATTTGATAAATTAAAAGTGATTTAATTAATGTTGTATTTTTATGAATTTTTTATTTTTTCGAATTTCAAATTGGTGCCATGACTTAAGACCAAATGACAAAAGGCCATAATGGGTTTATGTTTCAATAGGGGGAGAAAAAAAGCCATAATCGGAATTATCAAACATAATGCTTTATTTCATATGGTGCGTTTATATTTAAGCTGCGATAACTGATAACAGCTACATATACATGATTTAAATATACATTATTTAAATTGAAGTGTTTATATTGGAGCATCTCTTTGACATCGATAAACAATATAAATTTTCTATGCTATGCTCTTATAGACGCTTTTATCACTTATCGCAGTTCCAACAAACACGCACCCTTACTCATATGAGACATAAAGCCAAATTTATTCAAAAATTTGGGATATAATAAAAGCTCAAACAAAATCATTTAATTATTTAATATTTTATTTGTTAGTATAGTTACAGAATCATTCAATGTTATCAAAAAAAGCATCCTATATATTAATCTATGTATGGTACTTGCATTAAAGCCAAATTGGCTTTATTTCATTTATCTAATTAGATGCTGCGAGTTCTAAGAATTAAATCAAAATTGCGTTATTTTTTTTTTTTTTCTGCAATTCAAAGGTAAAGTGTCATGATATATTTTGCATTAGAAGGTATTTTAGAGTTGAATTCAAAATCAAAATTAGGGTATTTCCTTTTTCCAGTCCTTATGTCTTATGGATTTCAGTTGCATTAGTAAATTTTTCTTGAAAAATAATACAATTTTAGAATTATAACATCACCTCATTAAATAATTAATTTCAATTAAAATTATACTTAAAGATTAAGTTATAGATTTACTTCAGATTTCTTCATTTTTCTAGAGTTTGTTTCAGAAACTTTAAATTTAGATATATTGGATATTTAACAAGTTTAAATAATCTAGATTTCTTTTTTTAACATATTATAATTTAATGGGCCTAAATAATATGACTGTAAAGGAGTTCGTTAGTTACTCAATTTTTGAAGCTCTAACCAATTAGTTCAATAAAATATTACTACTATTTTTAAAAATATATTATTTAAATAGACTTTAAAAGTTTAGAATAAATTTCTATTTCATAAATATTTAATAGAAAATAAATATATATATTTCTGTTTATATAAATAATTTATAAAATGTCAAATTATACAAAATTTAAACAAACATATATTTATTTAAAATAAAAATATGACCGCGCTCTATATATTTTTTTTAATTATTTTAATAGATAATTAGTATTATTAAATAATAATATTTTTATTTTACAAATGTTTATCCAATTTTTCGAATTTTTTTAGTAAATAATAATATAGAATTTTTTAGATAAATTAAATTACTTTGAAAATATAGTGAAAATAATATTATTTTTTTAATATTACAAAAAACGAGGAAGAGTGTAGTAGAGTAGACTGTGTCAACTCTGGGATACCCGTATGACCCTAACATTTACATTATACCATCCGGTTAATTACTTTTGGCAAAATTTCAAAAATACAGCTTTATTAGGTGTAGTGTAATGCTCATATAAAAGAAGGAGTTGTATGGCAGCTACTCGAACCCTCTACAGTACACCAACCAAATTTTGCAGTAACTTTGGTCATTACACTAAACTATATTTGGCTAAATTTCAGACACCTAGCTTCATTAGGTGTAGTGTAATGCTCATATAAAAGAAGGAGTTGTATGGAAGCTACTCGAACCCTCTGCAGTAGAACACCCAAATTTTGCAGAAACTTTGGCCATAAAACTAAACTACTTTTGGCAAAATTTCAGACACGCAGCTGTAATAGGTTCAGAGCATTACTCATATAAAAAAAGAAGTTGTATGGCAGCTACCCGAACCCATGAACCAAAATGGCTGGATTTAAATAGTGATGACGGCTCTTGCGAAAAAACGAATTTGTGAAATCATGCGGACGGACGGACAGACGGACGGACAGACGGACGGACAGACGGACGGACAGACGAACGGACAGACGGACGGACGGACATACATAGCTAAATCGATTTATTTTTCGATTCTGATCCGATCCATACACTTGACTCTATATCTACCCCCCCTCCTTCTCTGCGTCACAAACGTAATGGCAAATTTATTATACCCTTTGACTATATAGTCATACGGGTATAAAAATACAAATATTGACTAAAAAAAAATTATAATAATAATAAACCACTAATAAATATTTATATTTAAACATAAAATTAATTACATTATCAACTTACATAACCAATATATACATTAATATTATTAGAATATTATGTAATTTGTTTTTATTACAACCAAATATAGTTAAAAGTTTATTAATGATATTATTTGTATTATATTAAATAATAATATAGTATTTATATTTTAAGTATATAATAAACATATATATGTAATATAGTAATTTACCTGATAAATCAATCCGAAATATTGGATAATCAGCATATGTGCTGGTCATATTTAATCTTAATTTTTTGGTTTTAGCATCGTATGCTTCTAACATAAAATGTTGTGGTAAACCACCATCATATCCTGGATAACATTCCAATTCCATTGTTGAATATATTATATTATCATAATTTTCAAAATGAGTTGTACCACCATTTATATTGATATCACCATTATTAATACCACTGCTGCCACCACCACCACCACCGCCACCATTATAATTATAATTACTTGAATAATATGATGCTGATGCTGATAATGATATTGATGGTATATTATTATAATTGTTATTACTGCTGCTACTGCTATCACTACCACTTGCAACACCTTTATTTCCTCTTCCTGTATTACCAGATAAACTATGAGATGATGAAGTTAATGATGATTGCCAATCGTATTTAAGAAATGCAAAATTTGGCACATTTTTTTCTTCTAATTCAACAGCAGTATTAATGGCACTATTGTCAGATACAATATTATGATACATGCCATTATTACTATCACCTTCAATATTATTATTAATTTTTTTATCAACTGATGTATCAGAAGATATATCATCATCCAAATCCATACTGTTGTCTTCAAATTTATTTTTAATTTTATGATGGTCGTTATGATGATGACCATTCATATTATTGGAAGACATAAAATCTGTAGATAAAGATGATATTCCCGCTGATGATAATGCTGATGATGATGATGATGATGATGACAATAATAATGATGAAGAAGAAGGATATGATGATTGTGATAAAGATGACATTGCTGCTACAACTGCTGCTGTTGCTGCTGCTGCTGCTGCTGCTGATGATGATGATGACGAAGACATTGATGTGGGAAAAGATGAAGATTTTTCAGATGAAGACAATAATGGAGAAGAAGATAACATTTCTAATGATCCTGATGACAATCTATTATTAGAATTTTTTTCTTTTACATTTTCTTCTATTAAAGAATTTTCATTTTTAAGCATCACCATTTTTGTAATATGACTATCATTAGTAATTTTTTCTATATCTAATTTATCATCATCTGAAATATTGTCTTGTGTATCATCATTATCATGAAATTTTTTATTATTTTTATTATTATTATTATTATTTTGATTATTTTGATATTTTATATCAGGGCTATTTAATTTTTTTTTTATATTTCGATTGTTCACATTAGTTTGATGTTGTAATTCATTATTATTATTTTTAGATGTTTTTCTATCAAAATTATCTTCATTATCATTATGTTCATCAATGGACGCAGTATCAATCATTGATGATGAAGAACTTATTATAATATTTGTTATACCAGTAGATTCAATTGGAATATTTGAATTAGAATTAATGGTACCAGTATCAGAGGTAGATGAAAATGATATTGATGCTGTATCTAAACTACCATAACTGCTGCTGCCAGTTGGAACAACAGGATGTCCATTTAAATTTTTTTGTAAATTATATGTGGTTGGTCTTGGTTGATATTCTCCAGATGCTGATGCTGATGCTGATGATGTTAATGATGAATATAGTGATGTTGGCATTGATGATGATGATGACGATGATAATATTATTGAAGATGATGGTGATGGATCTGATATATCTAACAATTGAGACGAAGATGAAGATAATAATGATGATGATGAATCAACAAGAACATCTGAAGAAAGTTGTAACTGTGATGTTGTTATTTGTCTCTTTGACATACGTGTCATGTAGTTTTTTTGTATATTTTTATTATTATTATTATTTTTATCATTATTTTTATTATTATTACTATTATTGTTGTTGTTGTTGTTATTTGTTAAGAAATTTGATTTATTTTTTATTCTTAACCTTTTTGGTAATTTAAATGATTGTTCAACATTATTTAAATTATTATTGTTATGCAATTGTGATTCTTTTAAATGTTTTTTACTTTTTGTTGTGTCCTGGAAAGAAAAAATGGAGAACATTATATTAAACATATAAACTTAATGTGTTTTTACCTTTAGGGAGTTAATGGTACAGATTGGGAATTGTTTGAATTTGATTTATTAAAGGAATATTAGGATTTGTAAAGCTGTAAAATTAATTTTATTTGGTTGTATAATTTATATTAAGTAATCACTTCATTATTATATTCTATTAAAATGATTTTGGAAAAATCAAATATCAAGAGATTCTTAGAAATTTTCATTATATAAAATAATTTTTTCAATATTTCATGGTGTTTTTTTTCTATTTATTGAAGGTTAAGATTTTTAGGTAATTTTTCAAATAATGAAAATGAAATAAATCTATTGTTATAAACATTAAGTTTTATTGAATTTTCTAGAAATTAATTAATTGAAAAAAAAATGTAATTGAAATATTCTATAAGATTTGTATAATATAGAGCATCCACTACTTAATCATTTACAATTGTGGGAGTTACAATTGAAGAAAATAAGAGCAAAGGTTAAGATATTGAATTAAAAGCATAATTGAACTTTTCTGATAATCTTAGGTAATTTAAGTTAAGAAGTTTTATGATAGCAATCAACATGTTAAACTTCAGATTTGGTCATAAATTCGAAAACACTTTTAAGAAGTAAACAATTGTAATTAATCACGCTTGTAAGCAGAATTATAATTAATCATCTTTTCAATTATATAACAATATGGCAACACCAGCTATCTTTAAAATATAATCATTTGGTCCTACGCGGATACTACTTAAAACTTAGAATCCCCAAACTACATTCCCCATCCACTATAGGTAATTAATTATAAAACTTAAGATGCATTAAGCTTTAAGCTCAAGCCGCATGTCATTTTCTAAATGAATGACGATTATGAATTAAATAATTCCGATAAATTTTTATAAAAATTACAAGATTTGGATATCTAAACCTTAGACTTTCAGTCTGCACTGTTGCATAAAGGAACTGTGTCAGCAAAATAATATAGATAAATTGAAAATTTTTAAATGTACTACATAGAAACAGAGAAGTTTAGAGGTATCACATAATTTGAAGAAGTATAAAACCTTAAATACCTTGGCCTCATCAAAGGTACAAATAAAGGAACCGAGAAGGACATAAACATCAGATTAAGATTAAGTCTTGTAGAATATATTAATATTCGGTAGACTGAGTTGAAAAATAATATAAGTTTTATTGGAGTTAAAAGGTTTTAAACTTCTAAGCCCGGTCCTTATAAATAAATCCTGAAAATAATCCGCCAGATATTCTGGCTCAAGATAATATCCACTATTCAACTTTGGAATATGGACAGTGTATAAAAACAAGTGATGAAAAAAAACCAAGGGTTTTTAAAAAAGCACATTTTCAAAATAATATAGTGTTTCATACTAAGTATTTTATCGGAACATAATGTTGAAGCTTCAATATTAACGTTTAATTTAGGAAATATATACGTTGGTGATTAAGTTACTGCTTACCTATAAAAACAGTAAATTTTAAAGTCCTAGTATCCCCTCTATGGGGAAGGTTGCCTAATTTCTCAAGGATATAATGCTCACTACTCCCCTTCCCCCAAACTTTTTTAGGTTCTAGGAATTAAATTGTGAATTCCACCAAAATTTGGAATTTTTCTTAGAATTTTTCTATTTAGGCAAAAATGGTTAAAACTGAGAGACACTTTTTTCAATTTAAAGAACCCCTTTTAAATTTAAGAAAAACCTTTAACATGTGTTAAAATATAATGTTAGACCTTTAAATTTTGTATATTAAGGAAAAAATATTTAAACAGGTATTCAAGTTACAGGTGTTTAAAAATAGCAAAATTTCAATTTTCGAGCCCTTACAGCTCCTGAACATGGGGCTTGACAAAAAGATTTCTGAGGATCTAACTTCTCCCAAAATTTCAAAACCCTAGCTTGAACCGTTTAGAAGATATGTGGAGCCAAAAATTTTGAAAAAATTGAGTTTTGCACCATGGTAAATTTTAGTACCGTATGACAACACTAAACATATATTTTTTAAAAATTTATAAAGTTTATAAAACCAGCTATCTTTCGCAGTTTTCAGATTGAAAATACACTTAATAAAACTCTTGTTATAACAATTTGAATATAGGGATTTTCCCAACTTTGGGGGGCTGCAGCTCCCTAACAGTTGGGGCTACAGAAAAAAATTCTTCTACGAAATTATTTTTTTTGTAATACCTACTCGTGGTTAAGATTTCTTTTCTATATTTCAAACGATGTAAAAGTTTTTGTAAACATACGGACAGACGGACAGACAGACGGACGGACGGACAGAGTGAAACTATATAGGCACATTTTTACAAAATTTTTTGAAAATGTGCTAAAAAGTATAACCCAAAATAACAACAATTTATTAAAATAAAGTGGGCCTCGGTGGTGTAGTGGGTAACCATTTGTCTTGTTAACCGAGGGGGTCTGGGTTTGATTACCGGTCAGTTCATACAATATTAAATTAGAAAAAAAAATTATTGAAATTTAATTTTACTTAACAAATCACCATGGTGACCAAATGTATATGATATAACCGAAAGGAAAAGGGCTCGCCAATTTGCAAAGGCATTGTATGTGCTTGGAAAATTTAATAAAACAAAGTTCTCATATTGATACAATGTTCTTAAGGTACCAACATTTTTATAAAATGATTACTTAATTAAAAAGATACACGTTTCGGAAGTTCTAAATTACTTTTATATAAAATTTTTTTAATTTTTAATTTGATAAGATTTTATAAACTAATTTATAATTTACAAAAGATTCCTTAATATAAAATTTTTTTTGTTAATATTTCAATTAAAATTGTATTAAATATCTTATAGTAATTGTAATTCTTTTCAAAAATAACTTTTTTTGAAATTATTGTATCTATACATTTTAAAATATAAAATTATTAGTATGCACTAAATAAAATAAATCTGATAATTTTAAAACTTTCATAATTTTAAAAATAAAACATATATTGTACAATTCATAATAGTATCTATATATATATATATAGTATATAAATTATAGTATATAATATAGTATCTTACCTTTTGAAAATTATATTGAGTATTAGTGATGGTATTATTTGTATTATTTTTTTTAAATTGAAATAAATTTTCAATTTTAGAATGACTATTGTTTGTTGTATGATTATGAATTCTTATTGTTGTTGAATTTTTATCATTATTATTATTATTTTTCAATAAAATTTCTATTAAATCAGAGGATCCTTCCAATTTAATTTGATTCTTTTGTTGTTGTTGTTGTTGTTGTAGTTGTTGTGAATGATTTTTTTCAAATTTAATATTTTTAGAATTTTCTTCACGCAATTTTATATCACGTTTTCGACGCTTATTATTGCTATTATTATTATTATTATTGTTACCATTATTATCAATATCATCATCATCATCATCTTCATCATCAACAATATCCTCAAATGAATCATATATATCATCATAACGAACAATATCATCATCATTACTATTATTATTATTATTATTATTATTATCATCATCATCATTGTTGTTGTTGTTGTTGTTGTTGTTATTTTTTTGATTATTTAATTTAGAATTACTTTTAAAAATATTATTATTATTATTTTCTGAATTTATTGTTGATTTTGATTCAATATCATATTTATTATTGATGTTACTATTGTGAACTATTTTATTTGTTGTTGTTGTTGTTTTTTTAGTATCACGTAAATATTCTAGTTGAACTTTATTTGGTTTACTTGTATCATAATTCATATTTTTATTTAATATAATATCTGATGATGAATCAGTTTGTTGTTTAATATGTTTCATATGATTTTTATGTTGTTGATGTTGACTATGTTGTTGTTGTTGTTGTTGTTGCTGATGATTATGATTATGATGATGATTATTATGTTGTTTTTGTTGTTTTAATGCCATATGATTAGGATGTATTGTTGTTTGATTTGATGAATTCAATGATGCTGATGTAACAACATATGGTCTTAAGGTACAATTTTTTAATGCTGCTGGTTTTGCTGTTTTTTTTGGGATTTAATTAAAAAAAATAAAAATAAAAATATAATTATTAAAAATTATTGAATTTATATTTTAATTTATATTTTGGTAATATTAATTTAAATGTAAAATTTAGTAAACAATGAAAATTGAATTGTTAAAGTTGAATAATTTGTTTTCGATTTATAGTTTTCGATTTTCGATTTTAAAAATTTTTTAATTTCTAAACTGTCACATTGTTTTGAAGTTCTGAAAAGGTGGCTTGCATTTTGAAACGGCTAATGAAATTTAATATCAGCCGGCTAATATATAGGTGATATTAGAATAGAAAAATATTCAGATTTCTAAATTAATTATAAATTATGTTTAAATATAAGTTGGTAGTTCGGTTTATATTAATAAAAAAATACAATTGGTAATTATTAAAAAATAATTAGTAAGGATGTGTTTATGTTGGAGCTGCGATAAGTGATAAGAGCGTTGATAAGAGCACAGCGTAGAAAGTTTATATTGTTTATAGATGATTAAAGCGAGGCTCTAATATAAACACCTCTATTTGAATCATGTGTATAGTTTTTTACGTTATGGTTTTATCGACACTCTTATCACTTATCACAGCTTCAACATAAACGCACCCTTAGATTATGTATAAGACAATTTTTAATCTTCAAAATAGTGTAATATTTCATTGCTTGAATATAATTATAATTGCAATAGTTTATATTGTAATATTAAATTTATATTAAATAATTTTTTTACAAGATAAATTGATGGCGTACAAATTGTAGTATTTGCTTTTTATAATTATAACGCACAATATCAATAATTGATGACCCAGTTTATTTTATCTGAGGCTAAATCTATTGTGACTGTGAAGATGTGTGACCCTTCTAACAGAAGTTATAATTGAATTAAAAAATAGAAACCAAAGAAATAGGAATAAGGTGTAAGGTGTACCACAGAGGATATTAGAAGTGTTTATTTTCAAAATGAAAAAATCAGATATATATAAGAATTCTACAACGCTTGAAAGTGTTCATAGGACGTGTTCTATATGTACCGTTCCTAGATGTGTGAAAATACAAAAATTTTTAAAAAAACATTTCACTCTTGAGTAACATATGATTTTTATTATCTAGTCATAATCTCCTAGCCTATTTTTCAAATATAGTAAGTTTAATATTAATTTGAAATATACAGCCATTGAAAATATCTTATGAATTAGAACTGCAGGGAACAGTTATTTTTTTTTTGAAATTTCAATCGATTTTAATATTAAATTGTTATTTAATCGTTTTATATTAAAAAAATTAAATGATAAATTAAAAATTTCAATAATAATTATTTATTATATTAATTTTAAAAAAAATTTTACCTGCTGGTACAACTTGAAATAAACATGGTTCCCTTTGTCTTCCAATTTTATTCTCAGCATAACATGCTAATGTTCCATAATCACGTTCACTTTTTGGTGTATAAATCAATTCACTTATAGTTTCTATTAAAAAATTAAAAAAGAAAATATCAATTGTTAAGTTTATAATATTCGAATCTCTAGATCTAGATATAACTATTAAATAATCTATGTAAAACAAAGTAAGTAATAGATTTTCATAATTTCGGACGTTATTTAGCTGAACAAAAAATAACTTGAAGTTGAAATATGATCTATTCTTTTATAAATTGGCTATTTCCCTTTATAAGAGCATCATCATAATCCGAACTTAAATCATTTGTTTCGAATTATTATTGTAAATGTTTTAATATTTTTTTTTTCTCCAAAAGTACTTTTAAAGACTTAAGTACCCTCTCAATTAAAATACTTTGTTATCTCTTAATAGATTTTCTTTTGAAATTTTTTTTTTAATTTCCAATAGAAAAAGAAAAAGCATAACAAACGGAAGATGATAGTTGTCCTTGTCATCTTTTGGATACTCGTGGATACTTTATAGGATTTTTAAAATAAAATAAACCATAAACTTTATAATATTAAAAAAAAATAAAAAAAAATTCTTGGCCCGCCCTAAAAGTTGTTCCGAGTAATGTACAACTTTGCCAACGCACTTGCCCTATTACTTTACAAGCCCATTTTAAATTTGAACCACCCAGTAGATAACGGTTTTAATGAAATTTGGTATGAATGAGTTTTTAACCAAAGAAAAGAAAAACTTCAGAGGTGGGCCAAATTGGACAACGGGATCGGGGCGACTTCCATATTTTACAAACCACACGCAAGAATAAAAGCTTATACAATCCATCTTGGATTTATTTCAACTTTGTGGTGCAAAAAGTTCTGAAGAAATGTAAACAAGGCTCTAAAACTGTATAGCAGCTCCTCAAAAATAAAGCCTTTACATTTTGAAACTTCATAAAAAAGCTTGCCCAATTATATAATTTTCCATAAGTAAATTTCATCCTCGCAGTGTTATTAGTTTTTGTTCGAAGCTTTAAAAAATGTTTTGTGTGAATTTCAAAACTGCAGCTCTTTTAGTTTTGGAGTTATCTTGCTGAAACACAAACGGACGGAAAGATGGCTGGACACACACACTCTACCAAATCAATTTACTTTTCGATGTTGACCAGATCCATACCTTCTAGTCTATATCTAGCATATCTAGATCGATGTGTTACAAACGGAGGAGTAATTTTAATATACCCGTGACATTATTTAAATGCACGGGTATAAAAATATTCGGAATAATTTAAAGTATTTCTTCTGTTCTGCTTTATTTTGAAAATTTTGAAATCATTTATATCTAGCTTGTTTTTGTATATTACACTTGAAATCGATTAACCTGTAACTGTTACTATACAGTTGGTCATTTAGTTAGGATGTAAATTTAAAGCAAGCATTTCTATACATAAGTATTAGTATTATATACATATTGAATCGCTCTATTCGTTTATTATGTCAATAGAATCGGAAACACTATAACAGTGAATGTTAATTTTTTTAGTCAATTATCTATCCATCTATCCATTCAATTTTTCATCTTTCTTCTCATTCGATTGAATGAACAGATTCATATTATTTTGTTATTTCCTTATTTTCTGGAGTTTATATCTGGATACTGAAGTCTATATGTAAATTACTGTATGTGAATAGCTGTAAGCGTTTGATTAATTAAATCTTCAAAAGTTTCAAAATTGAATTGAAAAATGAAAAAGAATAAAAGAACATGATACCCATTTTTCCATAACTTGTTATCTGTAATCTGTTCTTGTTAAAGCAGACCAATTTTGTAGTTTTGTTTTTTTTTTTTATAGATTACTCATAAAAGTGTAAAGAATAGGAATTATTGTTATTTGAAAGTAGTTTTGTTTTCATTAAACACTGATCCAAAAATATGAATTCAAATTTTTTTTTATACCATACACCTAAAATAAGTCTAGGGAATATTAACTTTGGTACGGTGTTTGTAAGCCTCAAAAGAAAGCAAGCTGAATACGGAAAAGTGTATATATTTTTGTTAAGCATAGTCTCCAGAGTCGATTTAGCGATGTCATTCCATCAATCCGACTCAGGAGATGTTTTTCCGAAGCTAAGGTGGGGTTCAGTATCATCTCCTGAGTCGATTCCCTTTTGTTCCGCGATTTCCTTCCGTCAATTCGACGAAATTTATACTGTAAGTTACTATTGACGAAAGTAAGGAGTTCATCAGCGAGATTGAAAAATGGTTTCGGATTCTGGAAGCTTTCGGACGAAGAGCAAATAGCCATATCCCCGTGTATCAAAATTGGTACATATGTGTTTGCTTATGTTTCCCTTGTGTCCTCAAAGATAAGAATGAGTTGGAGTAGGAAGGAAGCATATTTTCCAAATTAATAACGCTAGAAACCTGAAATTGAGTACGCGATAGTTCAGTCCTCTTTCCGTTATGTTCTTGGATTTCAAAATAAATTGGAATGGTGGTTTGAATACCTATCCCATGCCCCAAAGACTTAATAAACATATCTTCGAAATTGATAAGGACAGAAAGTTTAAATTTGGTACACAATATCGTTCTGCACTGTTTTCTTTTTGTTCCTAAAATCTAAGATGAGTTGAAGTGGGAGTTCTTGTAACTGTCAAATTAATTTTTCAGGTGAAGGGTATTACTAGCATCGACTTACTGTTCTTTCATTACTTGTTTTTACATAAGAATTAGCTTAGAAAAGATAAACTATGATAGTAAATTAAAAAATAAAAATGTGTAGCACAGCAGTTAATGTATATATTTACCATAAGTTTCAATATGTGTTTCATTTGATTCAATTATAGTACGTTGTGATGCTGCACTATTACTTGAACTTGAGCTACTCCCACTATTTCCACCAAATCCATTATTATTACCATTACCACCACCTCCACCACCACCACCATTATTAATATTTCCACTCAATATATTGCCAGCAATTTTATTTGTTGTTGCTTCTTGTATTGTTGCATAATGTCCAGATGGTACTTCAAAATGTTCTCCGCTACTTGAAAATGTCCATTCAAATTCAATTTCCGGTGGATCAGAATTAACACGACATGGTATTGGTACAGATTCTTCAAGTGATGCACCCACTATAGTTACCTGACTTGTACTGCAAACTGGAGCATCTGGAATATTAATAAAAGTATAATATTTAAAATGAATATATTTGAATTTAGTTTTTTTGTTTTTCATCATATAGAGACTTCATATACTAGATGGTACTGCTCAGTGCTCATCATTATATTAAATCACACATATTCATAATATCGATATGTATATATATATGTGTATATATCATATCAAATGTTAGAACAATATTAAAATGAACAAAATATAGATAATACTGAATAGAATTATAAAATTTTCCATTTTTTTATATTTTTCGAATCTATTTAAAGAGAATTGATATGAAATATTGATGTGTACAGACAGATGAGAATTGATAAATTCCGAATAGAGAAGCTCAAGTTGCCATTGGCATATAAAATAGAATTTGAACCAAAATTATTTTACATCTATACTCATGTCATATAGTATTAAAAAAAAAAAGTTTTCTCAAAGGAATTTATTCTTGTTTCTACTTTCCCCTATTTCCTCCCACTATAGGACCAATATTTAATATTGTATTTTATGAGTGGATACCTACTATATGAATTGGAAGCGTGTAAAGAACAATCCGTACAATATACAGATCCATATATATAAACTAAAAGTAAATAACTTCATTGTTTCCTGTTTAATAAAAATTTATTTTTTAATATTAAAGTTTTTTTATTTAACTTTATTCAGTTTCAGTTCATTTTTAGTTTTGATAAAATTTAATAGAATTGCTTAAAGAAGGATTTTAGTTTTTTTTAAATTAATTTAATATAAGTTACGAGGTGGATTTTATTAAATTCAATTAACTTATGATATTTAATTAATTTATTTAATTCATTAACTCATTATTTATTATTTTATTTATTAATATTAAATATCATGATAATGCTACATTTTTAAAACCCTCGATTACTGAGACCATTATAGATTGGACTTAGAATACTGTTGGTATACACTATTCATTATATTTATTTAATTATACTATACTATTATTATATTCGATAGTTAGGGGGAGTTGTAATGAAACATACTTTTTTTCCTTAAAAAACCTTAAGATCTGAGCGGTGTTAGAACCCGTACTCTATCGGTTGAAACCTCACGTACTGTGTATATCGACTTTTTTTTTTTTTTAATTAAACTTTATTTATTCCAATTTCTCAAATTTACCTTAACCTAAAAAAGTTTACAAAAATGTTCCTTATCTGTATTTTATTTTTTTTAACATCTAAAAATATAATTATTTTTTTATGTTAAGTTATGTCAATAATTATTTGGCTTACTCTAATTTTTAATATACATATATTTATATAATTTCATATCTTTCAAATTTCATTGTAAAAAATGTTGTAAAAAACAATGTTTATTCTTTTAATTTTTCTAAAACCTAAACTATCTTAACCTAATTTAAAAACTTAGCCTACCTTACACTAGTATACATACTAAAAAATATGTTTCTATATATTTCATGATGTACCTAACCACCAACAGTTTTGCCTAATTAATGTATCCTTATGAGGAATACTCATGTCATACTTAAGGAGATCTCTATTAATGTTACCAGGATCATATTCAATAGTTTTACATGTAGCCCGTCTACTATAGTGATATAGTATAGGGACATGATTCAGGTTTTGAATATAACCATTTTTATCTTGATATATAAAGTGCTCTGGTGCTATGAACCCCGAGAGCAGAGTTTTTTTAATGTACTCCTCATTGTGGTAATATATATGAGATATAAGACCATTTTCTGGAGTATTTGTTGCTCTAACATAATGATTTCGAATTAATTTTATCATAAAATTATCGATTCTACTTATGTTTGCTTCTTTGTACAAATATTTATTTGAATAAAAACATTTGTATTCAGATTCTGGTTTGTGTGATTTACTTATACATACTCTTATGCACTTTCTTTCAAATTTTCTGATTTTTTCCATGAGACTGCCGCTTATATTATACCATACTGGTATACCATATGATAGAAGTGGTCTGATCAATGTAAGATATGCAATGATTTTAACTTTATTGATGAGCGCCTTATTATAAAATAGATTTTTACATGCATAAAATGCTTTGATGCCTTTATCTGTTACACTTTTTACTTGGTGTATATAGTTCAGATTTCTATGTAGGTAAACTCCTAGGTACTTCACCGTTTTTTTGGTGTATATCGACGACCCTTACAAACAGTAATTTTTCTAATTTTTAACATATTGCATACTTTTAGGTTGTCTCCTGTATAAATTGTAAAGTAGATATTTAAAAAAATTATGAAAGGATTAAAATGATTAAAATTACGTTTCTTATTCAGAATTTATGTCTCATTATAGTTTGTTACTGCAAATTCTCTACAATTCTAACCTACAACTATACTAGAACCATCTAGAACTCTTCAGTTCTTAAATATTGAATATAAGAATACTTGAAACAGCCCAGTTAATATGACTTAAATAAAAACTGTAGCGTACTAAAAGGCTTGGGTTGTAAGGAATTGCCAATAATTTAAACTTTATAAAAAATGTTTGAGGCTTTTATTACCCAAACTTTAACTAAAAGGTTAAACATAATTCATTAAATAAATTTTTTCGAAAATGTTGTTTTTAAAGACTGGATTAAACTTTTATAATTTACAGGGGAATGAAAAGTTCGAAAGCCACTCATTGGAACTATATTGTGTACCTATGGGAAGTGAGCGAATTTAACACACCAAACCCACATCCTTTTCGAACCTAACTTTATTTCATATGTTTTAATTTTAGACTATATTTTAAGTAACTTATGAATCGGTAAATTAAAATTAGTTGTATGTAGTAGTTCAAATTTAGTAAAATTTAAAATGGAAATTCCATTTAAAGATTTAATTGTCAAGTAATATATTATATCGAAATGACTTTCGCAATTAGACACTTATTTGTATTCCACAATAATTAGATCCTCTTTATACCCGTATGACTATATAGTCAAAGGGTATAATAAATTTGCAATACGTTTGTGACGCAGAGAAGGAGGGGGGGTAGATATAGACTCAGGTGTATGGATCGGATCAGAATCGAAAAATAAAACGATTTAGCTATGTATGTCCGTCCATCTGTCCGTCCGTCCGTCCGTCTGTCCGTCTGTCCGTCCGTCCGTCTGTCCGTCTGTCCGTCCGTTAGTCTGTCCGTCCGTCCGTCCGCACGATAACTCAAAAACTAAAAAAGTTAGGATCTTGAAATTTTCGCAAATTCGTTTTTTTGCAATAGCCGTCATCGCTATTTAAATCCAGCCATTTTGGTCCATGGGTTCGGGTAGCTGCCATACAACTTCTTTTTTTATATGAGCATTACTCTGTACCTGTTACAGCTGCGTGTCTGAAATTTTGCCAAAAGTAGTTTAGTTTTATGGCCAAAGTTTCTGCAAAATTTGGTTGGTCTAGTGAAGTGGGTTCGGGTAGCTGCCATACAACTTATATTTTATATGAGCATTACTCTCCACTTAATGAAGCTGGGTGTCTGAATTTTTGCCAACAATTGTTTAGTGTAATGGCCAAAGTTTCTGCTAAATTTGGTTGGTCTGCTGCAGAGGGTTCGAGTAGCTGCCATACAACTCCTTATTTTATATGAGCATTACTCTCCACCTAATGTAGCTGGGTGTCTGAATTTTTGCCAAAAATTGTTTAGTGTAATGGCCAAAGTTTCTGCAAAATTTGGTTGGTCTACGACAGAGGGTTCGAGTAGCTGCTATACAACTCTTTATTTTATATGAGTATTCCACTACACTTAATAAAGCCAAAAGCAATTAACCGGATGATATAATGTATATGTTACGGTCATACGGGTATCCCAGAGTTGACACAGTATACTCTACTAATAATTTCTTTTATTTTACAAAAATATTGTATCACTATATATACATTTTATACAAATATATCATATTACAAACATATATTTTACACAATAAATATATATGAGAATTAAATATGCTACAATTTAATAATATGTATCTAGGAATACTATATAATGTATATATATATATATTTCTCTGAATTATATTCTCAATGTGATCCTTGAAATAAATTATATTAAAAGAAAATTCAAAAGAAAAACTATCGAATTTTATCTAATATTGCATATGGTGACTTTTCTTACGTTTTATTAAATGGAAATAAACTTATAAGAAATTAATTAAGAATTTCTAAATAAAAAAAAAGTAATCTGCAAAATTAAGTTTTTTCGTAAATGATAATTCGAAAAATTATTTAAAATTTGAAATGCTTCCTAAATTAAAAGATAGTTTTTTTCACCTTTAAAGATTACTTTCCTTTTCTCTACTGTATTCAAATAACAGATGTTAAATATTATAAATGTTCAGGTATTTACCACTTACAGCTCTTACAAAGAGCTCCTTCAAGTTCCAAAAAAGAAGACCATTTATAAAAAGTTGTTTTAAAGGTCTAGTACTTCTAAAGATATCAACTTCCGAACTCAAACTGTTTAAAAAATATAAGGAGTCAAAAATTTTTGCAAAAATTAAGTTTGTCATAACGGAAAATAAAGGAAGACTTTATACATTTTTATATAATCTTAATTTCTAAAGCTTATAAAATCGAATATAATTTGGTGTATCCAGATTGAAAATGTATCTTAAGGAACATTTGTTATAAAATTTTAAATATACAGTTTTTTCGCATTGTGAGGAGCTGTAGCTCCATAATAGCTGAGATTACAGAAAAAGTTTTTCCATGATTTGATTTCGAAACTTTTCAATTGCAAAGTCTTGAGTTCGAAAGCCGAAAAAGAAAGTCAGATTCATTCACTTATCCATTGTGTGTGGTAGGGGGCTGCACATAAATAAACAAATAAATAAATAAGTACTGACGGACGAACAAGTGCATTGATATTGATATTTTACAAAATCTTTTAAAAATGTTCTAAAATTTGTAATATAATTAAAACAAAAGAAAATTTTGAATATTTTGAAAACTTTTCTTTCAGCAGACACTTTAAATGAAATAAAGCATAAATTCATTTTTATTCGCATATTTAGGGTTTTTGGTTTTTTTATTAGTCAAAGGGAAACAGGGAGAGTAAAAATTTTCCAACCAATTTGCACAAAACATAAAAAGTAAATTAAATTCAATAATATAAAAGATATTATAATTCATTTTTAAAGATCTGATTTCAAGGACAAAACTTTAGTAATAAATAATAAGAAATTAAAATAAAAGCATATTTTTGAAGTGTAGTGGAAAATGTTTTAATTTCATCGTATATTATTATTCAAAATTTCAGTAAGGTGCACTTACATTTTGAAATTGAATCTTGAAATTATTCTATAGCTATTTTTGGCTTTTCCAAGATTTTAAATTTATATTTTATTTTAAAGATTTTAAAATTAGAATTATATGCTAATTGAAATACCAGTTGAAGGCTAATTGAGGTATAGCTCTGCTTTGAATTATACTGCGTCTTGTAACTATATAAGTTTTGCATGCTTTTATTGAAATTATCAAAAATAAACAAATAATTTAATTTAGATCTTATAACTCACTGAAATATAAATACCACATAATTATTATAACTTGAAACTTAAAATTTTGAGTCGAAATTAATGAATCCAAATACGGAATTCATTTCATGTTTAACTCAAAATTTGAGTCGAATTAAAATGTTGGGCTCACTTAATTGTTGAGTGAAATGCATGCACTAACAGGTTTGGCGACTTTCAATCCGATAAAATTTGAGTTGAGTGTGGTTTGAGTGCTTTTGAAAACGACTCAAATAAGATTATGTATATGATTGCCGTATGTAATAGCATTGTAAAAGAGCAACTCATGCTCAACTCAAAATTTGAGTCGGACAAAAATTTTTGGGCGAATTTAATTATTGAGTGAAGTACATGCGCTCACAGATTTGCAAACTCAAATTTGAAAGGCATTAAAATTTGAGTTGTGTGTGGATTGAGTGAATTTTAAAATGACTCAAATAAGAATATGTAAAAGGTTGCCATATGCAGTAGCGCTCCAATCAGCATGAGAGGACTTAGACTTGATCGAAAATTGTGCAGACTCAAATTTGATCTGGCTAAAACTTGAGTGGTGTCAAAATTTGTGTGTCCTATAAGTTGAGTCGAAATATGAGCTTTTTCAACTCTGTTAAAAATATCACATTTGATATGGTACGAGTATATGCGATAAAATCTAGCTGAATTTATGACATTCTAAATATTGATGAGGTTCTTGTATTGTCGCTCACACTGAATTCGTTTCAAATAATTTCCTTAAAAAACTTTTAAATAAGAATATGAAATGCTCAGTACTACTTGGTTCCAATGCAAAATTTAATATAATTTCACACATCTTAGCCAACGATTAGCATTAAAAAATATTCAAACTAGATAATGCAACTTATAGATTATTACAGATGCAACCTAATACTGATGCAATCAAATGCATCTTTTCATGGTTCAATTTAATGCTAACATAAATTCCAGTATTGAAATTAAATATAAATAACAAACAATTGCTAAATCTATTATTATATATTATGTGAAATTCTGGAAATATAAAAAATCAATTTCAATTTTTTTTCAAGTAAAAAAAAAAATTATGGGAAAATTGGAAAATTGAATATCGAAAATAATATTAGAAAGAGAAAGAAAAACTTAAGAAAAAAGTGGACAGATCTCATTGCGAAAATAAATTTCCTTTCAAATTTTTTTTTTATTTTCATTTTTTCCTACTTTTTTTTTTTTTCCTTTTTTCTTCAAATGCAAGGAAATAGGATATTATCTTTAAGGACATTTTTGCTATATAAATTTTTATTTGTATTTATATATATACAAATAGATATATATATACATAAATATAAAGAATACATATGTTTAAAATCAATAAAAAAAACAATAAAAAAAAATTTAAATGCAAAAAAAAGAAAAAAAAAAAAAAAAAAAAAATTGAGATAAAAAAAAAACGATAGATAAAAATGAGAGAAGGAAATCAATAATAAATTTCTTTATTTTGAAGACGGTAAACTTTGATGGGTTTTTGGACTTGGTTTGGTTCATAATAAATCATAAAGGACGAACCAATACAAAAACAAAAAATAAGAAGAAGAAAAAAAAAAATAAGAATAAGAAATATGAGAAAATATATTATATATTAGTTATGGGAAAATATTAAAGAATGAAATACTTCCTTTTTTCTATGATTTATACTTTGGATATTTTTTAAAAGTTTTTTTTTTAAAAAAAAAGAACAGATTTTTAAAAAGTTTTCATCTTAAGGTACATGAGTAGCAAAAATGTATATGTATATATATAAGTATATACTAATAGTATATATATATAAATTTTTATTTTAATACAAATATATTAAATGGTTTCAATGGTACCTTTTAAAGTCTTCTTTTTTTTTTTTAGAATTATATACATGGACATACATACATATACCTATTTATGTATGTATGAATATTGTTTTTGTATTATTTTAAATGTTTTTGAAGAAGAAAAATTTTTCCAAGTTTTTAAATAAAAAAAAATTAGGTTTATTTTTTGTAATGGATTCAATATTAGAAAATAAAAAAAAAAATTGCGAATTTTTTGTCTTCTTTTGTTTCAAAAAAAAAAAAGTAAAAAAAATTTATTCTAGACAACAATCAATATAAATTGAATTTTCTTATGATTTTTTTATTCTTCTTTTTTTTTTTTTTGTACTTTTTTTTTTCTAAGCATGTAATTGAAATTTTTGTAGGTTGAATATTATGTTTTTTATACACATATATATCTCTTGTATATGAGTTTGATTGAAAAGTTCTTTAAGAAATCTAAAAATTTTATAAAAATTGTAGACCGCAAGTTATATACAATATTGTAAATTAATGACAATATTGTATGTTTTGTTAAAATGTCTAATAATAAAATTATAATTTGACGGAAATTTGTTATTGTTGTTTTGATATGGGGATAGCTTTCGCCATCCTAACATGTAGGCTTTGCTGTTCGTTGTGCACCTACTTTCAATACTTTTTATCTATTTATAAGTATAAAATTATTTACTTTGTTTATATTTTATACTTTGATATTTTAAATTATATTTGGTCACCATGGAGATTTGCAAAGATAAATTTACTTCTCGGTTAAAAAGCCAAATGCCTACCCATTAACTCACCGAGGCCCCAGAAATTTTTACTTGTTTAAAATACGAAAATTTTGGAATATCATTTAAAATCTGATCAAATATAAATGACATTCGAAAAATCTGCCAATATTTCCCGGGGAATTATGACTTTCGAGTAGTATACAAAAAGTTACACTATGCATTTTTAAACATATTATGTGAGTTAATAAAAATCAAAATATGTAAGCAATAGAATAGCTGTTAGACAATAAGTTTTTATTTATTTGTCTTTAAAAGATTAATATAGAATCTTATTAAAATTGGACATCCAATCAAAGTTGTTGCTATTGAATTCGAGTTTGATAAATTTTGAAAAAGAAACGATTATATTTAGTTTTTAGTGAAAAGAATTTATATTCTGACAGATGTCACATTTTGACTAATAGCATTGTTATGTCAATCATTATACAATCTTATTTAGATCAGACGGTTACATACTTTGTCTAAGTACTAATTATTGAAAAAATATTAAAATGAAGTATGTTTGACGTTTGGATGATTATTTTTATTAAATAAAATTTAAATATTAATTTTTATTTTGGAATCATTATTCTCAATTTTTTTGTAAAGTGCTTGCGAATCATTCAAAGTCTTTATTCTACCTACATTTAAACCTACACTTTAAAGTTTAAAATTTCTATAATATTTGAATGAATGTTGAATATCTTTTTAAACTTCGGTTTGCCTAAAATTTCTTTATATTTTCAAATTTTTTTGAATGAGAATAATTTTTTAACCCTTAAGGAAGCAAATGGGGCATCTGAGACCCAATGGTAGTTATTTATTTTGAAAACTACATACACAGGGTGTCCCGAGTTAACTTGCACATATAGCAGGAGGTGATGGCATCACAACGAACAAAAATTTATATAAGAAGGGGGTTAATTCTGAACTCTTTTCGAGATGTAAGGGGTTAAAGAATTTTTAATGACTTTTCATAAAAAAATCTATAACTTTTGAACAGCTTACTATAGAGAGATAAAAAAAAAATATATTTTGTAGAGTAAGTTGTAAGCTTTAATTTTAATATCCTAATGATTCTCATATACCCAAGTTACAAAGTTACAAAGATTCAAAATGATTTAAAATGAAAAAATTAAGTTTCAAACTCAACCCTGTATTTAGGGTACTTTTTATGGCATATTTAAAAACAATTTTTCAAGCCCTATAATTAGTATCCAATAATTTTTAGCACATTTTCAAAAAATTTTGTAAAAATGTGCCTATATAGCTTCACTCTGTCCGTCCGTCCGTCCGTATGTTTACAAAAACTTTTACACCGTTTGAAATACAGTAAAGAAATTTTAACCATGGGTAGTTATTGCAAAAAAAATAATTTCGTAGAAGAATTTTTTTCTGTAGCCCCACCTGTTTTGGGGTTGGAAAAAGCCCTATATTTAATTTGTTATAACAAGAGTTGTGTTATATATATTTTCAATCTAAAAACGGCAAACGATAGCTGGTTTCATAAGCTTTATAAATTTATAAAAGGTAAATGTTTAGGGTTACCATACGGTACTAAAATTTAACATTACGCAAAACTCAATTTTTGCAAAATTTTTGGCCACACATATCTTTTGAACGGTTCAAGCTAGGGTCTTGAAATTTTGGGAGAAGTTAGATACTCAGAAATTAGTAGGAGTCGGTTAACAAGAGGAGTCGGTGTTTTTTGTCAAACCCCCTGTTTAGGAGCTATAAGGGCTCGAAAATTGAAATTTTGCTATATTTAAACACCTTTAACTTGAATAGCTATCCAATTTTATTTTTATTAATATACAAAATTTAAAAGGCCCAACATTATATTTTAACATATGTTAAAGGTTTTTCTTAAATTTAAAAGCGGATCCTTAAATTGAAGAAAGTGTCTTTCAGTTTTACCCATTTTTGCTTAGATAGTATAATTGTAAGTAAAATTGCAAATTTTTGTAGAATTCACAATTTAATTCCTAGAACCTACAAAAATGCAGAGGGAGGGCGGGGCGGTTGGGTTAGATGAAGTTAGGTCCTTGAAAAAATTGACAACCTTCCCCATTGAATGGCTATTAGAACTTTAAAATAAAAAATTTACCGTTAGCAGTAAATTTTAAAAGAAAGCAATAACTTAATCATCAGTGTATATATTTCCAAAAATAAACTCAGTATGTAATACAATATTAATTTGAAAATGTGCTTTTTTAAAAACCTTTGGTTTTTTTCATCACTTGTTTCTCTTTCTCTAACCGTTTTTGGAATATAAAGAATAGAAAATAGTGTGTTCTATTGGTTGTATACTGATCTTACACATATTCCTTTTATTTGAAGCGGGATTTTCATTATTAATTTGAACAAATCTTTTACAACTACAATTAACAGAGGACAGCAAAATACTAAAGTACATTAAAGTAAAAATCGTTAAAAAAAAAATTATACATTAAATAATATTCCTACTAACCATCATTAAGAAATCGTTAAGAAAATTAATTTGGGTGTATCAGTTTACACACACCTGACAAAGGGTTAATCAAACATTAAAACTGAATGTCATTTTTTAAATTTGTAAATACTTAAAATTTTTTAATATAAAATATTTCTTTAACAAATCGTACAACTAGAGAAATTTTAACTAGATTAAAATTAAATATCATTTTAAAATGCAAAATAATTAAAATTTGAAAAATTAATTATTTAATGTTAAGAGGTCATTCTAATTCAAGAGAATTCATTTAATAGCTTTCAAATATTTTTAGTTAAAATTTCTGTTAGTTTTTCATTTAAAAACAAATTTGACATCATTTAAAAAAAAAAAAAACAACTGAACAAAGTTTAAAAATTTTTTCATATACATATATGTATACAATAATTATATATACTTTGTTATCCATATGTTATTAATTTGTTTAGAAGAGTTTAACAATTTGTATCATAAAATTTAATTCTAAAGTATATGTATGTACAAAATACATGTTTAATTTGATTAACAAGAGATCATTTTTAAACTGACACAAAATCCTCTTATATATATATATATATATATATATATACTCGTAAATTTTCAACATTAAAAGTTAATCATATCAAATGTTATATAATCCGATTCGAATATATAGAGAGCAAATCAAATAAACTTTATATAAGGACATTTAAGTAGATAGATACTGTTAGAAATTTTTGACATCAAGAATTATCCTAGTCTACATTTTATTGTATCTATACATGTATGACGTATTCATTTTATTAAATCCGGATAATTTGGTTAAGTATATATATATATATGTATATAGTTATGTATTTCTATTAAAAAAACTGAAAATTATATTAAAATTAAATTGAAGGATTTATAATTGACACAATTATGATGTGCAAGGAATATTTTGTTTTTTTTTTTTTTGAACTTTGAAAATTTTTTTTTTTTGATGTTTGAATTTTTGTTTTTGTGTTAGTGTGTTTTAGATTAATTTTTATATAATACAATTATCGGTAGTTGATTATAGGAAGAAATTTTTTGAAATTGACTTTTGAAAAGACATTAATTTTACTGTTAAATAATTAAAAACTTTTTTATGTCAAATGTCAAACGAATAAGTAAATAGAATTTGGATATTAGGAGTATTTTTGACATTTTATGGATTGAGGAATATTAAAATACATTTTATAGTATGGCAATACTTTTATTTTGAATCAAATAACCTTAAGAGAATCCAAATATTGGGGTATATTTTATTTGAAAATATTTGTTTAGTTGTTGTTTAATTAAAATTGAAATTTATTTGTAGTATTTTATAATATGATTAAGTATTAGAATGTAATTAAGTATATTTGTTATTCTGTTTCCACTCTGTTAAGGATAAGGTATTCATAAAATCAATTTAGATTAGGCTTCAGTTACTTTAATAGTTATATTCATTAACCTTTAATTACTCGGCTGTATCTATTTTATATGATTAATAGCAGTGCCCGGTCCGCGTTGCTGGCCCCCGTCCGTGTTGCTGGTCCCGGTCCATGTTTCCATAGAGTCAAAGCAAAAGCTCAAATGACTGGAGTTTAATTTTAAATAAAGGAAAAAATTCTTTGATATCTCTTGGGGTTGAATTTATTGTACACATAATTAATTTTTAATTTTAATTAAAAACAAATTTTTTAAATTTTAAATTAAATTCTTTCCTTTTTTTTATAATCTAATTAGTCGGCATTTTGAAAAAACAAATTTCAACTGAAAATAAATATATATATGTATATATATAGATTTATATATATATGCACGTTTGAATATATATATATATATATATATATATATATATGTAATTATTTATGACTACCTATGAATTCGCCAAGATCTTTTCAATGATATCCCACATGATCATATACAGCAAATTTTATATGAAGGGCTTTAAACGGTTTCTGGACCCAATTGGGGCGTCCTGGAAACTTGGTGGTCTCCAAACAAAAGTTGTTAAGCTCGCAAAGACCTTTTCAATGATACCCCACATGATCATATACAGCTGATTTTATATCATGGGCTTTAAACGCTTTCTGGACCCAAGTGGGGCGTTCTGGAACCTTGGTCCCCAAACAAAAGTTGTTAAGCTCGGCAAGACCTTTTCAATGTATTTTTGTGTGTTATATCATAAAACGAGGAAGAGTGTAGTAGAGTAGACTGTGTCAACTCTGGGATACCCGTATGACCGTCATCCGGTTAATTACTTTTGTCAAAATTTCAAACATACAGGTTTATTAAGTGTAGTGGAATACTCAGATAAAGGAAGAAGTTGTATGGCAGCTACTCGAACCCTCTGCAGTAGACCAACCAAATTTTCCTGTAACTTTGGCCATTACACTAAACTATTTTTGGCAAAATTTCAGACACCCAGCTTCATTAGGTGTAGTGTAATGCTCATATAAAATAAGGAGTTGTATGGCAGCTACTTGAACCCTCTACAGTAGACTAACCAAATTTTGCAGAAACTTTGGCCAATACACTAAACTAGTTTTAGCAAAATTTCAGACACCCAGCTTAATTAGGTGGAGAGTAATGCTCATATAAAATAAGAAGTTGTATGGCAGCTACTCGAACCCACTCCACTAGACTAACCAAATTTTGTAGACTTTTTGGCCATAAAACTAAACTACTTTTGCCAAAATTTCAGACACGCAGCTGTAATAGGTACAGAGTAATACTCATATAAAAAAAGGAGTTGTATGGCAGCTACCCGAACCCATGGACCAAAATGGCTGGATTTAAATAGCGATGACGGTTATTGCAAAAAAACGAATTTGCGAAAATTTCAAGATCCTAGCTCCTTTAGTTTTTGAGTTATCGTGCGGACGGACGGACGGACAGACGGACGGACGGACAGACGGACGGGCGGACGGACGGACGGACGGACATACATAGCTAAATCGATTTATTTTTCGATTCTGATCCGATCCATACACTTGAGTCTATATCTACCCCCCCTCCTTCTCTGCGTCACAAACGTAATGGCAAATTTATTATACCCTTTGACTATATAGTCATACGGGTATAAAAATAGAAATTAAAAATTTTGTCAAAAAATAAAAAAAAAATTTTAGGGGTGGACTACCCCTAACATTTAGGGGAATGAAAAATAGATGTTGGCCGATTCTCATAGATACCGGATAAGCACAAAAAATTTCATCAAAATCGGTCAAGCCGTTTCGGAGGAGTATGGCAACGAAAACTGTGACACGAGAATTTTATATATTAGATGAATATACAAATGCTAGTTTTGTGCGCCGTCTATTATTCTACACAAGAGTTATTTATATATTTTTATTAAATCTTACTTTATATTACGATATAAACTATTACAGTAAAATTATACAATTTTACGATATTTTTTTATTAGTTGTGAACCGACCAGGGGTTGAACCCAAGATCTTCAACATGAAAGGCGGTGTCTTTATCACTACGCCATTGGTCAGATTATGTATTAGTAACTGAATCAGTTTCTTACAAATTGAATTTAATTTGATGAGAAGATAATTCTACAGATATTTAATGCAAATCCTTAAGTTTAATTGTAGATTGTTTGTTTTATTCAATAATTTTTAAATTAAATTTAAATGAAAAATGGACCAAAACTGCTAAGAAGTTCTTAAAAAATCTTTAACTATTATAATTTTCAGTAAGACTTTTAGCATATTTTACAAATCATAAAATAACTTTGTAAGTTTTAATTTTTTTAATTAAAATTTCATAAATAATTCTTCTGAAATTCTTAATCAATATTTTAGACAGGATTGATGCAAAAAAAATTACTTTATTTTGTATTTTTGTGCATTGCAAATTGTATATACAAAAGCCTATTAGAAGGAGGCTATTGCATAAAGATAAGGCTTAAAATTTTCAAAAGTATGTAGATTTCCTTTTGAAATTTTAATATGTCTGTCATAAAATCAATTTCAGTTAGTTTCAATATACAAATAGATTTATTTCTAAATAATTATATACAATATTTGCATATTACTTATATAATTATATACACAGATTTATAAAATGCAAGGTATGTAATAAATCAGTTTTTAAAATAGAAATTTAAAAATTTTCTAAATCAATGAATTTATGCAATCTTATATTTTAATTTAAATTGATTTAAAGCATAAAGTAACGAATATAGAAAGTAAACTTTTATATAAAATTTTCAATATTTTAGGGCAATCTTTTTAATTTCAAAATAATATTAAATTTGAATTTCTAAAATAGAATTTCAATTTATTCTTTTAGTATTTTAGTATCAAGTAAATAAAATTGGATTAGATAATTAATGTTAGCATATTCGGAGTAAGTGTTGACATATTAATCAGTAATTATGTTAATGTAATTTGGAGTAAGTGTTGACACTGTTTCCAAAAAAGATTTTAAGAATATAGAAAAATTAATGGAAGTCACTAGTTTGAAAATTACCATGATTTGTGGCTGATATGAGAATATATTTCTATATATAGTTAACACTCCAGTTGTTTGCCAATTCGATCACATATTCGGTGTAAAAGAAAAAAATGATTATTTTGAAATGTTTATTTGAATTCAAAAAAATTGCATATTTTTTGGATATTTTTCGAAATTGGTTGATTGATTGTAAAGTAAATTAAGGTAAACTTTAGAAAATTATAGTATATTATCCACAAGGTGTCTGAGTAGGTAATTACATGGCTACAACTAATCTAGGAAGTGCGACCTCGATTTCGGTCTCGGGTCTCTACTCTTATTAAAATATTTTATACATAACAATCTATTTAGGGACCAAATGAAACTTTAAAGTCAATATTGGCTAACAAATTGAAAATAATTTATTTCGTATAAAATGTGTATATCTGTCATTGATGAGAAATAATTGACAGTAGATATTTTTCAGCTACTCTAATTGCTGTCTCTAATTGTCGTATGTAACCTAATATTTCTAAAATGTATATACCGACAACGATGTTGTAACATTCATCAAGTTACTACGTAATAGGTGGACCGGTCACATACAACGTGTGCAAGATCCCGCATGCCAAACAAGGTATTGAATGGGAAAATAGATAGAAAAAGACTAGTCGGGAAGCCGAAAAAATCGATGGATTGATGCCGTCGAGTTAGACGCTGTGTCAATGTTCTAAGAACAGAATTGGATAACTGCTGCCCAAGATCTAGTAAAATGGACTGTAGCGCCATAGAAGAAGAAGAAGAATTTAATATTTCTAATCATGAGCTGTAACATATCTAAGAAAAATCGAATCACTTCATCACTTCATGAGTTTCAAATATAATAAATAATATAAAATATTATAAATATAAGTTTTTCTCTAGTAACCTAGCACCCGTTTTATCTGGAAACGCTTAGATTAACAAGCCAGACACCTATAGTATAATGTTGAAACAGTAGGGAAGGCTTGGGATAGATTTTATTTTCATAATTAGAATTGATCTCAAATGAATTTCAAATTAATTTACTACTTAAGATAGAATTAGATCTTATGACATATGGAACTTTCTAAACTTTAATATTATTGTGTATTATTGTTAGATTTAAGTTGTAAGATGTATCTGTATAATTGAGTTTATATTATTTAATTAAACTTTATTATTTGTTTATTAATATGTCAATGTTCGAAATATATGTTTAAAGCTCAATGTCGAATGGTAGCTCGAATGGAAAATCAAATCATAATCAATAAAACTTTTTTTGCGACCACATGCGATGCGATTCGGGGGCTTTCGAAAAAATTTAGCTCAAATTCTATACAAAATATATTTTGAATCTGTATTTGGTTTTTAAATAACCGAGTGATTGGATTCATAAAATCTGTTATAAGTTGTGTTAAATAGTTTCAATTTTTTTTTTTTGGAAATTTAGGAGATTGTTCTTATAATTTTGTTTCCTGTTTAAAAGAAAAGGGAAGTAAAGGGATTCCTTTATAATTTTCTTTCAAAAAAAAAAAAATCTTTCAATATTTTTTTATCAAAAAGATTATATTTTGTTTTAAAAGTATTTTTTTTTAAAGTTTTTAGAAAATTTTCAAAATTTTGATATTTATATGTGGTTAAAAAGTTTAATATTTTATAATATGAATATGTAATATGATGTATTAACAGATATAGATACTTATATAAATATATATATATATATACCTTTCTTAAATAGTATATATATATGAATATTTACTAAGGTATAAATTTAAAATAGTTTTAAACATATATTGATGCATTTATCGAATATTTAATGGTTGTAAATATTAATAAAAAGAAATTTCCTAATGGATTTTTCCAGATTTTCTTTCTTTTTTTTTTTCTCAAAATTTTCTCAAAGTTTTGAAAATTTGTTTAAATGAAAATTTCAATAGTATTCATTATTTTATTTTTTATTAAGAAAAGATTATTTTAAAATATACCTAAATTATATTTCTTTTTAAAGTATTCTATTTAAAAAAAATTTTATAAAAAATTTAAAATAAAGTAAAGTAGGCTTTTTCATGAAACTATATTGCTTTAATTAAAATTTTTACTTAATTACTTACTAAAATATGTTTAAGAAGATTTTTTTTAATATTCAAATTTATTTAATTACTTCGAAGAACAATTAACATATATTTAATAGACCTATAGTAGATACTTTTAAATTTAAAGTACCTACTATAAAGTATTGAAGCTGCCAAAGTTGTCCTACAACTTTAAAAAAGGCTTAGTTAAATGTGGCGATAGCTTCCAGAATTTAATACTTGAAAGCGTTGATAGTAAGAGATTATCATTATAAAGAATTGTAAACTTTTGTTTTATTTCGGTGACGTGACAGAAATCCCAAGGCTAGAAATAATAAATGGAATCAAAAGTCTCATAAAACTTTTTCCTTACTACCACTGTAAGATAAAGTTCCAAAAAAAAAAATTAAGGAAATTCCTATAGGGTTTCTGTGTCTTTGCAATAAAAACTCCCAGGTGAGTCAAAAGTCCCAATGATATCTCTGAACCTTGTGACTTTTGATTTGGCATTGTCTAATTTTTTTTTGATATTTGATTCGAAACTGATGAAAAATATTTATTTTATTAAGAATTATGAAAAAATGAACTTACATCTTATTCTCAAGTTAACTAAGGCACTTTGAGTTTCTCCTCTATCATTTGCTGCAGCACATGCATAATGTCCAGAATGTACACGTGATATACTCTGTAATACCAATGATCTTGTTGATATAATAACACCCCATGTAACATTTTGTATAACTGGAATACCCTATAAAAATTTAAAAAAAAAAAAGAATATTATTTTTAAAATATTTAATTATTCCAATAAAATAAATATTTCCAATTAAAATAAATATTTTGTATACAAATTAAATAAATTATAATATTATAATACTATTAAAATATAAAATTTTTATATTTGGCTATTTTGCATATAATTTTTTTTCAATTCTATTAAAAATCTTTGAATATCAAATTATTTTATTAAAATTGAATTATTTTGGCCAAATTTGGTACAATATTTGGAAAATTCGACTTAACTATTAGAAAAAATAGTAATTTAGACTTTTTTTAAATTTAAATATAAACTTAATGGATTAACTTAAATAGAAATTATAAAAGTAGTATAAAGAATTATTAGCTCGACTCTTAAAAATTCTCAAGAAACATGTTAAATTTATTTACATTTGAATATTATTTATTAGCTAGGAAAATAGATTTGAATTTAACAAGTACGGCTGGATAGCACAATGGTTAGAGTGCCACCCTTTTACGCCAAGGGCGCGGGTTCGAATCTCAGTGAAAGTGAAAAAACTCGTATCCGGTTTTCGATTCGACTCAACTACAATTCGCCATTGGATTTAAATTAATGGCTTAATCAATAAATAATAATTATATATCTTTAATGCAAAAATACATTAATATAACAATATAAACAAATAATTTAATTAAATAATATAACTCACAGATATGGAAAACCATATATCTCAAATACAAAATTATTAGAATATAAAACAAAATTGAACTGTATCTATTTAAAAATCTAAGATGTTTCTAAATGTTATAAGGCGTATAATTATCTCACGTTTTTATTGTATGTGGAATTCATTTGATCAGTTCTAATATTAAGAATATTATATTTCCCCCAGTTCCGACATGTACATGTATAGTCAGGCAGTTTAGCCTACAACAGTTGACAGCTAGCACGTATAGCAAGCATTAAAAAAAGTATCAATATGTACAATAGTTCAGAATTTTCCAAGATTATGCTAATTAATTACAAAAAAACTATCAGAACAAATAAAAATACAACACGAAATGTCAAAAGTTCTTTAAAGTATTTAAAAATAATATTTTTTATAAATTTTAATATAAAATAATTTTAAGTAGGTATTTAAAAATTGTAAAGCTAATTTTGAATAAAGTAGAATATAAACGGAAGGTTTTTTAAGATGCACATTTTCAAAGCACCATCAATGTAACATTTTTCTATTAAAACTTGTAATTTGTCTAAGAATTTTTGTTTTTAGAAGGAAACTTCTAAAAAATTAAGAGGAATTTTTTTTATCATTATAATAAGACCCTATTATGGTACGGACCTTAATATATGAAAAAATATATCTAATGTACAAGTTGTAATTTTCACACATAGTTTTTAAGAAATATGGATTAAAAATTTTTAGTGCATAATTTTAAGCCTCCTGACTGTGGGTCAGATTTTTTAAAACACTTTGTTATTAGATAAATGTTAAATTTTTTTTTGCCAGCTTAGATTAAAAAAATAAATAACAGTAACGTTTAAATTAAAACTCTTTCTTTAAGGAGTGTGACAAATGGTTATCCCTAAGCTGTCAAATTGTTAAAGAAGCGTACCCGAGGTAATGGTAATTTTGTATTTCATAAATACAATGCCATTATAGAACTATAAATAAATTTATGTGCTCCTTAAAGAACTTTGACATTTATTTTTTTTTGTAGCCCCATCCGTTACGGAGCGACAGTCCCCAAAATCGGAAAAAGCCTTATATTTAAATTGTTATAACAAGAGTTTAAAACATATAAAGTATATTTTCAATCTAAAAATACGAGAAAAGACAGCTGATTCCATGATCCTCAAAATTTACTGTTATGTGAAACTTGATTTTTGCTTCCTGATATCTACTGAAGCACTTTAGCTCGAAACATGAAATTTTGGGAGAAGTTAGATTCTTAGAAATAAGAAGGAGTTGTCTAATAAAATTTTTTTAAGACGCCCACTGTTTTGGAGTAGTTAATACTTGAAATTTGGAATTTCACTATTTTTAAACATCTGTAACTTGAATACCTGTCCAAAATTTTTTTTTTTTGGAAAACCACACAGTCAATCAGGGCTTGTCAAAGCTTTACCAAATAACATAAAAAATTTCTTTAAAAATTATAATTTTTTTTTTTAATTTATAATATTTTTAATTTTTAGCACATTTTCAAAAAATTTTGTAAAAATGTGTCTATATAGCTTCACTCTGTCCGTCTGTCCGTCTGTCCGTATGTTTACAAAAACTTTTACATCGTTTGAAATAGAGAAAAGAAATTTTAACCACGAGTAGCTATTACAAAAAAAATAATTTCGTAGAAGAATTTTTTTTTGTAGCCCCACCCGTTACGGAGCTGCAGCCCCCAAAGTTGGAAAAAGCCCTATATTCATATTGTTATAACAAGAGTTCTATTAGGTGTATTTTCAATCTGAACGGCAAAAGTTAGCTGGTTTTATAGACTTTATAAATTTTTAAAAGACAAATGTTTAGGGTTGCCATACGGTACTAAAATTTACCATTATGCAAAACTCAATTTTTGCAAAATTTTTGGCTAGACATATCTTCTAAACGGGCCAAGCTAGGGTCTTGAAATTTTGGAAGTAGTTAGATCCTTAGAAATAAGTAGAAGTCGGTTAACAAATTTTTTTTATCACGTCCGCTGTTTTGCAGCTATAAGGGCGGGAAAACTGAAATTTTGCAATTTTTAAACACCTGTAACTTGAATACCTGTTCAAATTTTTTTTTTGTGATTTACAAAATTGAAAGCTCTTTAGTTATATTTCAACATGTGTCAAAGGTTTTTCTTAATTTTGAAGGGTGACGAACCTACAACCCCCACAAATTCCAAAAAAGCCCTATATTTAAATTGGTATAATAAGAGTTCTGTTAGCTATATTTTCAATCTTAATAAAGCAGAAGAGAACTGCTTTCTTAGGCTTTCCAAAAATACATCATTAAAATGTACAGAGTTGCCATACGGTACTAAAATTTACCATTATGCAAAACTCAATTTTTGCAAAATTTTTGGCCCCATATCTTATAAACGGTTTAAGCTAGGGTTTTAAAATTTTAGGAGAAGTTAGATCTTTAGAAATTAATAGGAGTCGGTTAACAAAATTTTTTTGTCACGTCCCATGTTTAGCAGCTATAAGGGCTCGAAAATTTAAATTTTGCTATTTTTAAACACCTGTAACTTAATATACAGAATTTGAAGGTCCAACATTATACTTTAACATATGTTAAAAGATTTTCTTAAATTTAAAAGCGGTTCTTTAAATTGAAGATAGTGTCTGTCAGTTTTAACCATTTTTGCTTATATAGTAAAATTCTAAATAAAATTCCAAATTTTGGTAGAATTCACAATTTAATTCCTTGAACCTAAAAAAGTTGGGGGAAGGGGAGTAGTGAGGATTAGATCCTTGAGCAATTGGACAATCTTCCCCAAAGAGGGGCTATTAGGGCTTAAAAATTAAAAAAATTAATGTTTCTATAAGTAAGTAGTAACTTCGTCACCAACGTATATATTTCCTAAATTAAACATTAACATTGAAGCTTCAACATTATATTCCGATAAAATACTCGGTATGAAACACACTATTATTTTGAAAATGTGCTTTTTTAAAAACCCTTGGTTTTTTTCATCACTTGTTTTTTTTTTATTTGAATTTTTAAAGAAAATTTTCTTTTTTTTTTCAATTTATTTTTAGTTTATTTTCTTATTTTATTTTCTACTATTTTTAAAGTTTTCAATTGTGATTTTGTTTTTTCTTCTTATTTTTTTTTGTAATTGTTGTGGTATAAATCATAACCTTGGAATTAAAAATAAAATAAAAACAAAACCTACATTCCTATCATTTTCTTTCGAATTTCATGTTTTTTTATTATTTTTGCAATTCTTTTGATTTTAATGAAAAAGTACAATACAACAACAACAAAATAAAGAAAAATGTTAAAATTGTAAAGATGTATGTATGTAAAAAAAAAAAATTCTAAGTATTACCAACCATGTACTGGAATGTATTTTTGGAATGACAAGTACTCTTTAAAAATGAAAAGAGAAAGAAAATGATGACAGCAAAAGTTTATATTTTTTGTTTTAAGTAGGTACTTTTATTTCTCTTGTACATGTGTTTATATGTATGTATGTATGTAAAATAATGTACACGGTATTCCGTTTCAATTATTGTTTGGATTTGTAGATGAAGAATATGAAGTATACAACAACAACAATAAAAAAAATTATTTTACGTGGTTTTGATTGTATATGACAGTGCCCTTGTACTACAATCAAGTATAGATTTTAATTATCCACATATTCAAGTACAAATGGAATTTATTTTTATCAAAGATTTTATTTTTCCAGTATTTTATATTTTTTCTTAGTAAATTAAATATTTTTTGATATAATTGTGGTTTAATTATTTTATATTTCGTTTTAATTTATCGTTTAAATTGAAAAATTTAAATTAAAATTGAAAATATTTTAAGAATTTATTTATGAATATTTGTTATTTTCATAAAAACAATTGATTTTCATAAAATTATACGATAAATTACATTCAAAGATTTTATGATGGTATAAATCTTTTGAAAAATTCCACAAAGTTTCTGAAGCAAGAGTTTTTTAATCAAACAAAAGCATTATGTAAATAATGACATTTCAAGTGAAAATGTAAAATTTTAAGGATAATTATATAATTTGTGGGTGTGGTTTTAAAATTTTTTATTAGATGACGTTATTGCTATTGAAAAAAGAATTTTTTAATTTTCAATTGGAATAAATTGAATATTTTTAATAATCACTTTAAAAAGGTTTTAAGTCAGAAATGGACTTTACGATGAGCTTGTTTTGTGGTATCTTTATTTTGCCTTAAACCTTTAACTAATTAATTCAAACCAATAGAAGTTTTTTAAATAACTGGACATTTAAATTGACAGAAGGAAAAATGAATAAAAATTTGACAGATGGAAAAACGGTTTTTTAAAATGAAAAAATTTAATTTAAATAGGTACGATACTATATTTAAATTTTTTTTACTTTATTGTTCCGTATTAATTTTTGAGGTATTTCTAAGAAAATTTTAAACAAAAGAAGTATTTTAATAAGTAAAATTTTTTATTTTTTATAAAAATGTTAAATTGAAATATTTCGGATGTTTTTAAACCTTATAAATTAATTTAAAAAAAGGTAACATATGAAATTTTTTTAAAAAGGGTGACCAATACATCACAAAAGTTATGAGAAATAAGAGATGTGCTATTCTTGAAAGAATATGTCATAAAAAGGTATGCAAATATTGTTTTATTGCTAAAAAATATGTAAATACGTACATACATAAAATTACGATTTTTTTAAAAATGTTCTTCTTAAAAGTGAATGTTTTTTATAAACATTAGAAACTTTATTGTGGGTAAGAGACCCTTTTAACTTCTTTAAGGAGTATGGGGCATTAACCAAGTCTATTAAGACTAGGCTTCAGTTTCTTCAATCGTTATATTCACTAAGTCGTTGATTGCTCCTCTGTAGCTATTGTATAAGATTATGAATACACAAATTTTAATTTTCTGCGCCATCTATTATCTTACACATGAGTTTTTTATATATTTTTATTAAATCTTATTTTATATTACGATATTAGCTGTTACGATATAATTATACAATTTTACGATACTTTTTTATTGGATATAATCTGACCATTACATTAAAAAAAATATATTTAGAAACTTATAAAACATTTTGTATTTTTCTAGCTCTTATTGAAAAATTCAATTGCCCAAAGATAAATGTTTAGGACGAAAGCTTGAGAGATATTTATAAAAATTAAGATAACATATTAATAATTTAAAGCAAAATAAGTTTACAGCGACTGATAATTGACAAACAAATTTTTCCTAGTGAAAATATTAGAAATCTTCTAGGAAATCAAGGAATTTTTGCCATATATATATTCAACACTTTGTACACCTTGTACACTAAATTTAAATGAATGAAGTCCAATTTTTCCAAGTTTCTGTGAGCTTAACTGTTAAGATCTAACCACATTGAAATTGAGGCTTTTAAAACAAGTAAGTACTTTACTTCCTAAAAGCTTCAATAACATTTGTACCTGAATTTTCTTCCGTATAAACTCTCCAAGTGGTTTTTTATACAAAGTACTTTATATTTTATTTAAAGTATTCTGTCTAACAGTTCTTAGACTTTATTTGGAATTAAATATGAATGTACAGATTTTGTCAATGTTAAATTGTGTATTAAAGAATTCTAATGATTCTAAAAATGATGCATCAAAATGATAACGTTGTATTTTTTATACCCGTGCATATATATATGACATCGGGTATATTAGATTTGCTCCTCCGTTTGTAACGCATCGATCTAGACGAGCTAGATATAGTGTCAAGGGTACGTATCGGCTCAGAATCGAAAAATTAGTCGATCTAGCTATGTGTGTCTGTCCGTCCGTCCGTCCGTCCGTCCGTCCGTCCGTCTGTGTGTCAGCACGATAACTCAAAAACTAAAAGAGCTACAGTTATGAAATTTTCACAAAATATTTTTCAATCAATTTCTAGGTTCCCTATTTTTTTTGGTTAAGATCGGACCAAAACTTTGGGTAGCTCTCGAACAGCTAACTTTTTTAACTCCAATATTTTCATACAAAAATTTGAAATATAGCTATGCACCTTGTAACATGAAATTATATGAATTTTGTTTGTTGTTGTTTTTTGTTTTTTTGTTTTTTTTGTTTTTTGTTTTTGTTACAAAAAGTAGATAATGATTTCGAGTTAGAATTTCATATGATTTAAATGATGCGTAGTTTATTTAAGATAAGCAAAAAAGAAGACAAAGATTTTTTTTAAGTAAATGGCTTCATAAATAATTTATATATGTATATTCATATAATATGTATAGGTATGTGTAATATTTTGAATGAATCATTTTATCAATATGATTGTATGATGCTTACTTTACTTAGGTTTAATATATTCGTGAATTAAAAATTAATTAAAAGAGATAGAATTGAAAAATTAGAGCTAGAGTTTTGAAATTCACACAAAACATTTTTTGGACATTTTTAAGGTTCCCTATTCTTTTTGGTTAAGACCAGACCAAGGTTTCGGGGAGCTGTCACACAACTTATTTAAACCAATATAAATTTCTTCAAAAGTAATTATACTAGAAAGACGAAAATTACACACGGTTAGTTTTATAATGAATCAAGCACTTATATGAAGTTTCAAAATTTTACGGCTTCATTTGCGGGGGGCTGCCATACAACTTCTTTGCACCAATATGAATTTCTTGGAAACTGAGTATACTACGAGGATGAAAATTACACACTGTTAGTTATATAATGAATCGAGCACTAATATGGAGTTTCAAATGTTGCGACCCCATTTTCGGGCAGCTGCCATACAAAGTTGTCAATTCGATAACTGTGAATCTAATGAAGCTACGAGGTTAAAATTAAAACTGGGCAGTAAAGTAATAGGGCAAGTTAGTTGGCAAAGTTGGACATCGCTTGGACCAACTTTTGGGGTGGGCTATTTTTTTTTTATGGTTATTTTTTTTTATGGTTTTTTTTTTTGTTTTTAAGCAAAAATTATGGTATAATGAATTAAAAATTTAATATTTTTTTATTTTATTTAATTTTTTTTAAGCAAAAATTATGGGATAATAAGCTAAATTTTTATTTTAACTATTTTACTTTCTTATATTTTTTTTGTAATATTTATAATAGCATGTGGAAAATAAATAACGGTTAGTGGTTAAGCACGGGTATCTAAAAGTTGACAAGGGCAACTATAATCTTCCTCGTTTAATTTGTTTTTAATTTAGAACTTAAAAAACTAAAGAGCATCTATCATCTTTATGTTGAAATGATATTTTTAAATGTTTCTATTGAAAAGTTAAAGTACTTCTTCATATAAATAATATATAGAGTACAAATAGTTACATACATATTTTAAAACTCTTGTCAAAAGAGATAGTATCGTTTTTAATTTTTGTTTTTTTATTTAAATATTTTTATTTTTCTTATTGTACATTTTGAAGTTCTCAAGAATCCTTTAAAAAGTAATAATTATTTTTACTCACTAATGTTCATAAGAAGTGTCTCAAAACTAATGGTTTGTTGAAGTATTAAACAAATAACTTAAAAAGAACTTATATGCAAGAATTTAAAGACTCTTAAAGGTACAAAGACTTGTTAAAAGGAAATGAAATGATACTTTAATAATATTTCCTAAATACAGTTAAAATTTATTCAGCTTAAATTGGTTAGTGTTAAAAGAAATGAAGTAACAGGACAAAATAAAATGAAGAAAGTTTTAGAAAATAATAATAAAATATCAGAATTATATGTTGGTATTATAAATAAAAAAATTCAGACAAGATTTTAATTATATTTACATTGCACAACAAAATGGCATTTCTGTGAACTTTCTTTTCAATGTAAGGCTGTATTTGTTTTTTTTTTAAGATAAGAATTAATTGCCTATAGCACACCAATATTTCTAGAACGAATATATTATTAGCATTTGGACTGTATAAATCTATGAGGATAATAAATAGATATAGATGGAACCATTTTCTACCTATGCTAATCATATTTATTTTTTTAGAATCATTATACCGAATGTATTTATGACCCATTTTAAAATATTTAATTCCCTAAAGGGACTTATGAACCATTAAGTGAGTTATAATTGCCTTTATTATATAACTAGTTCCTTTAGGGAGTAATGACCAATTAAGTGACTTATAAATCCTTTCATTAAATTTTGAGTTATAAAATCATCCAACTTAATCATCCAAAATTTTGAAATAATTTCTGAAAATCTTTTCTTATCTTTATAATTTAAAGTATGATAATATAAAAATATATATAAGTAAAATATTAGATGTACAACAATATGTATTTATATATCTATCAATGCAAGATACTATATTACGAAGCATATTTGGTTAAAAAATTAAAAAAAGTTAATCTTTTTTTCAGAGTGTTTATGAATTCATGTATTCATGTAACTTTGGTTACAAAATCATGATTACTCTTTTTTTAAAATAGAAAAAGGAAATACTCTGATTTCGAGTCCAACCCCAAAATGTTTACACGTCACTGATATTATATAATTAAAGTTAATATTTTTTTTAATATTACTAATAACCTCTCAGCTAGAGAACTGAATAAGGGAGTTATGACCCACCACGTTGAGTCAAAACTCCCATATATAATTTTAAATTACTACAAGTATTCAATTAGTACTCTTAGCTTAAATAAATACGATTTTGGTCCAGCTAATTACAATTTAATTACAGCAATTAAAAGAAATACAATTTAAGAAAATTACTTTAAACAGAAATGAAATTATACAACTCTCAATCATTTATTTAAAAAAAAATTATTCTGACCTTTGTTTTTAGAAAACAATAGAATTGAGATAGGAACAAAAAGATTAGTTTCTTATATTCAATTGATTACTTTTTTATTAAAGCAGTACTTTATACATGTACCTAAACACAAAATACATTTGTTCTAGAATAATGTTATTTGATTACTTTGATAGAAATCAAATTATTTGAATATTTTTGTATTCATTTGTATTGGATGTCCTTACACAATTTTTTATTTGATTTTCATTTAATTTTATTTTATTTTCCATATTTGTTTTTACCTTGAATATTAATAATAATAATATGGTGACAAGTACTTTAACTGAATACAAATAAAAAAAACATTTTATATTATATTATAGTGCTAAAAATATTCATGAATTTATTATTTTATAAATAAATATGTTGACACTTTCATTATACCAATATAAAAACAATAAAATGCAAAAAAAAAAAAACACATAAAGTAAACAAATTCAATGAATATTAAAAACTGATATTGGTGGCATCTACTTGTATATGTTTTTTTTTATTTGTATTTTAATTTGGCCATGAAAATTGGATGACGTAAATTGTCTAATAAAGGCAATACACAATATTTAAAGGTATTAATTCTATTGTTCTAATTCTTTTTCAGTTTAAATGCATGTTTATTTATTATTAAAATATTTTTCAAAGAATTCTTTTATAATAAAAATATCATAAAATTAAAGTAATGTGTTACCAAACATTAATAAAACAAACACATGTCTATGATGACCTATATGGTACAACATTATTGTGCAAGTCTAATGGAAAAAATACGTATATTTGAAAGAAAGTGTAAAAGAGTTTGTATTAATTATCATCGTAAGTCTGGATCCTAGTTTAAGCATTTTTAATCTAATAAATATTTGCACAAGGAATCAAAAATTATTTGAATTCAATCACTAATATAGAGTATTAAATACTCCAGAAAATAGTTTGATATCTCATGCATTTTACCACAATGAAAAGTAACTAATATTTTTGTAATGTTTGAAATTGTTTTAAAATTATTAAAATTAATTATTTTAAATATAAGGTCATTTTGAAACCGTCCTTAGATCGGCTGCAGTTATTTTATTAAAATTTGTATGCACTTGGAATCAAATTTTAATTATATTCTGGGAAAAATATTATTAATTTAATACTTCATGTTGTTATTTTAATTTAATATTTTCAGTAAAAAATTTTTAATTTATAAAACGGGTTTCAACAAAAAATATTTTACTAAATTTTCTCAAAAACGATTTATTAGGACATAAACCAAAAGTTAATTCAGTGGATAGTATTTAATAGAATATTCTAAAAATTATATGTATAGTTTGCTAATATTTAATATACATATAAAATTTTTATAAAATCAAATTCAACAGGTTTGTTTCGCTTAGAGACCTATTTTCAGCTCGTAACTAAAGTATTGTGAAGCTCTTAATGTAGAATGGATTTTGTAGGGAATAAGTTAAATATAATAAACCTACTACCTACTCTGTCAAATTATAAGACTCAGAAAAAATAACACTGAAATTTTTATATGTAAGGAATGAATACTGTAAATCCTAGTTATTTAAATAATATTTTGCAGCAAAGAAGTTAGTTATACTTTTGACTTTATGACAGGTAGCTGAGTTGTGCGAAAGTATACACTGCTCAGAATCAGGAAACTATTCTGCGAGCTAAGGCAAAATCGGTTTTGTAAATTTTTGTTTTTGCTAGGGTTGCTTCATTGTTCCCTCGACAATATATAAGCTTCCCATGCCTTTCGAAGTAATTACGAACCCCACCATAAAACTTATGAAATGTTTGATCGTATCTACGAGTTAGTCTGCAATTTGTAATTTCATATATAATTTCTTAATACAACTTTAATTAGGTTCAGTTTAAATAAAAATATTTGTTTGTTAAAACTAACAAAATTTTTTGACAACATCATACGCGTTGTTATATTGTTAATATTTAAAATCGTAGTAACCATAGTAACAAAAAAAGAAATGTATTGATTTGGCAGCTTATTGTATTATTTGTTTCAAGATTTCATTATATCAGAAAGTATTATTGTTTTCAATTATCAAATGAAAAATGTTTTTTAACACGTGACTTCATTTAAACCGAAGTTCTCTGTGATTTAAAATTATGTTCACTCGGGAATAAGTTATTAATTATTAATGAATTTAATAATTCCTCAAAGAATTTTAAATGTTTTGCAATTAGAGAAATTTCTAAAAAATTCAGTGGCTATATAATAAAATAGATACAAATTAATTTTATTTTGCATATATATAATATCATTTATATGTATCATATTCAGTACCGTAATGTTTCCCAAACTATTCCAAACTTAAGATATATATAAATCTTTCATCTCTTCTTTCCATAGTCTGGGAAACTTTATTAATGTTTGTAAATATTTGATGGTTATAACTTATTTAATTTTGACTCAATTTTTTTGTCAACATGCCAAATAAAGTCGTATATGAAATTTTATGTAATGTCTTATATATTGTAATAAAATAACGGTATATCCTCGCGGTTTTTTTGTGTTTACTCCTGTTGATGATGTTATGATTTCTTTTCTTGTTAATATTTATGTTTTGTTTTTATTTGATCTTAATGATTATACCCGTGCATACATATATGACATCGGGTATATTAAAATTGCTCCTCCGTTTGTAACGCATCGATCTAGAGGAGCTAGATATAGTGTCAAGGGTACGTATCGGCTCAGAATCGAAAAATAAGTCGATCTAGCTATGTGTGTCTGTCCGTCCGTCCGTGTGTCAGCACGATAACTCAAAAACTAAAGGAGCTACAGTTCTGAAATTTTCACAAAATATTTTTCAATCAATTTCTAGGTTCCCTATTTTTTTTGGTTAAGATCGGACCAAAACTTCGGGTAGCTCTCGAACAACTAACTTTTTTAACTCCCATATTTTCATATAAAAATTTGAAATATATCTGCACATCTTGTATAACATGAATTTATATGAATTTTGTTTTTGTTTGTTTTTATACCCGTGCATACATATATGACATCGGGTATATTAGATTTGCTCCTCCGTTTGTAACGCATCGATCTAGACGAGCTAGATATAGTGTCAAGGGTACGTATCGGCTCAGAATCGAAAAATGAGTCGATCTAGCTATGTGTGTCTGTCCGTCCGTCCGTCCGTCCGTCCGTCTGTGTGTCAGCACGATAACTCAAAAACTAAAAGAGCTACAGTTTTGAAATTTTCACAAAATATTTTTCAATCAATTTCTAGGTTCCCTATTTTTTTTGGTTAAGATCGGACCAAAACTTCGGGTAGCTCTCGAACAGCTAACTTTTTTAACTCCAACATTTTCATATAAAAATTTGAAAATTTGCTATGCACCGTGTATTTAATATGAAATTATATGAATTTTGTTTGTTTTTGTTTTTTTGTTTACTTTTTTTTTTGAATAGATAACGAGTTAGAATTTCATATTATTTAAATGATGCGTAGTTTTTTTAAGATAAGCAAAAAAGAACACAAAGATTTTTTTTAAGTAAATGGCTCCATAAATAATTTATATATGTATATTCATATAATATGTATATGTGTAATATTTTGAATGAATCATTTTATCAATATGATTATATGATGCTTACTTTGCTTAGGTTAAATATATTCGTGAATTAAAAATTAATTACAAGAAATAGAATTGAAAAATTAGAGCTAGAGTTTTGAAATTGACACAAAACATTTTTTGGACATTTTTAAGGTTCCCTATTCTTTTTGGTTAAGACCAGACCAAGGTTTCGGGGAGCTGCCACACAACTTATTTAAACCAATATAAATTTCTTCAAAAGTAATTATTCTAGAAAGACGAAAATTACACACGGTTAGTTTTATAATGAATCAAGCACTTATATGAAGTTTCAAAATTTTACGGCTTCATTTGCGGGGGGTTGCCATACAACTTCTTTGCACCAATATGAATTTCTTGGAAACTGAGTATACTACGAGGATGAAAATTACACACTGCTAGTTATATAAAGAATCGAGCACTAATTCGGAGTTTCAAAATGTTACGATCCCATATTCGGGCAGCTCCCATACAAAGTTGTCAATTCGATAACTGTGAATCTAATGAAGCTACGAGGTTAAAATTAAAACTGGGCAGGTAAAGTAATAGGGCAAGTTAGTTGGCAAAGTCGGACATCGCTCGGACCAACTTTTGGGGTGGGCTATTTTTTTTTGTTTTTTTTTTTTTTTTGTTTTTAACCAAAAATTATGGTACCTATAATGAATTAAAAATTTAATTTTTTTTTTAAGCAAAAATTATGGGATAATAAGTTAATTTTTTTTTTAACTATTTTACTTTTTTATATTTTTTTTTTATATACCTAATAGCATTTATGATATTTAAAAATTAACTTACCCGTTATATATTATAAATAAATAACGGTTAGTGGGTAAGCACGGGTATCTAAAAGTTGACAAGGGCAACTATAATCTTCCTCGTTTTTTTTGTTTTTTGAAGATAAAGAATTTTTCAAGTAACGATTTCATACGATTTAAATGATGCGTAAAATTTTTAAAAAAATTTTAGATTTGGACTTTGTACTTTGAGATTTATGAATTAAAATGAAAAAAAATTATGAATATGATGATAATTTTTGATCATGATGATCTGATCATTATATGAGTATGATTATAATATGATGCTTATTTTGCTTGGTTTTAATATAAGTATTTGTGAATTAAAAATTAATTACAAGAGATAGAATTGAAAAATTAGAGCTAGAGTTTTGAAATTTACACAAAAAATTTTTTTGGACATTTTTTAGGTTCCCTATTCTTTTTGGTTAAAACCAGACCAAAGCTTCGGGGAGCTGCCACACAACTTATTTACACCAATATGAATTTCCTCAAAAGTAATAATACCAGGAAGATGAAAATTACACACGGTTAGTTCCATAATGAATCAAGCACTTATATGAAATTTCAAAATGTTACGGCTTCATTTTCGGGGGGCTGCTATACAACTTCTTTGCACCAATATCAATTTCTTCAAAACTAATTATACTATGAGGATGAAAATTACACACTGTTATTTATATATTGAATCGAGCACTTATATGAAGTTTCAAAATGTCACGGCCCCATTATCGGGGGGCTGCCATACAAAGTTTTCTATTCAATAACGCTGAATCTAATAAAGCTAGGAGGTTAAAACTAAAATTGGGCAGGTAAAGTAATAGGACAAGTTACTTGGCAAAGTTGGATATCACTCGGACCAACTTTTAGAGTGGGGCATTTTTTTTTTTTTTTGTTTTTTTTAAGCAAAAATTATGGGATAATGAATTAAGATTTTTTTTTTTTGTTTTTTTTTTTTAATCAAAAATTATAGGATAATGAGTTAAATTTTTTTAAACTATTTTACTTTTTTATATTTTTTGTAATATATTCTAGCATTATAGAAATAAATAACGGTTTATTTTTCATAATATAGTGGGTATGCACGGGTATCTAAAAGTTGACAAGGGCAACTATAATCTTCCTCGTTTTTATAATGTAAATACAAATCCGTCTCCACAGTTTTTATTTTGTGTGTACGTCACAAATATTAATTTTAATTTGTTTTATGTGTCAACAAACAATGAAAATAAAGTTTTGTGTCAAAAACAAATAACAATTTTTCAAATCTCAAAAAATAAATTACAGTGTATAATGTTAGAAGAAAGTTATATGAAATAACCACTAAGCAAATATTGTATTATGTATTTTGTACACAAAATTTCTTTTTGAAATATTTTAAAAATTTATCAAATATTATAGTGGTAGTGAGTTTTATTGTCAATATAATTTTTAAAATAAATTAATTTAAATAAAACATTTTTTTAATTATTTTTTAAAGTTAAAAAACTACTATATGTTTAAATTAAATCAGTTTTAAACAAATTTTAGAATTCCTATGTTTAGGCAGGGTGGACAATACTATTTAAATACTTCAATTAGCACTATGTTCTTCCATTTATAATCTACTATAATCACGTGACCTAGTTTTATATTTTGGTAGGTAAGATACTCAACTCCGTCAAAATCTCAACTAGCTGTAAGTTACACACTTTTGAATCTACTGTACTCACAAAAGTAGTTTTATGTCCAACCCGAGGAACAAAATGAGTTTTATTTTGAGTACACGAGTAAAAATGAGTGCACGACATACAACGTCCGTCAAAATGTCATCGTGTACAAATATTTAATTTGAACACTACACAACCTTGAAAAGTATTAAAACTTGAGCTGATAAGACTGAACAGACAAATCACAGCCAACTGCAACACCTTTTTTAAAGGCAAAAATATATTTTTAGAATATCACTTGTTGACCTTGTAGTTTTGCTGAATTCATTATTCTAACGTTAAACGAAATAACTAAAACAGCTTTTCAGAAACTTTGTATCATGTCTTAAAGTCAAAAAACCTTAATGAGAGTTTTCACATACTACGTCAACTCATTAATTTAAAAATATTTAAAATTTTGTGTAAGTATTTTTTTTAATGTCAGAAAAATAAAGATTTTTAAGTTTTTTCATTTATATAATATGTCAGTTAATGACATTAATATGTCATTTTCTGACCTAGTTTTGTCAGTTTTTCTACAGTCCATTATACATTTAGTTTATTTTAACAATTCAACCCGTTATAAATGTCGACCAAAATGAAGTTTGTTATGAAATAACCGCTTGGTATTATAATAAACAAAAAATATACATATTTACTTGTATTTAATGAATACATATGTTAACATATATAATTTTAAATACTAAAGTAGTGGGAGTATCTGGAAAATATTATTTTATACCATATTTTACAACGAAGTTTAAATTTATTTTATTCATATGGTTTTTTTGATCTTGAATATTTCCATATTAAAAACAAAGGAGTCTTTAATAAAAAAACTTGAATAATAAATCGCAAATTTTTAATTAAAATTATTTTATATATGTTTATATTTGATTTTTAGCTTTTAAAACTTTTATAAAGAAAATAGTACATGTAATTTGAATATAATTTTAGTATTTGAGTTAACTAAGTTCAAAAGTTACATTTGTAAATTATTAGGGGTTCATGTGGGTGGTGTTAGACTTTAACCAGCTGAAACCAACCCTTTTTTAAGACCATACATGAAATGGACCTTAAATACATATAATATCGGTTGGTTCTTAGGATCGGGATTGAGAAAGGAAATTTCGAATAGTATTAGGAATCTGGGATTAAGTTGGATAATTCAACAGTGTTGAGATGAGCATCTATTGCACTACTTGTTTCACTATGGCAAACTTTTAGAGTAGGCATTAATTTTTTGATTTCTTTGGAGCAGATGTTCATTTATACAAGGTATCTATAAAAATGGTTAGTGACTTAGTGACTAGACGGTGCAGCGATGGCTAAGTGTACTTAAAGGTTATTTTTAATCTTTGCGATTTTTAAGAATTAACTTCGGATGGTCTTATATACGAGAAGATTTTGTAAACTTCAATTATACAAAGTTTAAAATCTTTATTAATAAGTTTTTTGTATATTTTGAGCTGCTCAGTTCTTACATTGCACAACCAGTTTGGATGAGTACTCTATTATTTCCTGACCACGATATGAAAGGTAGGTTACCTTAGTAGAAAGTGGTATATAAGCCTTAAATTAAAAAAGTGACCCAGGATTTCTTAGAAAATACAAATTAAGGAGCTTGAAATATTAGATAGTACTGAATATTTTATGCTTCCCATATGAATTAAGAACTGAGTTTTTTTGTATTTCATTAGGACAACGTGTATTGCATACTTATATAATATAATATATACTAAAATATAAAATTAAAAATTTTCTGCACTACATTTTCTAATTGGTTTCCATTTTTAGTAATATATATAAAGATTTTGTAAAAATGTGCCTATATAGTTTAAATCTGTCCGTTCGTCCGTCCGTATGTTAACAAAAAATTTTCCATATTTTTTAATAGGGGGCAGAACTTTTAGCTACCGGTAGGTATTGCATCTCCACCCCTTACGAAGCTGCATTTCCCCAAAAACTAAAAAAGCCCTAAGTTTAAATTTTTTTAACAAGAGTTCTTTTAGGTTATTTTCAATCAAAAAACAATTAAAGACAGCTGCTTTCATAAGCTTTATAAAAATATATCGCTTGAGTGTATAAAGTTGCCAGACCTTTCTCCTATTTTCCAATTTTTAAGCCCCTGTAATTTAAATAATCGTCCAACCTTTTGTTTAGTAATAAACAAAATTCCAATATTGTACTTTAACATGTATTAAAGCTTTTTCTTAAATTTAAAGGGGAGTCCTTAAAATTGAAGAAAGTGTCGTTTAGTCTTAACCATATTTGCTTAGACCATAAAATTCTAAGAAAAATTTCAAATTTATGAGGTACTCACAATTTAATTCCTTAAACCTCAAAATTTTGAAAGAGGGAGGTGAGGTTAGATCATCAAGAATAACCTTAGTAAAAATTTCGGAACTTTTCCCATTTAAGACAATTAGGACTAAAAAATTTCCCATTTTTATAAATCAGTCACCATTATGTACATTACCAAAATTAAACTCAATATGAAACACTATATAATTTTAAAAATGTGCTTTCTTAAAAACCCTTTGATTTTTTTCATCACTTGTTTTTGTTTTTAACTTTAATTTAAATTGAGCGACACATTAAGTTATCAAACCAAGCGTTTTTTTTTCTAATAAATTAATAAAAAAAAAAACCAAAAAAAAACCCTTTTTAAAAGTTTTCAAGGAAAAAATAAAAACCAATTTCCACCAAAAGAAAAAATTTAAAACGTTATTAACTTTGACAAGATTTAGAAAAAAAATTGGAATAAACCAGAATTAGGAAAAATAAATAAAAAAAAAAAATATGAAAAGTTTTTAAACTTTTTCTTTTGAAGATGAAAAAAAAATTGAGATTTTTTGGTGACCAGTGATTGCAATTTAAAACACAGAATTACAACAACAAAATTTTCTCCATTTTTTTTTTTACTAAATTACCGTCATCATTTGCTATATTTGTAGCCCCCCCCTACACTGTCATTTATTGTTTTCTCTCTTGAATCGGTTTGTAACTTTGCTAACATAATTTATAGGCGATTCATTTTTGTTTTTTTTTTTTTTCTTTACAAGGAAAGAAGAGGAGAGAAGAGATTGAGAGCTGATCAGAGAATTTAAAAAAGAAAGTTATCCTTTTTTATTTTGTTGTTGTTTTTGTTTTTTTTTTTTCAATTTTAATATTTTTATTAAGTAAAATTATCCTAATGGGATTTTCTTTTATACTTTTTCATATTATATATACATATATATTATATAAATGTAGATATACAATATGTATATAACTATATAAGTATATATTTGGTTTTTCTTCTCTTTTTTTTTGAAATTATGAATAATGTATATTATGGTGTATTAAATCCAATTTATGGAATATAAAAACAAGTAAAAACAAGAAATAAAAAATTAAAATATTAAAATAAAAAAAAAATGTCCTTTCTTTCACTGATTCACTTAAAAAAAAAAAAAAAAAAAAAAAAGAAGAAATAAGAAAAAAATTAAAAAAAATAATTCGCTTACCCATTTCATTTTTGAAATTTGTGTCATTATAAATTAGATGTTAGTGTAGGTATGTCAGAACTTGGTTTTAAGTTTATAATGACGTAATTTTTTTTTGTTTTTTTTGGATCTTTTAAAAGATTTTAATTTAAAATTTGGGATATCCTTTCCTTTAATGTAATTAGGGAGTGGCTATACAAGCGGCTATTTTTGAGAATGAATAAAAAGATTTGAGGATTTGATGAAATATTTTTGCAAAATAAGTGATTGACAAAATTTTAAGCTTATCTAATATCGCTGATTTATTTGAAATATGTGAATGCAATTATAAGATGGTATGCCAATTTTTTTTCTTAAGAAGTTGTTGCAATTATTGTAATGGCTTGAATGGTTTGATTTGATTTTTTAACAGGAAAGGTTGTATTAATATTACGTAAGCATCCTTTAATTTGTGTATGAATGATGAGATTGAGATTTTACAAATTAAAGATAAATAATTTTTCTTATGCTTTCC